>CM067320.1:3909551-4494551 GCA_034231615.1 Meghimatium bilineatum | reverse complement strand
GAAGATCTGTGTTTAGGTTGGATGTTCTTGACAAAATTGACTTTTCTTAGGAAGTCTTTCTGAAGCATACATCCAATTGCAGGCTCTTTGTACACCAACATTTGGCTGCAAGTTCTTTGAGAAATATGCTTTTGGCATATACCTCTTCAATAAATCCACATTTGGTATGAAGTCCACATTTGGTAAATATCTCTCTATGAAGTCCACATTTGGTAAACAGCTCTCTATGAAGTCCACATTTGGTAAACATTTCTTTGACAAGTTCATATTTCGCAAACTGATATTTTAGAAGTTTAAATTTAATGTTCAGATCACTCGTGTGTTCTCGACGCACTCAAGAGGAGTAAAGAATAGCAACACTGACATGTCATGCTTGTCATAAAAGACGAATAATAAACTTTATATTTATAGTTAGTTAGTTGGTTGGTTGATTGGATGGTTGGTTAGTTATTTATTCCTCTAGGGTCAAAGACGGCACATAGGGCGGATGTCATAGATTTTCATGTCTCTCGTTTCATTGCAATTTGCTTTAGGACTTCATTGTTTCTGATACAGATGGTGAAACGTTCTCTTGTAATAGTTCTACGTAAGGTCTCTCTTGGGCCCTCCAGCCCGACACATCTGACGTCAGCATGGCTTCTGTGCCACTATGAACCTACATGAGATGTACAGCTAACTCCACCCCAGAACTCCTTAGCTGCTCTTACTGAATGCATGGAATTTAAAAAGTGTTTTTATTTTTATTCTGCGTTCGGGTACGGCACCACACGGGCGGTAGAAATATTTATCTATCGACAGTTTGTCGCAACCTCCTTAAGTCGTCTATTTCGACATGCCTGGCGGTAACGGTGTTGCTTTTCTTTACTGCATATTTGGGGCCCGGCAACACACATACATATGATACTGAACACCACGAAGAATAGAGAAAAAGGGTTAGAGATTATTGAAAGAAAACGGTAATACCATACCCCGCTCCCTTCTTTAAAAATAAAAAATGTTTACACTGGAGAAGAAATTAAATTCATTTGAATATAAATATTTTAGAAAACTTTTAAATATTGCGTGGGAAGAATTCAAGACAAACATGCAAGTAAGAGAAGACACCAAGTAAAAGTAGACACCAAACAAGCAAGTATGAGAAGACACCAAACAAGCAAGTAAGAGACGACACCAAATAAGCAAGTAAGAGAAGACACCAAATAAGCAAGTAAGAGAAGACACCAAATAAGCAAGTAAGAGAAGACACCAAATAAGCAAGTAAGAGAAGACACCAAATAAGCAAGTAAGAGAAGATACCAAATAAGCAAGTAAGAGAAGACACCAAACAAACAAGTAAGAGAAGACACCAAATAAGCAAGTAAGAGAAGACACCAAATAAGCACGTAAGAGAAGACACCAAACAAGCAAGTAAGAGAAGACACCAAATAAGCAAGTAAGAGAAGACACCAAATAAGCACGTAAGAGAAGACACCAAACAAGCAAGTAAGAGAAGACACCAAACAGCAATATAAGAAGAAAACCAAGGACGTATATCGGACTTGCATTTAGAATGTCCGGCACTGTGGCGCAGTGGTACAGCCAAGGTCCGGGTTCGCATGCCACTACAGACAACTTTTCGTTCGGACTATTCAGAAAGCAATGGCAAACTACTCAACGTATTTATATTACCTAGAAAATATTTACAGCCCACAAAATTCTTGGTTGATGGCTAAGTTCCGAATAGGAAATGATATTTATTTTTTAAAATTTTATTAAACTTAGAATGAATGAACACAGACTGTCACTACAAACATTAAAATGGGTACCAGATGGCACAATAAAAAAGTGGAAGACGAGAGAGACTCCTCGCAGAACAACAGGGTATGGCTATGTGTCTCAACAACATGCAAGAATTACAGACAGCAGCATCGAACCGGAGAGCTCTGGTTTCTCTGGTATGCACAGTATTCGACGCTGAAGAAACTAAAGCAGTATTACCACCCCTCCCCCCCCCCTGTCTCCAATCATCTGCTTGTCCAGACAAGTAAAATTCCCTCTCGCCCGCACGTTCAGTCAACAAAATATACAAGCCATGTTTGATTGAAGTCAGGCGTGAGTAGTGGACAACTGACGGCTGGCTGTGACCCGACCTAGAGTCGGCCTGCAGGCATGAATGACTGTCCACAAATTGGCTTTGACCTGCATGTTTAACTACTTGATGTCCAAGCCTAGCAGGCGCAGTTGCCCGTCTTAAGTGCAATAACTCCCAGCTCAGGGACAGGCCAAGGATTTGAAAAGTGGGACAGCACGTCCAGATTTTGACAAGCTCCCAGTTGGCACAAGACAAGTTCCCAGTTGGCAGAAGAAAATAACAAAGATGGTGGACTATAATAGGGCTATCGGGGAAAGGACGAGTTTTGGGGGTGGGGGCCTACAATGAGATACACCAAGTTTTCTACAGATAACATTGCTAGTTGATGTTTCTTCAGATCTTCTTTCCTTCCTCTTTTACCCTTTACGGGTGTTGAAGGAGATACAATGTTCTTGTTCTCGCTTTTTTGGCAGCTTCAGATAATGTTATTTGGTGTTCGTGTAATGTCTCTTTGATGTTGTCGATCCAGCGTATTCTAGGTCTACCCCTGGCTCTTCTTTCTGCTTCTCCTCTCTTCGTATATGCTTTATAAACTAATGAATCACACGGCATAAAATTTCTACAGATGACATTACTAATTGATGTTCTGTACGGTACAAGTAAATTCAAGTAGGAAGCGTGAGGATAAATGAAAATAATTTTTACAGCTGGCGGGAATTGAACCAGGTCTGTTCTAGCAACACCGAATCGCTTTGTAACACAAGTACAGTAAACAGGTACTGAAACATGAGAACAATGCTTCAAACAGGGATAACAGCACAGATATGCAAGGAAATGAAGAACTATAGTTTAGATAAACTTGTCATTAGTGAATGTAGTTGGACAGGACAAGGTAAGAATGTTCTTTTCAATGATCAATGCACAAAATATATTCAGGCAGTGTAGATAGAGAAACAAATATTCCGGTCAATCTATACTACACACATACCAATGTGACAGTCGATGTCATTACTGTTCGTTTTCTGTTATATTTTTTAATTTTGTTTCAATTGTTGTCTTGATAAAGGTCTTGTGGTCGAAACATCGATTTGTGTGTGCCATTATGTTTGTCTCTAGTTATTAGCACAACTTTATTACCCTATTCCTGGATCTAACTAGATAGAGAAGAAATAAGATTTGATTACACTGAACGAATAAGATCTCTAAAGCTAAAGGACACCTCTATATCCTCACATGAATAAACACTGTAGCAGCAGTGTAAAAGAGCGTCTGGTCAGGACTGCCGGGCTGGCACGACCCAAGTCCAAGAACAGCGAGATAGTGAGCACTTTTCCTGAGATATGTCTAATTTCCAAGGCAGCGCCGTATGCAAATCGAATAAATAACACGTTATACTGAAATGGTAACAAAATCAATGTTCAGTTCGAGCACAAGCTTCTAGGTTCTCCCAAGATAAATATCTTATGTAACAGTAGAAGCACAAATGTTTCCTGGTGCTACTGTAGAAACTCAGACTTGGAAGATGTATTAACTATGTTGGTGAATAAAACCTCGGCTAAGAGGACGAATTAACTCGCGCCCATCTCTACTGTAGAGTGGTTTCTGTACAGGAACCATGCTCACAGATGAAAAATAGTTCAGTACCTGAATGAACAGATATAATGCTTCTAACTACGCGGGATAAATTCTCTGGTAGCGGAACACTCCGTGCGAGAAAGACGTAGTCGACCAAAGTCTAAATAGCTCCACTCAGTAGTTTCCAGCGATAATATTCAAGAATCTTTTTTTTTTTTTTAAATCCAATTCGTAAACAATACGTTTCGAGCGAGATTTAAACAGTGCCTTTTTGTACACAAATGGAGCAGCTTAGTAACTTCGTCAGGGAATATCGCCGATATGTTATTAACTAAAATGGACTCACTTCTACGGTTGAAAGTGCGCATCTCATAATAAGACGCGTAAAATATTGCGTTTCTAGACAAACATCTTCCACGGGAACAGCGAAGATGGAGAAATGGGTTAGTACTTTTTCCTCTGCGCTCGTTCTCAAACTTCTACAGATTAGCATGATGCAGTCCGAAGAACGAAATGTATTTTGTCGTGGTTTACAGCATGGCTACGTTCTCTGCCCAATTCAGCCAGACACATCTGACTTCAGTATAGCTTCCTGGTTACTTTTGACTCTCTTTGTGATGGGACAGCGAAATTCCACCCCCAAAATCACCTGTGTCTCCTACTATGACATTTATGGCAAGTAACATTATCACTATTCCTTCCTCCCTCTTCCGACCCGGCGACACACAATTTGAATAAGTGAATACTAAAAATTCAAGGAATATCATCAATCCAACAGGGTAAGAGTTCCGCTAGGTCTACACGAGAATATGACAGGCATTCAGGGTGTTTGACGTAATTTATGTTCAGTGGATACTTGAACTATTTGCCCATATCTTCTTCAATTGCCCTTGACAGTCTATATAACACTATAAATGTCCTACCACACGTAAACATTTGGTTATTTCATCGTTGTTAGGGACATTTCTATACTGTTGCTTCTATGTCCTGTTTTCTGCATGTCTCCCCACTCGTTATATTCTTGAACCCTCGAATCATTTCTTAGGTTTACGCTCGGCCAACGGACCGGGTTACGGGAGTTAAATGAAGGGTCCTCTCTAGCTGTCTCGCAAGTTGAAGTATGAGATGAACGACAGTAACCTTCTCCCGATGCGTCTAAAGACTAGCATTATTGCACAGGCCGCCCAATCTCCGGACTGGAGCGCTGGCTAAACATAATCTACGGTCAGCAGGGGAAACAGACCGGTTCGACAACAACGGCTCAATACAATCTACGCCAGTGGAGGGAAGCTGGTCTGCATCGTGACTCGTGCCGCGCGTGCGTCGCTTGTCCATCTTTCCTGGCACCTCACGCAATTATGGTTATCGATCAGGCTCAAGGCTCCGACGTTGAATCTGACCTCTCATCGCCGGGGTCTCCTGTGACAGGCCACGGGTTCTTCAATCCTCTATACATCATGCGTCGGCAAGGTCTTCCTCTGTTAATAGAAAAATCTCCCTGTCTCAAACGATTTATACGCGCTTAGTGAAAATTCTTCCAATTATTTAACATTTCAGTTCATACGAAGACATATATTTTCTTTCCCGTACGTACGGCACTGTTCAATATGCTGGCAGCTTATCTTAGTCAGTCCTGTCTAAAGTAAATGAGGGTGGGATGTACCCCCTTCCCCCCCCCCCAGTTGTATCAAATTGGAACATGACATTTAGTACAAGGAGCGTGGCCACAACGCGCCTAAATTACCAAAAATCCCCCATCCTCTTAGCGATTTTTCACGAAAAAAGGTCCTCAGATTTTTAATCCTAGAGACGATATGTCACATGAAAAGGCACGGATGACTTTTTTTGTAGGTTATCCCCCCCCCCCTTTTTTAAGGAGTGCATATCTACGGACCTGTAGTCACACAATTCGTATCACTCAATTCGTCTTTATGGATGGAAAACATGGACAGTAGAAGGGTAAATTAGTATTAGCTCAAGATAAGCTGGAGACAACTGAGATGTGGTTTGTGCGGAAATTTCGTGGTCAACCAAGAAAACTAATGTAGAAGTTCTCAAAGAAGTTGGAGTCAAACAACAAAATTATAACAGAAATAAGAAGCAGGGAATCAACATTTTTAGGGGTAGGTGATGAGAGAATCTAAACTTGAACATTTGAACATCTGTCTATTGTCTTGTCGGTTCTTGTGTCGAACCCGTGTCCTCTCTCTTTGATTATTTCCCTTGGCAATGTTTGTCCGTTTATGCTTATCCTTCATTAATTTAAATATTAAATTTTCCAGGAGTTAGGGTTTGGGTTAGGGATAGGGTTAGGATATGTTGTACATAACTAACCCCAACTCTAAATAAATTAATATTAAAATTATTACAGGGCAAACATAAATTGAGAAACATTGCCAAGGGAAATAATCAAATAGAGGGGACACGGGTTCCAAGGAAGAACCGTCTTTTCTCTGTTTTCTCTGTAAAACGTCGTAAGATTGAATGA
The DNA here is from genome assembly GCA_034231615.1 of Meghimatium bilineatum. Classification (NCBI taxonomy): domain Eukaryota; kingdom Metazoa; phylum Mollusca; class Gastropoda; order Stylommatophora; family Philomycidae; genus Meghimatium; species Meghimatium bilineatum. The sequence continues at coordinate 4,488,417 of CM067320.1, read as the reverse complement.
CCGATCGGTTTTAGGTCTATGGCACACGTTTGATCGCTTGATATTCAGTAATATTGTGAATGTTACAGAATGTCTGTAACTCTTTCAATCCACCTTCACCTTGTCTTCCTCTGTATCTAGCTGTTTTCATGTGAACGTTTAGCAGCCGTGGAAAGTTCAAGTGGAGAAGAGACATAGGAAAACAGAGAGAGAAATTTCTGCATGTGTTGTCACTGTGGCACGAGAGGTGGCACGAGAGATGGCACAAACTGAAGTTATTAACAAAGTAGAGATAGTTGTGGAGAAACATGATCGCCTACGCTACTCGGCTTGGCACTGGATTGATGATCTTAGTACGGGCGTAGAGATTAGACCAGCATTGTTTTAGCTGTAATGATTTTCTAAGCAATATTTTACATTCACACATGAATCGAAAAGCCACACATGGATTGAAATGCCACACATGGATCGAAATGCCACACATGGATCGAAATGCCACACGTGGGTTGAACTGCTCATGATATTGACTTCACTGTTGAATGCACGTCGCCTGCCGAGAGTATCATTCATGGCACGTAACTCCGTAGCATTAAGTGATACTCCCAGAAGATTACCGGGGGAAAAAAATCAATTTTGTAAACAAGGCGTCATAAGCTGGATTCGATCCCGCGACATCTTGTGCAGGAAGCGAACGGCTTTACTACTATTTGACATTCAATAGGTTGCAATTGTTGTGTAAATATGCACAACATATTTGGTGAAAGATCTTGTGTGACTATTGTACCGCTATAAGAGAGATCGTGTGTGACCATAGTACCGCTATAAGAAAGACCTTATGTGACTATTGTACCGCTATAAGAATGATCTGATGTGACTATTGTACTGCTATAAGAAAGATCTTATTGGACTATTGCGCCGCTATAAGAATGATCTTATGTGACTATTGTACCGCTATAGGAAAGACCTTATGTGACTATTGTACCGCTATAAGAAAGATCTTATGTGACTATTGTACCGCTATAAGAATGATCTGATGTGACTATTGTACCGCTATAAGAATGATCTGATGTGACTATTGTACCGCTATAAGAATGATCTGATGTGACTATTGTACCGCTATAAGAAAGACCTTATGTGACTATTGTACCGCTATAAGAAAGACCTTATGTGACTATTGTACCGCTATAAGAAAGATCTTATGTGACTATTGTACCGCTATAAGAATGATCAGATGTGACTATTGTACCGCTATAAGAATGATCTGATGTGACTATTGTACCGCTATAAGAATGATCTGATGTGACTATTGTACCGCTATAAGAATGATCTGATGTGACTATTGTACCGCTATTCAGAGAGATCCAGTGGGAGTGTACGTTTAAATAGAGCAAAAGTAAAGTTATGATTTAGCCATCATCATAAATACCGGGTTTTTGCTTTGTAAACCTCGGAGATTGTGGTTCAACACTAGCAACAATTATTTTTGATGGTCAATGCTCTGATATAAGCATTTCTTTAAATTATGAAAGTTATTTTTAAATTGTTTTTTAATCAACCATTTGCTGAATGTAATCTGCAGTATTTTTAAAAAAAATAAGACCGTGACAGCTGAATATTTTGTTGGGTCCAAGCCAGTTTGTTGGTTATGTTGTGTCTAGTAAGTCAAGCCAGTCTGTTGGTTATGTTGTGTCTAGTAAGTCAAGCCAGTCTGTTGGTTATGTTGTGTCTAGTAAGTCAAGCCAGTCTGTTGGTTATGTTGTGTCTAGTAAGTCAAGCCAGTCTGTTGGTTATGTTGTGTCTAGTAAGTCAAGCCAGTTTGTTGGTTATGTTGTGTCTAGTAAGTCAAAAAAGTATGTTGGTTATGTTGTGTCTAGTAAGTCAAGCCAGTCTGTTGGTCATGTTGTGTCTAGTAAGTCAAGCCGGTCTGTTGGTCATGTTGTGTCTAGTAAGTCAAGCCGGTCTGTTGGTCATGTTGTGTCTAGTAAGTCAAGCCGGTCTGTTGGTCATGTTGTGTCTAGTAAGTCAAGCCGGTCTGTTGGTCATGTTGTGTCTAGTAAGTCAAGCCAGTCTGTTGGTTATGTTGTGTCTAGTAAGTCAAGCCAGTTTGTTGGTTATGTTGTGTCTAGTAAGTCAAAAAAGTATGTTGGTTATGTTGTGTCTAGTAAGTCAAGCCAGTCTGTTGGTCATGTTGTGTCTAGTAAGTCAAGCCGGTCTGTTGGTCATGTTGTGTCTAGTAAGTCAAGCCGGTCTGTTGGTCATGTTGTGTCTAGTAAGTCAAGCCGGTCTGTTGGTCATGTTGTGTCTAGTAAGTCAAGCCGGTCTGTTGGTCATGTTGTGTCTAGTAAGTCAAGCCGGTCTGTTGGTCATGTTGTGTCTAGTAAGTCAAGCCAGTCTGTTGGTTATGTTGTGTCTAGTAAGTCAAGCCAGTCTGTTGGTTATGTTGTGTCTAGTAAGTCAAGCCAGTCTGTTGGTTATGTTGTGTCTAGTAAGTCAAGCCAGTCTGTTGGTTATGTTGTGTCTAGTAAGTCAAGCCAGTTTGTTGGTTATGTTGTGTCTAGTAAGTCAAAAAAGTATGTTGGTTATGTTGTGTCTAGTAAGTCAAGCCAGTCTGTTGGTCATGTTGTGTCTAGTAAGTCAAGCCAGTCTGTTGGTTATGTTGTGTCTAGTAAGTCAAGCCAGTCTGTTGGTTATGTTGTGTCTAGTAAGTCAAGCTAGTCTGTTGGTCATGTTGTGTCTAGTAAGTCAAGCCAGTCTGTTGATCATGTTGTGTCTAGTAAGTCAAGCCGGTCTGTTGGTCATGTTGTGTCTAGTAAGTCAAGCCGGTCTGTTGGTCATGTTGTGTCTAGTAAGTCAAGCCAGTCTGTTGGTTATGTTGTGTCTAGTAAGTCAAGCCAGTCTGTTGGTCATGTTGTGTCTAGTAAGTCAAGCCAGTCTGTTGGTTATGTTGTGTCTAGTAAGTCAAGCCAGTCTGTTGGTTATGTTGTGTCTAGTAAGTCAAGCCAGTCTGTTGGTTATGTTGTGTCTAGTAAGTCAAGCCAGTCTGTTGGTTATGTTGTGTCTAGTAAGTCAAGCCAGTCTGTTGGTTATGTTGTGTCTAGTAAGTCAAGCCAGTCTGTTGGTTATGTTGTGTCTAGTAAGTCAAGCCAGTCTGTTGGTTATGTTGTGTCTAGTAAGTCAAGCCAGTCTGTTGGTTATGTTGTGTCTAGTAAGTCAAGCCAGTCTGTTGGTTATGTTGTGTCTAGTAAGTCAAGCCAGTCTGTTGGTTATGTTGTGTCTAGTAAGTCAAGCCAGTCTGTTGGTTATGTTGTGTCTAGTAAGGATAGAACTAATGTTAGAGCTTCCTTTTTTGCAAGCAAGAGGAGTGAAGCCTCCAGGCGGTGTTTGCGATAATAAGCCCCGTGTATGAGCTGCTGTCTGAGTTGCTGCTGTCTGAGTTGCTGCTGTCTGAGTTGCTGTTGTCCGAGTTGCTGATGTCCGAGTTGCTGCTGTCTGAGTTGCTGCTGTTCGTGTTGCTGCTGTCTGAGATGCTGCTGTCTGAGTTACTGCTGTCTGAGTTGCTTCTGTCTGAGTTGCTGTTGTCTGAGTTGCTGCTGTCCGAGTTGCTGCTGTCTGAGTTGCTGTTTGGAAGCGGTTGCGCAGATGCATCAGTAAAATATGGCAATCTTGAGATAGTGTTGCAACACAAGGTTGACCAGGTCTGGCGTGGTCGTCGGTGGTACGTGTCGCCAGGAATCATTGATGTAGCCTTACTATAGTGGAATGGTCACAATTGTAATGTCCGGCAATGTATCTGGTCACCATTCCACTGACAAGCATACCAGTATCTTGCCATCGCTCTCATAACATCAGTTGAGGCATACAAACCCCCCCCCCCCCCAATAAAAATAATAGTAACAGGCCTTTTGATAACAACCAAATAGTGCCTTTTAATATTTTAAACTTTGTTAGTCTGTGCAGAAATTAACACTGTTTTGAGTATTAATGGTCAGAATTAGTTTATTAGTTTGGCACGAAAAATACGAAGAAAACATCACAGCAACATAACAGTGGAACTGCGCGAACTTCATCACTTGGACACGGTCTGGGTTCAAGAATCGCTCACGCATATAAACATTTTAAGCGTGAAAATAGATCACGTTTTAGATGCGTTTTTAATGTTTGCTAAAATATATATCTTTAGTGATTTATCACGTGTGTTACCGAGACACCAATGGGAGTCAAGATTGAGCACATTGCCACATTCCATTTATATCACAAGAGACTGTTAAAAGTAGTTGGGAGTGAGATGTGGCTACTTCCTTCAATCTGTCCTCATGCAAAAAGGCAATGCTGACATCGGATGTGTCTTGTTGAAAGTGGTCAATTGCAGCAATGACGCAACTAATTCCGTTCTTTTTACTATATCTTGGTAGCTAACGAGAGTGTGAGAAAGAACGCAGAAGATCTTAATGACATTCACCTTATGTAGGTATCAAATTATCAAAATCTGCGGCAGACAGGTTGAGGAAGTGATTTAAGAGTGTTAACAATCTTTTGCAACTTAATATTTACCCAACATATTTTTCAAACTACGGTCTGTTCTGTTATTTCTCTCTTTCGTGACATTATCTATTTTTCCGTTATTTCTCTCTGTCTTCAGTGACATCTATTTTTCCGTTATTTCTCTCTGTCTTCAGTGACATTATCTATTTTCGTTCCTCTTTTCCTTAGAGATATACCCCCTTCTCACTCCTCCTTCATTCTCCTCCTTCACGTGCAATTACCACGATAGCCACGGCTCAGAGAATGAAATTAACCGAGAGAAGACCCAGGCAAGCACCCATTTCCGTTCACGCACGCGAGCAGCGTCGCTCTTGGAAGCCGTTCTTCGACTCGAAACATCAGCACGCCCTGCGGCCCTTTAAGTTCTTCCCTGGCTGTATTCCACGGAAGTATCGATCACGTGGAGAATTGTTGTTCTTGTGGTTGCTTTTTTTTTTTTAACAACTGCGACCTACAAAATGTAACTTGCACTTTTGCTCTCGACATTGCCTCCGCCTCCAGATATACTTGTATAATATAGCCGTGACCAATCTAGAATAAGACCTAACTGCTGAATCAGAACAAAGAAAAATCAGCCTTCTTATATCGCGTTGTTGTTCAATTATTCCTGTGTATTTCGTTTACTGGAGTTGCCAGGCGACATCCGGGCGACATGAAGTATATAAATACTGACAAAGGAAAAACATGGCAATCATCTACAACATTACGTAAAAAAGGCTGATTCTGCTGTTAGTTATAATTTGGCAATTGGTCACAAACTAACCATACATTACGTCAGCGATTAGAAGAATAGTCGAAGATGGCTTCCGCAAAATAAATTAGACAGTTGTTAACAAGGGAGAGGAACGGGTGTGTATATATTTGTTAACAAGGGGGAGGAACGGGTGTGTATATATTTGTTAACAAGGAAGAGGTGTGGGTGTTTATATACTTGTTAACAAGGGAGAGGTGCGGGTGTTTATATACTTGTTAACAAGGGAGAGATGCGGGTGTGTGTCTATTTGTTAACAAGGGAGAGGAACGGGTGTGTATATATTTGTTAACAAGAGAGAGGCGCGGGGTGTGCATATATTTGTTAACAAGGGAGAGGAACGGGTGTGTATATATATTTGTTAACAAGGGAGAGGTGCGGGTGTTTATATACTTGTTAACAAGGGAGAGATGTGGGTGTTTATATACTTGTTTACAAGGGAGAGGTTTGGTGTTTATATACTTGTTAACAAGGGAGAGATGCGGGTGTTTATATACTTGTTAACAAGGGAGAGGTGCGGGTGTTTATATACTTGTTAACAAGGGAAAGATGCGGGTGTTTGTCTATTTGTTAACAAGAGAGAGGTGCGAGTACAGGTGTAAACAAAGGAGAGGTGCGGATGTGTGTATACAGTTGTTAACACGGGAGTAGGGCAACAGTATTGTTTTACGTCAGTATTACGTCAACAGTATTGTTTGTATACAGTTTATAGTAGGGGAAAAGTGCGGGTGTGGGTTTACGGTTGTTAACTAGGGAGATATGCGGGTGTGGGTATACATATGTTAACAGGGGAGAGGTACTGGTGTGTATAGAGTTATTAATAAGGGAGCAGTACGGGTGTGTGTACACAATTGTTAACAAGGGAGAGATTCGGGTGACGTCCACAGAACTGTTTGCATATAGTTGTTAACAAGGGAGATGTGGGGGTTGTTTGTATACACCAATTAAATAGTGTGATTTGGAAATATATTTTCTACGCTGAAATCGGGTGCGTCTATGGCCGGATTTAGACTTGATAGCACCCTAAGCTATTTGAGATATGGGGCCCTAAGCTATTTGAGATATGGGCCCCTAAGCTATTTGAGATATGGGGCCCTAAGCTATTTGAGATATGGGGCCCTAAGCTATTTGAGATATGGGGCCCTAAGCTATTTGAGATATGGGGCCCTTTATCTATTTGAGATGGGGCCCTAAGCTATTTGAGATATGGGCACTAAGATATTTGAGATATGGGGCCCTAAAGCTATTTGAGATGGGACCCTAAGCTATTTGAGATATGGGGCCCTAAGCTATTTGAGATATGGGGCCCTAAGCTATTTGAGATATGGGGCCCTAAGCTATTTGAGATATGGGGCCCTAAGCTATTTGAGATATGGGGCCCTAAAGCTATTTGAGATATGGGGCCCTAAGCTATTTGAGATGGGGCCCTAAGCTATTTGAGATGGGCCCTAAGCTATTTGAGATATGGGGCCCTAAGCTATTTGAGATATGGAGGCCCTAAGCTATTTGAGATATGGGGCCCTAAGCTATTTGAGATATGGGGCCCTAAGCTATTTGAGATATGGGGGCCCTAAGCTATTTGAGATATGGAGCCCTTTAATGATTAAGAATATATAGATAGTGAAATAAAAAACAATGTTTCTGCTCTGACCACAGCCGTAGTGTCAATATTTCTGCTCTGACCACAGCCGTAGTGTCAATATTTCTGCTCTGACCACAGCCGTAGTGTCAATATTTCTGCAAAGACCACAGCCGTAGTGTCAATATTTCTGCTCAGACCACAGCCGTAGTGTCAATATTTCTGCAAAGACCACAGCCGTAGTGTCAATATTTCTGCTCAGACCACAGCCGTAGTGTCAATATTTCTGCTCAGACCACAGCCGTAGTGTCAAAATTTCTGCAAAGACCACAGCCGTAGTGTCAATATTTCTGCAAAGACCACAGCCGTAGTGTCAATATTTCTGCTCAGACCACAGCCGTAGTGTCAATGTTTCTGCTCAGACCACAGCCGTAGTGTCAATATTTCTGCAAAGACCACAGCCGTAGTGTCAATATTTCTGCTCAGACCACAGCCGTAGTGTCAATATTTCTGCTCAGACCACAGCCGTAGTGTCAATATTTCTGCTCAGACCACAGCCGTAGTGTCAATATTTCTGCTCAGACTACAGCCGTAGTGTCAATATTTCTGCTCAGACCACAGCCGTAGTGTCAATATTTCTGCTCAGACCACAGCCGTAGTGTCAATATTTCTGCTCAGACCACAGCCGTAGTGTCAATATTTCTGCTCAGACCACAGCCGTAGTGTCAATATTTCTGCAAAGACCACAGCCGTAGTGTCAATATTTCTGCTCAGACCACAGCCGTAGTGTCAATATTTCTGCTCAGACCACAGCCGTAGTGTCAATATTTCTGCTCAGACCACAGCCGTAGTGTCAATATTTCTGCTCAGACCACAGCCGTAGTGTCAATATTTCTGCTCAGACCACAGCCGTAGTGTCAATATTTCTGCTCAGACCACAGCCGTAGTGTCAATATTTCTGCAAAGACCACAGCCGTAGTGTCAATATTTCTGCTCAGACCACAGCCGTAGTGTCAATATTTCTGCTCAGACCACAGCCGTAGTGTCAATATTTCTGCTCAGACCACAGCCGTAGTGTCAATATTTCTGCTCAGACCACAGCCGTAGTGTCAATATTTCTGCTCAGACCACAGCCGTAGTGTCAATATTTCTGCTCAGACCACAGCCGTAGTGTCAATATTTCTGCTCAGACCACAGCCGTAGTGTCAATATTTCTGCTCAGACCACAGCCGTAGTGTCAATATTTCTGCAAAGACCACAGCCGTAGTGTCAATATTTCTGCTCAGACCACAGCCGTAGTGTCAATATTTCTGCTCAGACCACAGCCGTAGTGTCAATATTTCTGCTCAGACCACAGCGGAATACCATGGTCGTCTATAGTATGACCTATTGGCATATATGACACACTAGACCAGTATTTTCCAAACTTATTTTTTACCATATCCCACATGTTGTTTTAAAATTCTGACCCCGCCCCCCCCCCCCCCCTGTTCATATCCACCCACGTAACATATACATATTTTATTATATTATAAAAATTGAATGACTCCCCACAACATTTTCTAAATTGCCCCCCTGCACAATCAAATTGCCCACCTGTGGTGCGTGCGCCCCACGTTGGGAAACACTGCACTAGATTATACCCTTGATTGTTATTGGCTGTCACACATACGCATTGTGACCAATGAAAAATCGCTGTAGTAGTTAAATGAGTCATGAGAATGTTTGATTTTCCAACTTGTCAAAAGGTCTTATACTATATACGGCTATTGCTATCCAATGTCATTGTTAATCTCTTCTTCTTCTTCTTCAATTGTTCATTCTCATACTCCCGCTGGATCTATCTTCTAGCAGGAAAATGGCCTAGATTTCCAGCAGGATGTAGTCCAGAGAATGGCAATGAGTTGTGTCGCCGTTCTACTTGTTGCAAATATATTCGTCTTCGACGTTTCATTGTAGATTTAATGAGATAACGTCTACCAGCTAGTCAGTCCCCGACCCCCTGCTTGTCTGCTCGAGTGGTAAACATTCTTCATCTGTTGCCTGAGTCAATTAATTAATCGTTGCATCTCAATTGTCGGGCGTGGGTCATTTCCTTCCGGTATGATGAACTGCTACTATCTGGAACGGTATTCTACAAGTCTCTGTGTCCATAGCAAATAGCAAATAACGATTACAAGCTTGGATTGATTTGAGTAATATACTGGCCTTGTGTTGACTGAGCTCAAATAGCAAGCACAAGAAAGCACTGCCATGACTATCATGAGAGGCGACTAAGATTGTGTGTGTAGGATTGGTTCTCCTATTCCGTAGATACTCAAGAGTTACACAAGTCTAGCTGAAATCTAACGTCAGATCAAAAGACGCAGATATCGCAGCTAACTGTGACACAACGTAATCCGTTCTCTGGATGATGTTCGTAGCATATGCTATTCCAGATATAGCCATCTAAACATTTTGGCTTTAGTGATTTTATTGGCTATATTTACGTTCAGTGCGTTGTTATTACATTCTGAGCTTTTCTCATGTACAACATTCTGCTGCCGGGATCCGAAATGGGAGCAAGGAGTAGAAACATTGTTTTAACTTGCATCGTAATGACGCAGAAACCATGCCGAAGTTGTGTGTGTCAGACCGAAAGGCGCGGATATTTCAGCCGAACAAAGATATAATATTCCGTTCTCCGGACTACACACTTCAAATCTGCAATAGTTTGACAGAGAAGATGGAAATTTGTGCTGATACCGAATTCTGACAGAACCACATTTTTAGAACAGATAGTATATTCTATTGAAGATGTAGCCATCAACGCAGCATGTCTTGGTAGGATGTAGCCATCAACCTATCAAGTCTTGACATAATTTAGCAATCAGACCATCAAGTCTTGACATAATTTAGCAATCAGACCATCAAGTCTTGACATAATTTAGCAATCAGACCATCAAGTCTTGACATAATTTAGCAATCAGACCAGCGAGACTTGACATAATTTAGCAATCAGACCAGCATGTCTTGACATAATTTAGCAATCAGACCAGCGAGACTTGACATAATTTAGCAATCAGACCAGCAAGTCTTGACATAATTTAGCAATCAGACCAGCGAGACTTGACATAATTTAGCAATCAGACCAGCATGTCTTGACATAATTTAGCAATCAGACCAGCGAGACTTGACATAATTTAGCAATCAGACCAGCATGTCTTGACATAATTTAGCAATCAGACCAGCGAGACTTGACATAATTTAGTAATCAGACCAGCATATCTTGGCAGAATTTAGCAATCAGACCAGCATGTCTTGGCAGAATTTAGCAATCAGACCAGCATGTCTTGGCAGAATTTAGCAATCAGACCAGCATGTCTTGACAGAATTTAGCCATCAGACCAGCATGTCTTGACATAATTTAGCAATCAGACCAGCAAGTCTTGACATAATTTAGCAATCAGACCAGCATGTCTTGGCAGAATTTAGCAATCAGACCAGCATGTCTTGACAAAATTTAGCAATCAGACCAGCATGTCTTGACATAATTTAGCAATCAGACCAGCAAGTCTTGACTTAATTTAGCAATCAGACCAGCAAGACTTGACATAATTTAGCAATCAGACCAGCAAGTCTTGACATAATTTAGCAATCAGACCAGCAAGTCTTGACATAATTTAGCAATCAGACCAGCATGTCTTGGCAGAATTTAGCAATCAGACCAGAATGTCTTGACAGAATTTAGCATTCAGACCAGCATGTCTTGGCAGAATTTAGCATTCAGACCAGCATGTCTTGGCAGAATTTAGCAATCAGACCAGCATGTCTTGACAGAATTTAGCAATCAGACCAGCATGTCTTGACATAATTTAGTAATCAGACCAGCATATCTTGGCAGAATTTAGCAATCAGACCAGCATGTCTTGGCAGAATTTAGCAATCAGACCAGCATGTCTTGGCAGAATTTAGCAATCAGACCAGCATGTCTTGACAGAATTTAGCCATCAGACCAGCATGTCTTGACATAATTTAGCAATCAGACCAGCAAGTCTTGACATAATTTAGCAATCAGACCAGCATGTCTTGGCAGAATTTAGCAATCAGACCAGCATGTCTTGACAAAATTTAGCAATCAGACCAGCATGTCTTGACATAATTTAGCAATCAGACCAGCAAGTCTTGACTTAATTTAGCAATCAGACCAGCAAGACTTGACATAATTTAGCAATCAGACCAGCACGTCTTGACATAATTTAGCAATCAGACCAGCAAGTCTTGACATAATTTAGCAATCAGACCAGCATGTCTTGGCAGAATTTAGCAATCAGACCAGAATGTCTTGGCAGAATTTAGCATTCAGACCAGCATGTCTTGGCAGAATTTAGCATTCAGACCAGCATGTCTTGGCAGAATTTAGCAATCAGACCAGCATGTCTTGACAGAATTTAGCAATCAGACCAGCATGTCTTGACAGAATTTAGCAATCAGACCAGCATGTCTTGGCGATATAAATACATTCAGTTGTTTCCACTGCTTAATGAACGGTCCAGTTAAACAAGTGTCGACGGCAGGATTTCGTCTTTTTCATTCTCAAAATCCCCCCTGGATCTCTCTTGTAGCAGGAAAATAGTTCTATTCGATTTTTCAGCACGATATAGTCCAGAGAATGGAAATGCGTTTTGTCGTTGTTTTATTTGAGACAATGACCCGACACATCCGTCTTTGGTGGTGCAGCGGTATTTAAGCCCTGTACCTCGTGGACACAAAGCCGAATAGAACCACATACGATACTAGCCACTGTTCTCTCACAAATCATCCAAACTTTCACGTCAACCCAACGTAAACCAGTAACCAGGTAATCATCTACTTTCACATCAACACAACGTAAGCCAGTAACTAGTCCATCCTCTACTTTCAACCCAACGTAAGCCAGTAACCAGTTCATCTATCTATCTATCCGCTGTGTCCCTTGTTTGCCTTGCGGCGTCATGGGTGGAAGAGTTCCCCGAAGACGGCCTTCTTGTGCGCTGTTTGTAAGCTTGCTCCTGTGGCTTCTTTGATTTCTGTGATCCATCTTTTACATGGTCTGCCTCTGGCTTTATAACCGTTATGTCTGTGTGTCATGTCCATTTGTGGCATGCTATCTGTTGGTAGTCTGGAAGCGTGTGAAAATCACCTGATCTGTTGTTCATCATCTACTCAATTACGAATTATATAGGAACACACAGAAGACTATAAATTATTGTAAATGTAGTTTGGACAACTTTGTTGGTGATCCGTGATGTACTTACATAGATACACATGTAGAGAGAGACAGAGAGAGAGGGGCAGAGCTTGGAGTGATCTTGTGTCTCTGGGAACATACCCTGACTGTTCTAACAAAGTCAGGTTTATATCTTCTTCTTCTTATGGTCTATGCCGTGTGGCGCTTGTTATTCTGCCTATCCACTGCCTTTTATTTCGTGTGCTGTCAATCATTTCCGATACTGATGTTCTCCCATGCCACAGTGCTAGGTTGTCAAGCAGCTTCTCTCTTGTTCTTCAATTTGCCTGTTATTACAATGTGTTCCATCGTTTCTCTTCTTATGATGTGTCCAAAAATATGAACTGTCTCTTTCTGATGCGGGTAAATAGCTCTCTTTTTAAATTAACTTCTTTGACGATATCTTCATTATAATTTGTATCTGTCCACGGTGTTCTTAACATTCTTCTATAAAAACAGATCTCTGCCGCCTCAATATAATTTTCCCTGAGTGTCCAAGATTTAATTCCATACATCAGAATTTGTTCTATATAATTTCTAAGATTTCTCTTTCTCACTTTAATTGACAGAGATATATTACATAGGACGAGGTTCATCTTGTGAAATGTTCTATCTATTTATCTATACTCTGTATCCCTTGTTGTCCGTGTGGCGTCAGGAGTAAAAGAATTCTCTAGAGCTTTCTTGTGTGCTGTTTGTAAGTTTGTTCCTGTGGTTTCTTTGATCCATCTTTTACATGGTCTGCTTCTGGCTTTATAACCGTTATGTCTGTGTGTCATTGCCATCTGTGGCATGCTATCTGTTGGTAGTCTGGAAGCGTGTGAAAACCACTTGATCTGTTTTGTCTCTTGATGTGTTCCAATACTGGTATTGTTTTGGTTATCTGTCTGATGTTATCGTTTCTAATTCTATCTCTTAATGACACTCCGAGTATTCTTCGTAGACATATCATTTCTGCTGTCACTATTTTTATTTTATCTTGTGCTGTCATTGTCCAGGCTTGGCACTGGTAGCATAGTGATGGAATAATAATAGTTTTGTACAATGCAACTTTAGTGTCTATGTTTACATTTTTACTCTTGAAAATGCGTGTCATCTGTCCTAGGATCTGGTATGTTTTGTTGCATATATTTTGTATCTCTTTACTAGTTTTTTCCTTCACTCTTTTCTTAAGTAAGTGAACTCCTGAACTTGTTTCTGATCTATTGGTGTTTATGATCGATAAAGAATTATTTGATGTGAGCTGATATTATTTTTGACTAGTGTAATCAATAATTTATACCATCACTCCTTTTCTTCTGTCTATTCGATCAGCTCTAAAGCACTGATAACCTGTAATTGAAAGGCTACATCTTTGCTGATGTATGTCTCTTGTATGCAACAAATGCTGACCGGTTCCTTAATAAGGGTGTTCTATAATTCTAATTTCTTGCTAACGCCATCTATTTTGCTCTTTACACCCTCAGCATTCCAGTGCATTATTGTAAGTGGTGTCTCATTGGTTGGTAATATTTGTTGGTCAGTGATATTACTCTTGTGCCTCCTGGCTCCACATGGCAATCGAAGGAGATCTCCAGTCGTATGAGGTGGGCGCTTTCGAGGTATACGGCCAGATGCTACTCCTGCCTGGTGAATCGTCACAGGGTTAGCACCATAACGGGGTAATGCAGATATAGACATTCATGTGCGATAATGCATGACATTCTGATTGTTGCGATGCGCCTTCTGGCCAAATGTCGCTGACTTCTGCACCTTTACTTGATAGGCAAGACTGTGGTTCTACTCGAGCCTCTGCTGGCTGAACTAAGTCACATCTCGCCATGGACCTGGCCTCGATGTGTTGTTATGTTTAAAACCTGCCTGAACTATATTTATTTCTCTGTTCACATTTTGTTCTTTCTTTTTATGATTATCTTGAGAAGTATCTTGCTGGCATGACTGATTGCGCAGTTTCAAATTGCCCTTCTTTGGTTTGATATACTGATTTTTTCCTATCTATTGGCCGTATGTCACTTTTCCAGATCTCAACACATAAGACATGGTAGACAATGACACAGGGTTTCCTCCTGCTTGTATCAATTCAGCACCAATTCGTAGCAAATCCTGGTGACCTGTCAGTTTTTTAAAGTTCTTAATAGTCCAACGTACTTCTTTGATGAGTTCTGGCTTAAGTTCTGTGTTTCTATTTATGTTTGAGTTTGTGTCTATGTTTTGATCTTCTTACTTTTCCCTACAGTATTCTGCCCACCTGTTCATAATGTATTTATTTTCAGTTAGAATGTTTCATGACTTGTCTTCAATTGCTCGAGTGGCTGGTTGAAATTTTGCTGTCATCGTTTTTGCTTATGTAAACATTATTCTGGTGTCCCTATGTTCGTGGAGTTGTTTAATTTCTTTACACTTGTTGTCAATGTAGTTTTTCTTGTCCTGTCTAATTTTTCTCATGTTTTCTTTAGTTTATATTTTGTATTCTTCTCTTACTTTGTCGTCTTTTAGTGATGTTTTCGTTGTTGATTAGTTGAAATGTTTTAACTGGGATATAATCTCTTCGTGTTGTCACTCTTCAGGATATGTTAGCTGTTGTAGATGATAGTTGGAGTCTTTGATGTTGTTTGCCATTCATCTGGTGTCATTTCCCTTTCAACGGCATCAATATACTATATTTGTTCTGCACCTCCACGCTGTATTCTATTGGTATTGCTCTAGTCTCGTATCTAATGTGTCTGGCGCTTTTCGCTAACATCTTGAGTATATATAACAACAACTTTTCAAAATCCCCAATTATATTTATTCTATATTGTTTGTACTATATATAGTAAATTTATGTTATTACATACATATTTCGTCTGTCCAGACTAAGTTGTTATAATGGGATTCCACTGTATATTCATCGCCGATATGTGGATGTATGTAACGAATTGTGGCTATAACATACATATATCATTGGTCCGGGCTAATTCGTTATAATGGTATTCCACAGTAGCAGCCTGGCGAGCAAGATTTGGTCCGACCAATCACTGGCTTGAACAAGATTTGGCCCGACCAATCACTGGCTTGAACATTACATCAGGGAGATCCCCTTGGGAGATACTTGAACAAGTTGTTACATCGTAATCGAACCATCGTAGTTTAAAAGACATTCCAACAGAATGAATTAGAACTCTGTTACGTTTTTGATTATTGTTTGGCATTCATTTGGTCACTATTTATATACTTGAAGTTATATTGGATATTTTCAACATGCGATTCCAAATATGTAAATAGCGACCAAACGAAATCCCAACAATAATCCCCAAAAAACGTAACGAATAGAGTCCTAATTAATTCTGTTGGAAGGTCTGTATTGGTAATGGTCATGTGATGAAACTGTGAATAACTTGTTGTGCCGACTCTGAAACAATGTGTGTTGAGTATGAATGAGTGTGACTCAACTGAGCCTCTTCAGACACTTCACTGGGAATCCTATGTTCTTATTCATAAATGAGGCGGGGTACACTGAAGAGCTTTAAGAGTGGGGATGAGATCATCGGACATCTATAGCAACAGTTGGATGAGGTTAAGACATTTCCGAGAATGCCTTCCGGTATCCGGATAAACTAGTCTCATGTGACGGAGACATTTCAGTGCATTTGCTAGCAAATCCGGAGACATACAAAAATAGGCATGTCAAGTGTATCTTTTCATCTCCCAGACTAGACGTTACAGAATGAACGTGGCCTGTCCTTATGATAGTCATGCGTGCAGCGTCAATAGGTTAGCCAGTCCACTACGGATATTCATTGGGTATTTATTTACACTTTCTATCTATACTTTCACCCCCATCCATGAGGAGTAGGCTCCTTCAATAGGCATTGCACTAAGCTTAAGCCTATTGGGTATGAATGAAAGCTCAGAAAAACCACACCGCTGAACATAGGAAGTAAGTGCTAATCGCTCGAATTCCTGGGGTTCTCAACCAAACAAACACATATACTGTCAGATAACAAGCGTAATGAAGATATCTTGAGAGAGGTTTGTTCAAAACGAGAGCTGCTTACCTGCATCAGAAAGACACTCCGTATTTTTTGAAAATATCATGAGTAGAGGAAAGATGTGACACATTGTAACAAAAGGTAAACTAAAGAGCAAAAGAGGTAGGGGAAGACCAAGAGAGTAAATGCATCACAATCTAGTATTATAGCATGGTAGAACATCAGTATCTGACATCATTGACAGCACACAAAATAGAAATCTGTGGACAGACATGGCAACGAACGTCACAGACAACGTTAGTGAAAAAAAAAAAGAAATAGTCAGATTGGCCTTCCGCAGTGATGTACACTCCGTTATCACTTTGGTGTGAATTTATAACAAAAATTACAGTATGATTTTATGCTGTCTGTCCTTGTTACTGATATGACCTTGTCATATTTTGGCTACGCTCCTGATACTAAAAGTCATATTTTGGCTACATTCCTCATACTAAACATCATCTTTTGGCTACGTTCCTGATACTTAGTCATATTTTGGCTACGCTCCTGATACTAAAAGTCATATTTTGGCTACATTCCTCATACTAAACGTCATCTTTTGGCTACGTTCCTGATACTTAGTCATATTTTGGCTATGCTCCTGATACTAAAAGTCGTATTTTGGCTACATTTCTGCTACACTGCTGGGTATGTTGTACCTTATTGACATACAATCTGTCACACTTTCTCTCAAGCGATGTTTTCCGCTCCCCTTTGTTTTTACACTCCCAAGGCAGCTATCGTGTAACAGGACAATTGTCATATTAGATTTCCGGCAGGATTTAGTCTAGAGAACTGACATTTGTTGTGTCACTTTTATTTATGGCAATGGCCCTGCACACCCAACTTCGCCATTGGTCATTTATACATTCAGTGTTTTGCCACTTCTACTGAACATGTCCTATTGGCACGGCCACAAACGCCCACTTGCACTTATGTTAAAACAACACACACACAGAGAGAGAGAGAGAGAGAGAGAGAGAACACACTTAAGAATAGTGAATATCCTTCTTCTTCTTCTGTGATCATCACTCAGTCAGGTTGTGACTCCTGATTCTATTATACTGGCTGCTGTCTGTTTTAGAATGTCCACTGTGCCATACAGTTTCTCTTCAACACTGATTGTGGTGGGCCATGTCTTGTTTCTCAGGTCTGCATACTGGGGACATTCTTGTAGGATATGTTCTGCTGTCATATTTGCAAGGCTGCAATGGCACTGCCCAGTTGTTCCTATTTTGAATTTGTTGTACAGGTGATGTCTCATTTTGTTGTGACCAATTCTGAGGTGCAGCAAGTAACCTGTTCTCTGCTAAGAATAGTCAGTATAAGAACAATAGATTTTAAAAAAAGTTAAATATAAGTTTTAATCCCTTTTTAACACCTTTATAGTTTTTCCTTATATTCATTGACCATATGGTGTAGTCACTCTTAGACTGGAGGTCTTCAATAATACAACAGAGTCAATCTTAGACTAGAGTCTTCAATAATACAACAGAGTCAATCTTAGACACGAGTCATCAATAATACAACAGAGTCAATCTTAGACACGAGTCATCAATAATACAACAAAGTCACTTCAAATATCAGAATAAATTATATTTATATACACAGCGTTTCCAGTAGTGGACTCAACTTCAGACAACAAACTGCACATCGTGATAGAAGACAAACATTACATGATGATGTTTTATAGGACATATTCCATGATGACATATCCCAAGATGATGATGTTATAGAACATATCCCATGATGACATTATAGAACATCCCAACATGATGTTATAGAACATATCCCATGATGACATTATAGAACATCCCAACATGATGTTATAGAACATATTACATGATGATGATGCTATAGGACATATCCCATGATGATTATGTTATAGGACACATCGCATTATGTTATAGGACACATCACATTATGTTACAGGAGACACCCCATTATGTTATAAGTTGCATTCCATTACAATGTTATAGGACACATCCTCTGAGTAATAAAACATAGTACAAATCTTGAGAGATGTAATTGACATAGTACATACAGAAAGATCTAGCCAGGTAGGACACGTGCATTCATGAAGGCAGTGCTGCACAACCCAACAGGGCATGAATCCATGACGTGGCTCACACCATTGTGTCTCCCTCCCACTCGAGTACTGATTATTATAAAATATATATATAGATTTTTTTGCTATTTGTATTCCTTCAGCGTTTATTCTCAAACTCCCACTGGATCTCTCTTGTAGCAGGACCATGATCTTACTAGATTTCCAGCAGGATGTAGTCCAGAGAATGGAGGTTTCTTGTGCAGCTGTTTTATTTCTGCAATTGGCCCAACACATCAGACCAGAAGATATTATATATGAATCTGTGCAAGAAACCTTCATAAAGTCAAGACTATCTCATGCAATGGTTCTCAGACTATCTCATGCAATGGTTCTCAGACTATCTCATGCAATGGCCTCGTATTAACTCATACATTCTCAGATAATTTCATCATCCTTGTGTTGCCAGGGACAGAATGGGTGGAAAGAAAAGCCCCATTTTAATGACCTAGTCATACATGTCATGTGTGGCAACTAAGAAAGTTTGGGGTGTAGTTGTCTAGTCCTTGCAACATAGACAGTCAAACTGACTCAGAAGACATGCTGAAGTCAGATGTGCTAAGGCCGAAAGGTGCAGATATCGCAGCTAAGCTGTAAACCATGACACAATGCAATCTGTTCTCTGGACTACAGCTGGCTAATCTGCAGGAATTTGAGAGTAAATACAGAAGAAGGTACAATATCTCTAAGAATATCTCTCATACAACTCTCAGACCATCTCATACAATGACTCTCAGACCATCTCATACAATGACTCTCAGACCATCTCATACAATGACGCTCAGACCATCTCATACACTGACTCTCAGACCATCTCATACAAAGACTCTCAGACCATCTCATACATGGACTCTCAGACCATCTCATACATGGACTCTCAGACCATCTCATACAATGACTCTCAGACCATCTCATACAATGACTCTCAGACCATCTCATACACTGACTCTCAGACCATCTCATACATGGACTCTCAGACCATCTCATACAATGACTCTCAGACCATCACATACAATGATTCTCAGACTATCTCATATTATCTCAAACTATGAGTCAAAGAATTTTTAATGAAGTTAAGCTCAGTTTCACTGCTTAAAAATATTATATTCATAGCAATAACTGACTGGCCCCCATTTATTCGGCCACAGATACTGCATATCTCGATGTTCTACTTGAGAACAAGTTTATAATCAGACAATTAACATCCACGATGGATACACCCAATGTGTAAATCCACTGATTCACAACGCAACAAGGATCCATTTTTACGATCACTGAAAATCAGACCCATCATTCAAATTATTCCAGTTCTCAGACTCCCACATGCATTATTTCTCCTGATCAAAGGTATCAGTCAGTTCTTGACGCTCACCATTACATATGTTATTTGTGAATTTTTGATTTCACAGCGGAAGTGCCATGGGGTGAAGAGGCTGACTCAAAGCAAAGTTCCTACAAGCCTCACAGTTAGAAATGTTGCTGTTCTCTTGAAGTTTCCTAGCTACAGCCTCATACAGAAGAACAGCGGGGCCCAGCTTCATGCCCATAGTTTTGACCAGGTGGTCAGAGGTCAGCAGGGATAGAATATAACCAGTCACTCTCTGTTCCCGGAAATGCTGTGGAATTGAATGTGTAAGCACATGTAAGTGAATTTTAAACACACTGGAATATACGTGTAAGTGAATTTTGAACAAAAAACATATGTATATAAGTTAATTATGAACAAAATAGAATGTGTGTGTAAGTGAATTTTTAACAAAATGAAATATGTATTGCGTATATTATGAACAAAATAGAATATGTGTGCAAGTGAATTTTGAAGAAAATTACATATATATGTAAGTGAACTTTGACCAACTTGAATATGTATACGTGAATTATGGACAAATTCAAGATGGATGTAAGTGAATTATTAGCACACTGGAGCACATTATTATGTATGTACACAAGTTTGAACATATTGGATGGCGTGTATAGAAAAAGTTATGTGCTGAGTAGAAAGGTGCAGATATTGCAGCATTTCTATAAAAAAAAACTCTCAACAGATGAATGACAGGAGAACCATGAGCACATATAGAGATAACTGTGGCTATGCTGATTGTGGTCATCTAGTAAAGTGGACTTTTATGAAGCAGAGGAAGAAAAGTGGCATTATCTCTGGTTGGTCATGTAACATGAAAACAGAAGTTGAAGAACAACACACTGCAAAAAAGGAAGTGATGGGTTGGAAGAATAGGTAGCTACAGGGAGAAACAAATAGCTACAGGGAGAAACATAGCTACATGGAGAGACAAATAGCTACAGGGAGAAACAAATAGCTACATGGAGAGACAGACAGCTACAGGGAGAAACAAATAGCTACATGGAGAGACAGACAGCTACAGGGAGAGACAAATAGCTACAGGGAGAAACAAATAGCTACATGGAGAGACAGACAGCTACAGGTAGAGACAGATAGCTACAGGGAGAGACCAATAGCTACAGAGAGACAGATAGATACAGGGAGAGACAGCTATTGGGAGAGACAAATAGATATAGGGTAAACAGATAGCAACAGGAAAGACAGATAGGTAGAGACAGACATGGAGAGACAGATATATGAATGGAGAGACAGATATACATGGAGAGAACAGAACTGGACAAGTTATCACTAATTAAATTGAGTAAAATGATGGCTAGGATTACTGGGATAAATTTATGGCAATAAGTTGGCCACTATCACAGCAGTTACAGTCAGTCATTCTTTGTGTTTGAAGAGAACGTTCTCAAACTCCCGCTGGTTCTCTTTTGAAACAGAACAATGGTCCTATCATATTTTCTACAGTATGAAATCCAGATAGAAACAATAGATTAGCACAAATGGCCTGGCACATTCAATATCTGCAGAAATTGATAAAACTAAACAATGATATACTTACATCTGAATAGACAGCACATCCTTCCAAGGAGGAGAGGAACTTGCATACATCCTCAACGTTCCACATCCGAATATTATCCTCTCTGTGGTCTGCACATGGGCAATACTGACTAGCTCTGGCGTATTCTGGTAAAGCTGACATATACATCGCAGCCTGCGGCCCATAGTCCATATAACGTTTACGGAGATATTCGGCAGTCTTGTCCATATTTGCAGACTCTAGCCCACAAGGAAGAGAGGATGTAATAGTCGGTAAACGCTGGTGTTGGGCTGCTGCTGCTGCTGCGAAGTAGTCCCAAGGTGCACAATACTCCTGGAGTCTTCCATCTAGTCTAAATTGACAGATAGAAAGACAAATCAAAGTAAAACTGCAGTAAAACTATCTACAATGTGATTGGTAAATTAACAAATATATTTTTAATGGTTAAAATTCATTAAAACAATTCTACATGTGAAATGGGATGTCTAAGATAAAACATCTACATGTGAAGTGGGATGTCTAAGATAAAACATCTACATATGAAACATCGACATGTGAAATGGGATGTCTAAGATAAAACATCTACATATGAAACAACGACATGTGAAATGGGATGTTTAAGATCGGCAACAAACAGAACAAGAAGAGATCACATGAGAAATGAAGAGATGACAAGAAGTGTTGGAACAATAATATCTGCGGTCAGATATATTGAAAACCTGAAACTGACATGGTTCTGCCACTTAATGAGAATGAACCCCTATTGGCCAGCAGCAGGGGCATACAACATGACAGTGAATATCTGTGTTCATTTTCTTCTTTTACCATGAATTTCTGCCTATTCTTCTATATATGCGAATCTCAGAGGTATCAATTCTGTCTTTCAGTTGTTTATTCTGTCTTTCAGTTGTTTATTCTGTCTTTCAGTTGTTTATTCTGTCTTTCAGTTGTTTATTCTGTCTTTCAGTTGTTTATTCTGTCTTTCAGTTGTTTATTCTGTCTTTCAGTTGTTTATTCTATCTTTCAGTTGTTTATTCTGTCTTCTCGTTGTTTATTCTGTCTTTCAGTTGTTTATTCTATCTTCTCGTTGTTTATTCTATCTTCTCGTTGTTTATTCTGTCTTTCAGTCGTTTATTCTGTCTTCTCGTTGTTTATTCTGTCTTCTCGTTGTTTATTCTGTCTTCTCGTTGTTTATTCTATCTTCTCGTTGTTTATTCTGTCTTTCAGTTGTTTATTCTGTCTTCTCGTTGTTTATTCTGTCTTCTCGTTGTTTATTCTGTCTTCTCGTTGTTTATTCTGTCTTCTCGTTGTTTATTCTGTCTTCTCGTTGTTTATTCTGTCTTCTCGTTGTTTATTCTGTCTTCTCGTTGTTTATTCTGTCTTCTCGTTGTTTATTCTGTCTTCTCGTTGTTTATTCTATCTTTCAGTTGTTTATTCTATCTTTCAGTTGTTTATTCTATCTTTCAGTTGTTTATTCTATCTTTCAGTTGTTTATTCTATCTTTCAGTTGTTTATTCTATCTTTCAGTTGTTTATTCTATCTTTCAGTCGTTTATTCTGTCTTCTCGTTGTTTATTCTGTCTTCTCGTTGTTTATTCTATCTTTCAGTTGTTTATTCTATCTTTCAGTTGTTTATTCTGTCTTCTCGTTGTTTATTCTATCTTTCAGTTGTTTATTCTATCTTTCAGTTGTTTATTCTATCTTTCAGTTGTTTATTCTCTTTCAGTTGTTTATTCTATCTTTCAGTTGTTTATTCTATATTCTAGTTGTTTATTCTGTCTTCTCGTTGTTTATTCTGTCTTCTCGTTGTTTATTCTATCTTTCAGTTGTTTATTCTATCTTTCAGTTGTTTATTCTATCTTTCAGTTGTTTATTCTATCTTTCAGTTGTTTATTCTATCTTTCAGTTGTTTATTCTATCTTTCAGTTGTTTATTCTATCTTTCAGTTGTTTATTCTATATTCTAGTTGTTTATTCTGTCTTCTCGTTGTTTATTCTGTCTTCTCGTTGTTTATTCTATCTTTCAGTTGTTTATTCAGTTGTTTATTCTATATTCTAGTTGTTTATTCTATCTTTCAGTTGTTTATTCTATCTTTCAGTTGTTTATTCTATCTTTCAGTTGTTTATTCTGTCTTCTCGTTGTTTATTCTGTCTTCTCGTTGTTTATTCTATCTTTCAGTTGTTTATTCTATATTCTAGTTGTTTATTCTATCTTTCAGTTGTTTATTCTATCTTTCAGTTGTTTATTCTATCTTTCAGTTGTTTATTCTGTCTTTCAGTTGTTTATTCTATCTTTCAGTTGTTTATTCTATCTTTCAGTTGTTTATTCTATCTTTCAGTTGTTTATTCTATATTCTAGTTGTTTATTCTATCTTTCAGTTGTTTATTATATCTTTCAGTTGTTTATTCTATATTCTAGTTGTTTATTCTATCTTTCAGTTGTTTATTCTATCTTTCAGTTGTTTATTCTATCTTTCAGTTGTTTATTCTATATTCTAGTTGTTTATTCTATCTTTCAGTTGTTTATTATATCTTTCAGTTGTTTATTCTATATTCTAGTTGTTAATTCTGTCTTCTCGTTGTTTATTCTATCTTTCAGTTCTTTATTATATCTTTCAGTTGTTTATTCTATATTCTAGTTGTTTATTCTATCTTTCAGTTGTTTATTATATCTTTCAGTTCTTTATTCTATATTCTAGTTGTTTATTCTATCTTTCAGTTGTTTATTATATCTTTCAGTTGTTTATTCTATCTTTCAGTTGTTTATTCTATCTTTCAGTTGTTTATTCTGTCTTCTCGTTGTTTATTCTATCTTTCAGTTGTTTATTCTATATTCTAGTTGTTTATTCTATCTTTCAGTTGTTTATTATATCTTTCAGTTGTTTATTCTATATTCTAGTTGTTTATTCTATCTTTCAGTTGTTTATTCTATCTTTCAGTTGTTTATTCTATCTTTCAGTTGTTTATTCTATATTCTAGTTGTTTATTCTATCTTTCAGTTGTTTATTATATCTTTCAGTTGTTTATTCTATATTCTAGTTGTTAATTCTGTCTTCTCGTTGTTTATTCTATCTTTCAGTTGTTTATTCAGTTGTTTATTCTATATTCTAGTTGTTTATTCTATCTTTCAGTTGTTTATTCTATCTTTCAGTTGTTTATTCTATATTCTAGTTGTTAATTCTGTCTTCTCGTTGTTTATTCTATCTTTCAGTTGTTTATTCAGTTGTTTATTCTATATTCTAGTTGTTTATTCTATCTTTCAGTTGTTTATTCTATCTTTCAGTTGTTTATTCTATCTTTCAGTTGTTTATTCTGTCTTCTCGTTGTTTATTCTGTCTTCTCGTTGTTTATTCTGTCTTCTAGTTGTTTATTTATTTTAAGAATCAGTGAATTATTGCATATTGAAGCAATCTTATCTTCCACCGAAGACGGATGTGTCGTCAGACCCCCATTGGCACAAATATAATAGGGACATAATTCATACCTATTCTCTGGACAATATATCCATCCTGCTGGAAACTAGGTAGGACCATGGTCATGCAGGAAGTGAGATCCAGCGACAGTTTAAGAATAAACGATGAAGAAGAAATCTTACCTCATTCTTTTTGTATTCATTTCCATGGCAACTTCAATCTCTGAGCTTGGTCTTTTAACGTTTGATGATGATGACGATGATGCAGCCGAGGATGAAGATGAGGCTGTGACATCATGGAGAAAGTAAGGATATGCAGCAGGCCATGGATAAGTTGATGCGGCTGCTAGTGAACGTTGGTAGTCAATGAGGGATTGCTGGGTTGTGTATGGGGGCCGTTGTAGAAGCGAGTGTAAAGGCCCAAATGGTGAATTACCATAGTTTGGAAAGACCCCTGCCGTTGCCTGATACATCATTGGATCTTTAGGGAGGCCGGTCATTTGATGGCCGTATGCTGTCATTGGATGGAAGAACTGTGTTGGGATTGATGCTTCTAAGGGGCGGAAAGGTAAGAGAGTCTGCATGTAGCCACCCATGGATGGAGACCTGATTAGTTGAGAAAAGGGTTGATTAAAATGTTATTAGAAATTACAGGTAAGTATAACAATAATAATAACATGCAAGCTAATAACAACCATAACATGCATAATAATACTAGCAACAATAATAATAATATCAGTCATAATAACAATAGAAACAATACTTCCAATAATAATAACAATAGTAACAATACTTCCAACAATAATAACAATAGCAACAATACTTCCAACAATAGTAACAATAGCAACAATAGTAACAATAGCAACAATAGTAACAATAGCAACAATACTTCCAACAATAGCAACAATACTTCCAACAATAGCAACAATAGCAATAATTATTCCAACAATAGTAACAATAATACAGTTCATATCATCATAAAGTGCCGTCTCTGCAACGAAGGTTGGCTATAATGAATCTCCAACATCCCATGTATTTTGTCTTGGTGGTGCACTCTGCTAGACTGTAACCTGTCCAACGTGTGATGTTACTCTCCCACTTGTATCTCTGCCTACTTCTTGCTCGCTTCCCTTTGACTTTACCCTCAAGTAAGGTCTTCAATAAGGTGTCATGTCTTTTAATGTGTCCAAAATATTTTATTTTCCTGATCTTTATTTCTCTTAGTAATTCTTTTTTCATATTAAGTGTTTTTAGCACCTCTTTATTTGTTTTCTTCTCTTTCCATGATGTTCTCCCTATTCTTCTATATACCCACTTGTTTGTAATTTGTTTAGATATTAATAATTTCCTCATGTCATTGAAGGTACTTTTAGCCATTCATATTCTCCTTTTAACTTCTGTTTCACATCTGCCATCATTTGTTTTACTTGTAGTTGTAGTTTCTCTCCCTGTATGTTTATGTTTAGCTCTTGTTCTTCTGTGTCTTTGCTGATTATCAAGGTTTTTGTTTTTTGAATGTTTATATCCAGTACATATTCATTACTTGATTTATTAACTTGATCTATTAGTCTTTGTAGTTCATGTTCACTTTCTGCCAAAAGAACAGTGTCATCTGCATATCTCAGGTTGTTTATTATTTTCCCATTGATCTTGAGTCCTGGTATTTCTTCTATATTTTTAAAGATATTCTCTGTGTAGATATTAAATAGGCTTGGTGATAAAATGCATCCTTGTCTTACCCCTCTTCTTATTTCTATGTATGGAGAGCAGCTGTTTTCACACCTTATTGGTGCAGTTTGTTCCCAATATATATTTCTAATTAGTCTGATGTCTTTTCCATCTATGCCTATTTCTTGAAGACATTTGATTAATTTTTCATGTTGGACTCTGTCAAAGGCCTTGCTGTAGTCTATGAAGCAAATATAGATACATTTTTGGACTTCTATATATTTATCTATCACTAGCCGGATACTCAGTATAGCCTCTCTGGTTCCTTTGTGTTTCCTAAAACCGAATTGTTCTTCACCGCCTCCGTGTCTATCTTGTTCTTAATTCTTCAGGGGTTCCCTATTTATCTCTCAATATTCTCTTCAAAGATGCTCTATCTCCAAAGATTCTAAAGAGATTCAATATTGACAACATTATATCCTGGAAGTGTCTCTAACAATCGCCCAATGTGCCGCTGCAACACCAATAACAGTGCTTGTATCAGAGAAAAACCAGACGTAGATTAAGCGTGATGCCTGAAAAGACAGAACAACACGCAAAAGTACAACTCTGGCCATACCTATCACAAATGTGGTGAGGGGTGTCTATGTCAGAAGGGAAAATGTCAGTCATCTCCGCAAACACCCAGAGAGATGCAATAACACAAATCTCAAACTGTGGAGATCATTGTCTGTACGGCCGTAGATAAGGAGTCCTCAAAGGAGTGGGTGGGGGTGGGGTTAGAAAATACTACTTGAAAAAGGTGTTTTTTTCATACTCATACCCTATAGTATGTGCATCTATAGCAAACCTCATCACACCGTGTTTTACTGTAAACCTCATCACACCGTGTTTTACTGTAAACCTCACCACACCATGTTTTACTGTAAACCTCATCACACCGTGTTTTACTGTAAACCTCATCACACCGTGTTTTACTGTAAACCTCATCACACCGTGTTTTACTGTAAACCTCATCACGCCGTGTATTACTGTAAACCTCATCACACCGTGTTTTACTGTAAACCTCATCACACCGTGTTTTACGTAAGTACTAATCTTATCACTGCACACTGGAAATTGTAGATGCTCGGAATATCCTTCAGTACATTCTGACTGTACCGGTTCTGTGTTGTATGCTTCAGCACATTCTGACTGTACCGTTTCTGTGCTGTATGCTTCAGCACATTCTGACTGTACCGGTTCTGTGCTGTATGCTTCAGCACATTCTGACTGTACCGGTTCTGTGCTGTATGCTTCAGCACATTCTGACTACCGGTTCTGCGTTGTATGCTTCAGCACATTCTGACTGTACCGGTTCTGCGTTGTATGCTTCAGCACATTCTGACTGTACCGGTTCTGCGCTGTATGCTTCAGCACATTCTGACTGTACCGGTTCTGTGCTGTATGCTTCAGCACATTCTGACTGTACCGGTTCCGTGCTGTATGCTTCAGCACATTCTGACTGTACCGGTTCTGTGTTGTATGCTTCAGCACATTCTGACTGTACCGGTTCTGTGTTGTATGCTTCAGCACATTCTGATTGTACCGGTTCTGTGTTGTATGCTTCAGCACATTCTGACTGTACCGATTCTGTGCTGTATGCTTCAGCACATTCTGACTGTACCGGTTCTGTGCTGTATGCTTCAGCACATTCTGACTGTACCGGTTCTGTGCTGTATGCTTCAGCACATTCTGACTGTACCGGTTCTGTGCTGTATGCTTCAGCACATTCTGACTGTACCGGTTCTGTGCTGTATGCTTCAGCACATTCTGACTGTACCGGTTCTGTGCTGTATGCTTCAGCACATTCTGACTGTACCGGTTCTGTGCTGTATGCTTCAGCACATTCTGACTGTACCGGTTCTGTGCTGTATGCTTCAGCACATTCTGACTACCGGTTCTGCGTTGTATGCTTCAGCACATTCTGACTGTACCGGTTCTGCGTTGTATGCTTCAGCACATTCTGACTGTACCGGTTCTGCGCTGTATGCTTCAGCACATTCTGACTGTACCGGTTCTGCGCTGTATGCTTCAGCACATTCTGACTGTACCGGTTCTGTGCTGTATGCTTCAGCACATTCTGACTGTACCGGTTCCGTGCTGTATGCTTCAGCACATTCTGACTGTACCGGTTCTGTGTTGTATGCTTCAGCACATTCTGACTGTACCGGTTCTGTGTTGTATGCTTCAGCACATTCTGACTGTACCGGTTCTGTGTTGTATGCTTCAGCACATTCTGACTGTACCGGTTCTGTGCTGTATGCTTCAGCACATTCTGACTGTACCGGTTCTGTGCTGTATGCTTCAGCACATTCTGACTGTACCGGTTCTGTGCTGTATGCTTCAGCACATTCTGACTGTACCGGTTCTGTGCTGTATGCTTCAGCACATTCTGACTGTACCGGTTCTGTGCTGTATGCTTCAGCACATTCTGACTGTACCGGTTCTGTGCTGTATGCTTCAGCACATTCTGACTGTACCGGTTCTGTGCTGTATGCTTCAGCACATTCTGACTGTACCGGTTCTGTGTTGTATGCTTCAGCACATTCTTACTGTACCGGTTCTGTGTTATATGCTTCAGCACATTCTGACTGTACCGGTTCTGTGTTGTATCCTTCAGCACATTCTGACTGTACCGGTTCTGTGTTGTATGCTTCAGCACATTCTGACTGTACCGGTTCTGTGTTGTATGCTTCAGCACATTCTGACTGTACCGGTTCTGTGTTGTATGCTTCAGCACATTCTGGTTCTGTGCTGTATTCTTCAGCACATTCTGACTGTACCGGTTCTGTGCTGTATGCTTCAGCACATTCTGACTGTACCGGTTCTGTGTTGTATGCTTCAGCACATTCTGACTGTACCGGTTCTGTGTTGTATGCTTCAGCACATTCTGACTGTACCGGTTCTGTGTTGGTTGATAACTCTGCTCTTAATTTCTTACGTATTGCACAGGTTTATATAATCGCTTCAATCAGACACGACAGACTATATCTAAAACTAGTGGGAAATGATGTGCACACAAGAAAACATACAAATTACAATATTCAATGTCTCAACCAAAAGGTCTTTATCAAGATACACACAAAACATCAAAAAACGACGAATGGAAAAATTATCACAACAAACAACGGAAATATGGAAATCAACAACAGTAATATCACCAACAACATTAATATCACCAACAACAGTAATATCACCAACAACACCATTGACAACATCACGCACACAAGAAAGGCACACATAATATACTTACATAAAGCTATGCCCATGCCCTGCAGCCAACATCCTCATGTAGTCACTGAAGGCTGCTGCCTCAGCCACGCCTCCGGGCGGTCGTCTGGAGGGATCCATTGAACCACCTTCTTTATTGGAGTTACTCTCTGCTTGAATTTTTGCTGCTTCTCTTCTCTCTTTCTCCTCCTGCCTCCTTCTCTCCGTATCCTTTTCCTCTCGTCGCTCATACTCTCTCCTCTCCTCGCGCTCTCTATCTTTTCTATTTCTTTCTTCTCTCTCCTTTCTATTTCTTTCCTCCTTAACTCTCTGTCTTTGTCTATCGTCTCTGTCCTTGTCACGATTATTCGTCTCATTGTTGGAATGTCCAGAGTACACTGACTTAACCTGACCAGACTCTCCATCCTTGATCACATTTCTACCGTTTTCACAGTTTTGTGTCAGGTGTCTTTCTATGCTATGGTAATCTTTAATGCATGGTATACCTGAGATTTTACTTTCAGATTTCATATCTACCTGCCCAAAATTTTTGTTGACAGATTTCATATCTACCTGTTCACAGTCTTTGTTGACAGATTTAATATCTACCTGCCCAATGTCTTTGCTGACAGAATGACGCTCGGTTTTTCTAGGAAAGTGATTAGGGTCATTTTCCTTGCTTTGGGCAAATGTGGTGTGGTCACTTCCACCAATATTAGTATTGCTAGTGTCTAATGGTGACCTCAAAGTGTTGGTACCATTTTGTGCCCTATAGATGTGGTGTGTATCACCTTGTGGGGACAATTTTGGTGGTACCCAAATGTGCTCAGATTTGACATTCATACTGGGAATGGTCACAGAAAGAGGCTGTGAGCACATCCCAGAAAAAGCTGGGACAGCGAGAGTTGTTGTTACAGATGTCTGCAATTGAGGTACCGTTTCTATACCCAAGTCGTTCTTGTCGTCTGTTTTGGTAACGGAAACTACCGTTTCATTAAGTTTTGCAGATGTCATAAGATCCACAGTTTCTGCCTTCACGTCCATACTTCCCTTGATATCGTGCACACATTTCATCTCAGCTGTCTTCATCTGGGTCTGAATGATACACGTATCCTGTTGCAGTGTATCATCTTTTGTACTAGCTCTATCACAACTATCATCAGTTGCATGCCCATCATCAGATATGGAATCATTATTTTCAGAGTCCTTACTTGATTTAATGGACTCCTCATCATAACTGTCGTCATCCAAGTCATCAGATTTCTCATCCGCGTTCTGAGATCCATCAGTTTCATTATCATATTGATCATCCTCATCGTCATCAGACATTTCTAGTTCTGGCTGAGAATTTTCATCCATGCTGTCTAACTCTGATTCATGATGATTG
The DNA here is from genome assembly GCA_034231615.1 of Meghimatium bilineatum. Taxonomy (NCBI): domain Eukaryota; kingdom Metazoa; phylum Mollusca; class Gastropoda; order Stylommatophora; family Philomycidae; genus Meghimatium; species Meghimatium bilineatum. The sequence goes on along the minus strand of CM067320.1, from coordinate 4,457,587 downwards.
CCGTTCACAGAGGAAGTGTGGATGTGATGTGGGGTAACTGGAAGATTTGGGCTCTGAATTTGAGGCACAACTAGGCTTGATGGTGTATAGCCTGTTTGTTGATCTGGACACGATGTTATAACTGAAATTGCTGTAGATGGTTGGGTAAATAAACTATGTGATGGAAGTGTGGACACAAAGATTGAGTTTGATGCTGAAGATGTTGTTATGGCTGAGCTAGCAGATGACGGTGCAACAGCAGTAAATGGCTGAAGCTGCTGACTTGATACAGACGATATATTAATCTGTAGATTTGCTGAAGATGAATTAGATGTCGTGCTGGCGGATGATGGCGCTAGTGGTGATGTTGCGGCTAAACTCACTCTTGACATTGGCTGTTTATTGACATCTTTAGGAGTATTAAGACTGCTCGGACGCTGTATGTTAGCTGGCTTCACAAACATCCTGTTACTGGTTCCCTTGGGTGCGCTGAAACAAATTAAATAAGAATCACAAAAATGATCCTATAAACAGGAGTGGGCTTGAGTAACATAGACAAATAGGTAATATGAACAAAAATATGCAGAGCACTATTACCGGATTAAAGCTAAATATATTATTAATTATACCCTTTATGTAAATTACTAACAATAGAGAAGTCCGGTATAACCAGTAGTCAATTGCTGGTGGGGAATGAGCACAGTGAACCCTATCTTGGCTGCAGTGGCTCGGACCAGTTCATAGGTTGAAACCTTCCTGGAGGTGTGATAGTTATTCTCTGGCTATGGCCCGGGGTGGGCCGAAAATACACAGGCTTCCCAGCAATATTATGGCATTAGGTCACAGGGCATGAGCCCATGGACCACTGAATCAGCAACCAACCAACCAACCATGTAAATTACTGCAACACTTAGTGTTCATGGTTTTTGCAGATGACTTTGCCTTAGTACGTCCAACTCCTGCTAAGGCACAAGATATGTTGAATCAACTTTGTCATCTTTCAGAAAAATTGGCTATCAAGTCAACTTTTCCAGGACTAAGATCATGAATATGACTAACTGTAATTGTAAGGACCACGCTAAACGGAGAAACAATTAAAACAATTGATAATTTTTCTTATGTTTTGTCAGCAAAATGACACAAGATGGAGATACAGCAAGAGATTTCTACCAGTATTAGTTGCGTTCAACCACCTAACAAACATCTGGAAATCAAAAGCAATTAAGAAAATATACAGTCAACTCCACTATAATATCCATATTAAAATATGGTTGTGAACGTTTGAAAATAACAAACACACTGGAGAAGAAATTAAGTTTGTTTGAAAATAAATGTCTTAGAAAACTCTTAAATGTTGGTTGGAAAGAATTCAAGACAAACATGCAAGTAAGAGAAGACACCAAACAACAATAGGTTTATACAGCATTAAGAAGAAGAGTATAGACTTATATTGGAAAAGAATTACACAGTATAGTCAGTTCGCTCGAACTGGAGAGTTCTGGTTTCTGCACTATGCACAGTGTTTGATGCTGAAGGAACATAGATAGATATAGACCACACCAGTTCACACATGGACCACAAGATCAAACCACGCAAGTTCACACATGGATCATAAGATCAAACCATGCCAGTTCACACATGGACCACAAGATCAAATCAAGCCAGTTCACACATGGACCAAAAGATCAAACCACGCCAGTTCACACATGGACCACAAGATCAAACCACGCCAGTTCACACATGGACCACAAGATCAAACCACGCCAGTTCACACATGGACCACAACGTATGAGATAGCAAGAAGGGTAGCCGCTACATAGAACAGTCGTGGCAGAAAGGTACTCTCAGAACAAACATAAGCTGCACAGAACAGTGTCACTCGTATGTTGTCAGGGTCAGAATAAGGCAACAGCCAACTCCACACCAATACCTCCTTAGTCACTTGTTAGAATTTCGTGGATGTAAGAGTTGCTATTCTTTGCTCCCTTTCCGGCCATTTCAAAACACGGGCGAGATGTATAATTCTCATAGAAACCACATTTTTTCTAGTTATATTTATCGTGACTTCAAATACAACATATCAGAGTAAAAGGGAAAACAGAAAAATATTGGCTACCGCCCAACATCATTGATTTTTACCTCTGAGCCGCTGTGTCTCCAATCTTGGGCTTGTCAACAACAGAACGTCCAACTTCCGTTTTAGCTTGTGTCGCCCCGGGGGTGATAGAAGAAGCTGGCATTGTCGAAGTGCCCACGGGCCAGAAAGCGCCGGATGAACTTCCGTCACTGCTGACGTTGGATGAGGCGTTGTTCGATTTCCTTGGTTTGCGTTCTCCATTGGGTATTCTACGCTTCTCGCCCTTGCGAGTCTGAAATGAAAAAGATGAAACTGTCAATTCTCTGCTGAACCTACTTAAAATCAGCGAGTGAGCTTTTACCCCGCAGCGGTCACTCTCCCTTCTATCCAAAGTAGCCTAGTCTAAAATTATTGGCTGTCAGGAGACGACGGTTATTACCATTTGTGAACATGGGGGGGGGGGGGGGGGAATGTGTCGTGACCTTTCACTGTACTATAAGACCTCTACACAGAAAGCAAACATGACCCCTAGATTATTTATTATTTCCATGAATTTCGTTGGTCTGCCTTGGGTTGTTTTTTTGGGGTGGCGATTCCGAGTATATAAATAGTGACCAATGAAATGTAGGAGAAGAAAAAAGGTACGAATAAAGGCGTGTTTACTTTGTTTGTTGGGAGGTCTCGGTAACGGTATGTTTAATGTGTGAATATCCGTGTGACAGTGATTTAGAAATATGTCTTGCGCTAAAGAGATCTAGGGTTCGTTCCCTGGTCGTGACCTCTTAGTGACATTGTTTTCAGTGATTATGGTTGAAAGATGCGAGTTACGTGCTACTGGTGGTACTCTCGACAGAGATGCATGCTTAGCTATGTATGGAACAGTACATATGGGGGAAAATCCGAATACAAAGAAGTTTCTTCTTTAGTGTTCATTCTCGAACTTCCACTGGGTCCTACTAGATATCCCGCAGGATGTAGGACAAAATGAAAATGCGTTGTCGCCGTTTTATTTGTGCCAATTGCCCGACACATATGTCGTCGGCGTGAAAAAGTAAATAGTCCACGCCTTTTAAACTCTCTAAATGATTATAGTCCCCGCCGTACCAACTTCCATGTAGATAGATTAAGCGTGACCGATCTAATGTATAGGAGACCTGTCAACTAAAACGTAAATATGAACTAGCTTCCGATTCCCATGAAATCTATTGCTTGACCTTGGCTATTTTTGCCATGAGACCCCCAAGTGTGTAAATAGCGACCAACGAAAATCCAAACAATAATCAAAAACGTATCGAACGGGGTCCAAATTAATCCATTTTAGAAGACCTGTAGTACTGTGATAGACATGGATTAAGCTAAACTGTGATATCTACGCCTTTCAGCCGGGTAAATCCAGCTGAGCTGCGTCACTTTGACCTATTCTAAACCAACTCCACCCCCTAAACATCCTTAGTTACCTCTTATCTTAGCTATCGCTATTCTTTACTCATCTTTCAGGCCCCGCCTACTCATATCGATCCCTATAAATGAGAATTGCATTAAAAAAAATACCCAACTGATCCCATTTAATAGCTACCAACTACCAACTCTATATGCACGTCACTTCGGTCCTCCATATTCTCCCAAATGTCTGTCTATCTATCCATCTCTCTGTCTTCTTTTTCTCTTATACAGACACAACACAGCTGAAGAAGGCATGCACCTACCACAACCTGTCACGGGGAAGAAAGAGTGAAAGCTCGCAGATCCGAGAAATTGGATATGTATGTAAGGTATATCCATTCATCCGTGTTCCTTCGGCATTGAACACGGTGCACAGGACAGAAACCAGAGCTGCCTAATTTGAGCAACATGATGCTAGTTGTGTGTAATTCTTGCATATTGTTGAGACCCATAGTCATACCTTCTTTGATATTTGTTCTGTGAAGTCTAACTTGGTCTTCTTCATTTTATTGTGCCATCTGGTACCAATTTTCATGCTTGTAGTGTCAGTGTTTTCATTCATTCTAAGTACATGTCCGATATAAGTCCATCGTTTTCTTCTTATTGTTGTAGAAAGATTTTGTGTGGTGTCCTCTCTTATTTGCTTGTTTGACTTGAATTCTACCCAGCCAATATTTAAGAGTTTTAAGACATTTATTTTCAAATGAGTTATATTTCTTCACCAACGCCAGTGTCATTCATTTTCTAACTTTCGCAATCGTATGTCAACGCGGATATTACATTGGAGTTGAACAACCGTATTCCGCCGAAGACGGATGTGTCGGGCCATTGGCGCAAATAAAACGGTGACACAACGCATTTCCATTCTCTGGACAACATCCTGCTGGAAATCTAGTAGGACAATGGTCCTGCTACAAGAGAATTCAGCAGGAGTTTGAGAATGAACGCTGAAGAAGAAGAACAACAACAACCGTATGTCAACGCGGATATTACATTGGAGTTGAACGGTCGTAGTGTCGTATATTTACGTATTGTTTTTTATTTCCAGATGTTTGTTAGGTGGTTGAGCGTACTTGATGCCAACCTAAGTCTAGTAGATTTATCCCAACTAGTGTCATTTCTACATATCGGGGTCGGGAATGGTGAGGAACACAGGTTACAGAATTAGCGCATTATTTTGAGACTTAAAATAAAGTCCGACTGTCGTAGGGGGGAAGAAAAAATAAATTATGCTAAAACACAACCTAGGAAAAAAATACATAGTCAAAGAAAAAAATTGGTTGATGTCAGAGACGGATCAGATTAGAAGCGCCGACGGGGGTGCATTACAGCGCCACCAAGACAGCCAATCGATTCCATGATACTTGCGGAGACCGGAAGCAACATAGCTATTGTGCCAGTCTAGGGGGCGTCGCCGGAAGCAAAGTGGAAGGAATGGGAGAATGTCAGATGTAGGTGGTTTTCGTGATTGCTAAGAAGGTCTTCTAAGAGTTGAACGACAGATTGGGGAAGACAAAGTGGACAGAAAGTGAGAGAATGAGATGAGGGTGAGGAGAGTGATATAAAAAAAGAGAGAAATTGGGACAATGTAAACGACGGCTTGAGACCGAGAGATAGGGTGTATCTGGGAAGGACGAGGGACATTATGAGATGGTTAACAAGAGGAAAGTATTGATAAACAGGAAGATGAAAGTAAGAGAGAAGAGAAAATGAATGATAGAGTAGAGAAAGACAAGGAATGGAAGAACAAATGCTAGAGAGGAAAGAAACCGTTTATAAGTTCTAATGCAAGGATTTCCTCACAAATAGAATTTTCTGCGTTCGTTCTCAACATCCTGCAGATTAGCAGTACGTAGTACGAAGAATGGAATGCGCTGTCATGGTTTACAGCTATGCTGCGATGTCCACTCTTTTTTGAGTGACACATCCGACTTTAGAATTGTTGCTTTGTCACTTTGACCCCATATAGGATAGACAAGCAAACACCACCCCTTAACATCCTCAGTCGGATTTTACGACTTGCATGAAAGGTAAACAGTGTTGCTATTCTTTGCTCCGCTTCAAGCCCCGGCAACACGGTGCGAAAAATGGAATAAATAGAAAAGTATTGGAGGAATATTAGTTTCCCCCACACATACCCCCTCCCACGGCGTATTAGCTTTCCCACACATTCTCATAGCCTAGCACATCCGATTTTGGCATGTCTTCAAATACGTTCGATGACATTATCTTGTGACAGTCTTTCAATTTTTGCCACAGACACAGAAAGTGTACTGACTCCGTGCTGTCATGGTTTAACATCTATTAAGTGTACTGACTCCGTGCTGTCACGGTTTAACATATAGTACGTGTACTGACTCCGTGCTGTCACGGTTTAGCATCTATTATATCTGTGAACTTTGCAAGTTATCGCTGGATGTCATTTTCAAGGATGGAAACGACCGTTAGGGAGTTGGACTCCGGTCAACTGCAACTATCATGAACTTAGATCAGCTACATGTGAACTGCTCTCGTACAATTAATTGTACTCTTATAATTGAACTATCCTGGGTGGAAACGATAGCTGGGGAACTGGACTTGGGTCGAGTACGTCTGTCTTGGACGAGGTGTACAAGTTCGCAAGTAATTGTCTCGTATAACTTGGATTATTTCTACTGAATGTTTGAAACTGGATTATATCTACTGGATGTTTGAAACTGGATTATATCTACTGGATGTTTGAAACTGGATTATATCTACTGGATGTCTGAAACTGGATTATATCTACTGGATGTTTGAAACTGGATTATATCTACTGGATGTTTGAAACTGGTTTATTTCTACTTGATATTTGAAACTGGTTTATTTCTACTTGATGTGCGAAACTGGATTATTTCTACTGAACGAATCCGCAAGATAATAAACTTTTCTTTAAAATTAAATTTCTATGAAATTCTTGAAATAGAAGAAAGATGAGATTAGAAAAGAGTTTCTGAGAGAACAACTTGGGTGGGAGCCCAGCTTGTTGCCAAGTATTGATTATATAATCTAGCTTATCCACGTCAGGTTCCTCTCGTCTTTCCGTCTCTAAGGGTGGTCACGTGTTTAGAAGGATTTATATCAGAGGACGCAGAATGAGAGATAGAGAGAGGTGGGGCACTAGCGGCTGTAATACGGCACATGACATGGGATCCACTCAGTAATACTGCAAATGACATGGGATCCACTCAGTAATACGAAAAATGTCATAGGATCCACTATGTTTTGGGTAGGGACGGAAATTTTTCCTATAAAATGATTACCACCCTTTCTTTACAAATAGGTTCATTTTGTGACGGGGGGGGCGCAAAATGGCTCCGCTGAGAATCACCTGTATTCCGGGTGAGCGTTCCCATTATTAATGGTAATTTTCCTGCTGTAGTAGCTCTGCCTAAATCGGATATGTCCTGCGCTCAGAAAATAGCAGAATACACCACCAATCTCTTGCATGGATACCAACAGGCAGAAGAGCCAGAGTAGCACAAAGGAAACACCCAGAAGAACAATACTTAAGAGAAATTAAAACAAACAATATTCATACTATTCAAAAACTACACGGAATAACTTTGAACAGACATAATTGGAGAGATCTGACCTCTGTTCTATGTGCTAACTTCAGCGTGAAAGGAAAATGAATGCATGAAACGTGACATTGCTCAAAAACAAACCGATCGTCCTACAATCCTGCCACGCCTTACAGCACAAACTAAGTAATATAGATATATGGTACATAGATTAGATTAGACTAGACTATAGACTAGGATAGATAGATAGACTAGGATAGATAGATAGACTAGGATAGATCGATAGACTAGGATAGATAGATAGATAGATAGATAGATAGATAAGATAGATAGATAGATAGATAGATAGATAGATAGATAGATAGATAGATAGATAGATAGATAGATAGATAGATAGATAGATAGATAGATAGATAGATGAATGGATCATCTGTGTCATTATTTTACCGTATCTCCTATGTTGGTTATTTTGCGAAGGCAGAGAATGTGAAATATATTGCTTTTAATCAGTTGTCTTGAGTATGATGTCCATGTTTCTGAGCCGTACGTGATGCTGCTATAGTTAGTCAGGACGTAGCCATCAACCCGGCATTTTTTGACTGTAGTGATTTTCCAGGCAATATAAATTACGTTAGTAGTTTGCCATTGCTTTCTGAACGGTCCTGATGCACACTTTCCTGCAGCGGGATTCGAACCTTGGCCGTCACAGATGCGCTATCAACCATACCGCCGTATATCCGGACACTTCTAAACTAATTCATGTACTGATAACTATTCTTGGCTTGCTTAAGTGGGAGAGCCACATAATTGCTTATGTGGGAGAGCCACATACCTCTCGCCATAAAAATTTTCCATATTTGTAAATAGTGTTAGTTCTAGGGTGTTTTACCCGAAATGGCGCAATTATAACCCATGGGACTCGTTGCCAATATAAATAAATGACAGACGACCTTTGAATGATTGCGGCTGCCGTCAACTCATCTATTCAACCTCGTGCAGTATGCAGTCACGCTTTGTTCCCCCGTCTTTTCGGATTTTCCCCCGTGTCGGCAGTGCTCTTGACACCAGAACCAAAGAAATTCGGCGGACGTAACACTCCATCCGTGACACATATTGTCCTTTTTTTTACGGTGGGAAAGGATGTCATAAAACAAGAGTTTTCTTGTGGTAAAACTACCTACCTAGAAACTGACAAATGAAGAAAAGCTGGACTTTGTGGACAATAATGTCGGATACAAGACGAAGCGATCATCAAGTTGTAGTTAACTGTCAGACATCCGTATTGATGACTGTCCCAGCTAGCTGACAAGATGACTGTCCCAGCTAGCTGACAAGATGACTCTGTCCCAGCTAGCTGACAAGATGACTGTCCCAGCTAGCTGACAAGATGACTGTCCCAGCTAGCTGACAAGATGACTGTCCCAGCTAGCTGACAAGATGACTGTCCCAGCTAGCTGACAAGATGACTGACACATCTAGCTGACAAGATGACTCTGACACAGCTAGTTGACAAGATGACTCTGACACAGCTAGTTGACAAGATGACTCTGACACAGCTAGTTGACAAGATGACTCTGACACAGCTAGTTGACAAGATGACTCTGACACATCTAGCTGACAAGATGACTCTGACACATCTAGCTGACAAGATGACTCTGACACAGCTAGTTGACAAGATGACTCTGACACAGCTAGTTGACAAGATGACTCTGACACAGCTAGTTGACAAGATGACTCTGACACAGCTAGTTAACAAGATGACTCTAACACAGCTATCATGGCTAATGTCCTGCTACAAGAAATCCAGCGGGAGTATGAGAATGAACGCTGAAGAAGTACTAGCAACTTAGCCAAAAGGATATAAAGTAAAAAGGTCATATAAAGCAAAAAGGTCATATAAAGTAAAAAGAGGCATTTGCAACATAAATGGACGAATTACCTTATATTTAAGTAACCACCCCCACTCCTTACTCAAGACGTTTCTACGGCCCTGGCAAAGATAGAATACGCCCAGGAGTAAAGACATCACTGACTTCAACATAGACACGTTGATTGAAGAATCGCTTGCACAAAACAAATCCAACTGGAGTCACTGAAGATATACAAAATTAGGTAGTAGATGTGTTACCAAAATAAAATATAAAACAACATAACGCCTGTCCCTGTATCTCGTTGTTAGGTTGTTTTATGTTTTATTTTGGTAACACATCTACCTATTTTTGTATATCTTGACATTTTCCCAGTGTTACCCCAGCCACCTACTTCCTGTTTAGGGTTGTTGTCCTACACTGGAACATTTATCCCTGGAGTCACTGAACCAGGAGGGGTGGTGATGTTGCAGAGAATCTCAGTCGCAATGCAGCTCATCTAACCAGCTCATCTAACCAGCTCACCTAACCATGCTAAAAGAAAGAGCCGCTCTATATCACACAGACTCCTGCCATACACGTGTTCAGTCTAGAAGAGCAAACCGAACACGCACAGGACTGACTCATTAGTCACAGCCTGACATACCGCAGTCATTGTCATCATGGTTGAACTAAATGGTCATTGTTGAGTCCGACGGACGAACAAGACAGAGATTATGGGTCATTTTAATATTGGCATTAGTCCGGATAACGATGCTGACCAAGCAATGCGATGACCGGCAAATAATTAGACGCAGTTGTCCCTCGGTCATGTGAAGATATAGGTACTCAACACTAAGAATGAAGTCAAGATGCACAAACGGCCTAAGCTGCTAATTCATTAAGGGGCTGAATATATTGATAACTTTATTTAAACTTTCATTACTGTGTGTTTTTCTGTTAATGAGTGAAGGGAGGCTTCTTGACTGTGGAACTAAATGCCGCTTTACCATAGCTGTTACCGCGACGTGTACAGGAAGAAATTTTATTGCACATCCGAAAGACAAAAATCCGTATCCTAAAACCTGAATTGACCCCGGGATCTCCGGCTTCTGAAACTAGCGTTCTATCCGTACGGACACGCGTTTTCTTGATAACAAAAATGATTATTCACTTCACTGAGATATCACTTTGAAATAACAGAAATACCACTAAAGTGCAAAACGGTTTATATTTCCACAGCCCATAACACCCCTCTGCACTTCTTCACAAAAATCAAGCTGAAAGGAAAGTAGATTTCAAAGAAATACAATATAGTTAGAATGGGGATATGCGTGTGGGCTTTGAAAGTTTAGATGCAACACTTAACCAGTACAGAACACCACCCAGAGAACGGATGTAACACATTGAGGTCAAAGGGCGGGCTGGTAAAGGTAGAATCAATAGCACAGTGCCAGTTATAATTTATTACTCCTGCCCCAACCCCGCACCTATTTTTACCAGTTCTTTATCTTTCTCTCTAGCGGTGAGAAAATCCTGGATAATCCTTGGCGATCCGTTCACGAGCAAAGTCTGCTGTAGGAAAACCGACTGCCGACGGCTACTAAGCTTGAGATTGTGAACATCAGAGGGTAAAACTGGGTTAGGTATGAACTAAAGGCCGGGATATCTCGGATCTTTCCCATAAAATTTCCTGCTGGTGTTTGACGGCAGATCAGGGTTGTCCTTTACGTTTTTCTCTCGCGGTCTGTTTCTGCCCTCGTCCAACCCTCAGGTCGACAACATGAGCACGCCATAAATTTGGATGTTTATACCATCCCCTCTCTTCCCTTCCCCTTCCTCCAGTTTTACATCCTGCAATAGGTGTTTGATGTGTGACACATCACCCCCACGTTTTATCATAAAACCTTTCTGCTTTGTTCTCTATCGTACACGGTCCACATGTGTGGTACCGGAACCCAAATGCAAAAAATAGCTACATTGTCATGAATGTCGTACGAGGCAACAAAGGGGTTGTTATTCTTCTGCGTTCGCTCTCTGATCAACATCATTAAATGCCGTCTCCGCAACGAAGGTTGACTGTCCAGATTCGCTGCCTTCTGCGTTCGTTCTTAAATTCCTGTAGATTAGTCCGGAGAACGGAATGCGTCGTGTCATAGTTTACAGCAATGCTGCGATATCTGCACCTTTCGGTCTGACACATCCGACTTCAGCATGGTTTTGGGTCACTGACCCTATATGGAATATAGCCAACGCAATCTCATAACCTCCTTAGTCGCCTCTTATGACATGCATGGAAGTTAAACAGTTTTGCTATTCATTACTCCCCTCTCGGGTCCGGTCAACACGCTCCCTGATAACCAACGTAAAATCTCGTGAGATTTCTGCTGGTGAGCGTGAAATACGTTGTAAATGTACTCCCAATTTCATTTAAGGTGGAGCTGCGTTATATCTTGCTCCTTCCGGTCCAGCACATGCGTTTTCTGCATTAAGGAGGTTTGATGATGGGACTGGCCTTCTCATGCAGAAAGTCGGATGTGTCAGACCCAATGTACAGATATAACTACGTTGTAAACCATGACACAACAAATTCCGCTCTCCGGTCTATATCCTGCTCGTCTGCATGCATGAGTGTGAGAACGTACGCAGAAGAATATTCATTGTTACGCCCGTCAGAAGGAACGACTCAGTGATTCATAAGAACCGGTTTAGTTGGCAACTTAGCGAGGGACACCATTCGGTCGTATTTGAGATTTAGCACTTGTTACATACTCAGGACGGATTACTGGCGTACCATTGTTGGCTCTTACAACCCAAGCTCGGGGTGAAACGAGTTCGTTCCGACAAATTAGAATAGGAAAGTGCGTTACGGGCGGGTTATACAAATATACTTGGCATTCACGTTAGAGTTAGTACTACTGCGACAGTTCATCTAAGTCAGTTTTGTATCTAATAAATCAGCCCATGAACCACTGGACCAGCAATTAACAAGCCATGGCCCGGTGGACCAGGAACAAACAAATGATTTATAAAACAAAACTTGTAGCGTATCCTATTCGGGACTTAGCCATCAACCCAGCATTTTTCGGCTGTAGTGATGTTCTAGGCAATATAAATACTTCAGTAATTTGCCATTACTTTCTGAAAGGTCTGGATACACAAGTGCCTGTGGCGAGATTCAAACCCAGCAACCTGGACATCACAGACGCGTTTTGTACCACAACGCCACAGCTAATGAAAACGTCGATTCAGGTAGTTGATTGGTCAAATGTAGAATTGTCAGAGTAAAAGCGAACATTTCCAAAGTCCAAGAACATCTTCCAAGATGAAGACCATCTCCCAAGATGAAGACCATCTCCCAAGATGAAGACCATCTCCCAAGATGAAGACCATCCTATGTTACACATCTCTCATGAATTAAAACTTTACACTATCCCGGCTTCCGTTAAAACAATCAAGTGCACTGTTAAATGAAATAACTTACCACCGAAGTCGAATGTGTCTGGCTATTGCCGCAAATAGAGCGGCGGTAAAGCCTGCTAGAAATCTAGTAAAACCACTGTCTTCCAACAACAGAGATTTAGATTCGGGACGTCAACAAACAAACAAAATGAAAGAATTTGCTGTAAGTGACAACAGACTGGACAAAAGTCTTTATTGGAACAAAAAACAAACAAGAAATGAATATTACAGACAGAAAATAATTATTCTCTGTAATATTTATTTATTTCTTTTTGTCGTGATGAAAACTTGTTAGTAGAAACCGTAGTTTGTTTCTGTTGATGTTAGTGTGTTTTGTATTTTCCGCAACATTCCATTCTCTACGTATCTTTTTCCCCCCTGGTATAGTATCTGAAAAGATAATGCGGAGACGGCACTTGATGATGATGATGATAGTATCTGAAAAGATCATGCGGAGATGGCACTGCTCTGACTGCAATTAAAAAATAAAACTGCACAAATTATGGAAAAGCGGTAGAGAGAATGTTATCCTAGCAACAAAAAAATGAAGATTACAGAAGAGATATTGGACACCCAAAGAGGTAGTCGCCAGGTCTTCCACTCAATTTATCTCAGCCAATCGCAACCCACACCCTCCCGCTCTCTTATCTGGATTCCGTGAATCACACAAAGTCTACTCTCGTAACTATGGTGCCCGCTTGACGCGATAGGTCGGGATCCGCACGCAGAATCCCCAGACCGGATTTTACAGCTGACTGGCGGAAAGGCTTCCAGCGGGTTGAAAACGGGCTAGCAATACGATTAAAAAGCCCTGAAGGTTTTCATTCTGTCTGTCTGGGAGACGGGGGGGAGTGTGTGGAGTATCGCGAGAGAACGCGCGGAACAAACAACGGTGAGATTCCCCAGGTGCTGTTTTAATTGCAGGATCCCCCAGCGCTGGGTAAACATCCGTTAGTCCGCTTATCTCCCAACAGCGTTATCGGGGAACGCTGCGAACTGACGAGTGAGGAAGTTCTTACAAGCAAAACCCTGCGGATCTTAGAAGTTTCAAGCGCTTCCAAACTCAGAACAGAAATAGCACGTGTGGTAGTTAGAACATTTACACCGACTTAAGGCTGCCGCGAAAGTTGAAGACTAAATTGCTTTCTTAATGTGCTCGACTAATCCATTTTGAGACTTTCATCTTGAGATACCATCTAGGTCTGATGTAATTTTAACGACACGAGTAGGGCCTTAGGAATAACTGTATCTTCTTGATATTTAGCCCTGCCATGTTATCCTCAATACTGCCGTTTTTACACGTCGTTTTTGTTCTTGCGAATGTATTCTTGATAAGGCCTTTTGTTCGAAACGTCGATTTTAAAGTGTTATGTGTTTCCAGTGATTAGCAAAACTTTATTATCCTGTTCCACGTTTCGTCTGTTTTTCTGCGTTCGTTCTCAAACTCTTGCTGATTAGAAGGATGCAGTCCGGAGAACTGATACATTGGTTTACACTTTTGCAGCGATATCTGCGCGTTGTGGCCTGACACAGAGACATGATCATGGCTTCTTGGTCACTTTGCACTATATGGGATGGTACAGTCAACTCCACCCCATAACCTCCTTAGTGGCTTCCTACGACATGTTTGGAAGGTAAATCGTGTTGCTATCCTGTATTCCTCTTTTAGGGGCCACGGCACGACCAAAGCGTAACTTGATATGTCTATCTATCTATCTATACGCTGTGTCCCTTGTTTGCCTTGCAGCGTCAGGGGGTGGAAGAGTTCTCTGGAGATGGCCTTCTTGTGCGCTGTTTGTACGCTTGTTCCTGTGGCTTCTTTGATTTCTGTGATCCATCTTTTACATGGTCTGCCTCTGGCTTTATAACCGTTATGTCTATGTGTCATGGCCATTTGTGGCATGCTGTCTGTTAGTAGTCTGGGAGCGTGTGAAAACCACTTGATCTGCTGTCTTTTGATGTGTTCCAATACTGGTATTGTTTTGGTTATCTGTCTGATGTTATCGTTCCTAATTCTATCTCTTAATGACACTGAGTATTCTTCGTAGACATGTCATTTCTGTTGTCACTATTTTTCTTTTGTCTTGTGCTGTCATTGTCCAGGTTTGGCACTGGTAGCATAGTGATGGAATAATTATAGTCTTATATAATGCAACTTTAGTATCTATGTTTACATTTTTGTTCTTGAAAATGCGTGTCATCTGTCCTAGGATCTGGTATGTTTTGTTGCATCTATTTTGTATCTCTTTACTTGTTTTCCCTTCACTCGATATAATGCTTCCTAAGTAAGTGAACTCATTTACTTGTTTAAGGTGTTTATCATTGATGGTAACTTGATCTGTAAGATTTCTATAACCTGTTCAAAACTGTTCATGTTCTGTGCAGTGAATTCTAAGAATTCACCAGATGAGTTGACAAGATTCTATAAGGACGAGGTACTCGAGACAGCTGACTCAGCAACTAACCAACCAATCCCCCATCCTACTTAGAGATAAACATCTCTGTCCAAGTTTACAGTGAAGGTGTAACAAGTTGATTATTTATCACCAGTTTAGAGCCCCTACGAACCATGGTTCACACTTCCTACTTTGCGCAGAAGGCAGCGCATCTCAACCCTCTTGTTTCTCCCCTCAATCACTGCGCTACCGTTCAGAAAATACGTTCCTGACAACCGACACGTATGCGTAGATACCACGCGTATGATGAATGTCACCTAGGCTGTGGAAGTCGAGACGCGGGTGGTACGAAAGCCGTTCTCAGACCAACAGGTATAATACAATATCACGGGAGATACCTGACAGTGGGTAGAATTAAAACTATTGGCGGATGCAGTCATGTTTTTTTTTTCCTGGTCATGTGTCCGGATCCTGTAAAAATCTGTCATACTGTATTTTTACCAGTCAGTGAGTATTCGAGTAGCTATATTCAGGTATTCGAGTAGCTATATTCAGGCAGTATTCGAGTAGCGACTGACAAACGTAGCTACTGGGAGTCCTAATTGATTCTGGTGGAAGGTCTTCCATACTGCCAACTGTCTCGCTCCAGCCATATCATTGCCATATTCGCAATCATCACCTCCATCGTCATACTACTAGAAATGATATAGTAACCACTACTTTCTTCCCTTATACACACCCCTCTGCATTGAGTTGTGAAAGACCACGCGCGGCGTACATGGCGAATCACCGAACCATCAGTGTGACTTCTGAATCTTTCTTCACTAAAATGTCATTGCCAAGTTTCCCGGTAAGACTGACGACCACCTGAATGGAAGATATGAATTAAATATGCCTGCTTTCACATTCTTTTCCGTGATCTGTTCTACTACAAACATTTAACATAAGTACGTACCATTAGGCATTCCTGCTACAATGACCAATAAGTGTTGTTACGTAAATAATACTTGAGCAGATACAATGTTGCTTCTGATTTAACATAATACGCACACCCGTTTTTAAACTTCTGCCATGACGAGCTATGATTGAGTTCTTTTATGTCATTGCCAAGCGGGATCAAGCGGGAGTTTGAGAATGTTGTCCTGCTACAAGAGAGATCAAGCGGGAGTTTGAGAATGAACGCTGAAGAAGACCTATGAAGAGAATAATTAAGTTTTCATTTGTTACGTTTTTTATTACTGTCATGATTTTCGTTGGTCACTATAAACTTGGAGACTCGTGCCAAAATTAGCCAAGGCGAATCCGATTATATAAATAATAACCAATGAAAACACGGCAATAATAAAATAGGTGACGAAATGAGTCTTAATGAATTCTGCACAGAGGTCTTATAGTACTGTCTAAATGTTGATGCAAAACAGGGCAAGCAGTGGTACAACAGAGTACATAACACACTAACAAAATATAAAATATCACATAACACACTAACAAAATATAACAGTACATAACACACTAACAAAATATAACAGAGTACTCGACACGTTAACAAAATATAACAGAGTACTCGACACGTTAACAAAATATAACAGAGTACATGACACGTTAACAAAATATAACAGAGTACATGACACGTTAACAAAATATAACACTTTAACTTTGTTGCAAGGCTAATTATAATTCCGCATTTTAAACAAAAGATGGGTTATGCCTCTGGACAATACAAAACAAAGACACAAGAACTAAATCAAAACAAGCCTCCATATATGACGTTTTATGATTATTGTGTTTTCGTTGGTCACACTTTAAATCATCATCTTCAATATCAATTGATGATGATTTCTTTTCAATGTCCAGGATTAAAGATTAATGATTGAAATGCGGTGTTGCTAGAAATGAACTTCTTGGAGGGCGCGGAAGAATGATGGTCAACCAGCAGGGGACCGATACTGTCAGCAGAAGTGTAATGGTGGATACACTCAAGGAGAGATCGGAGCAACTATGGACGTGTCCAGTTTGCAGTGATGATGATCCGACGACTAACTAACTAACTATGTAAATACTTTGTGTCAAAACAAACCACAAAATTCACGGAAATAAAAAAATATCTCGAAAAAAGGCGTTTTCATTTTGCTCCCGGTCTATTGTCGAGGGCAAAGGATAAGCTGTGTCATTTTTAATCTTATCTAGTCCATCTGCGTTAGGTAAAAGGTCAGGCAGCTAAATGCACAATTCTACTGCTGACAGAGAATAGTGACTAGTTGAAAGAGCGAAACTTGCCAAAGTGAGGCTTTATTCCCCAAGAACCACATTCTTGTGTCCAGCATCATTGGTTTTGTGTGTGTGTGAGCCAAGATTGCAAACACGCTCAACTTCAGTGAAATGTCCAAGCGGTCGCAAACACAACAGAAACCCGGTCTGTTCACACTAAGGGAAAATCCGATCGAATAATATTCATTCTTCCCCCCCCCCCCCCCCGGCTTTCTCTCCCTGTTTTTAACTTCAGAAAGGAGGCAAAGGTCGATAGTTCATCTCTTACAAGCCGAGCAAAGCTCCAAAATGTAGAAGGTTACGTGTACCCTCGAGAGACGCCGACGGGGTCTAGTCTTTTGAAGGGGGCACGGAAATCTTCGCGCCCGATAAAGAACGTTTTCTGGCGCGTGAACACTGCGGGTACTGAAGCGACGAGCAAAGCTCTGGGTGATCCGCGGACCGATTGCCCGAGCCGTCACCGAGCGTGCCGTTAAGACCCGCTCTGTTGTCCAGAGAACTTGGCGCCTATCCTTGTTTGCTTGTCGGACGTGAGCGCCATCGAGCCGAACAACGGCAGCCAAGTCATGCCTACTTAGAGTGAGGCGGAGTGTTGTAGAATGAGTGTGTGACGGAGGGAGTTTTGCATTTATTCATTAATTGCGCCGGCAGTGTGAACTTCAATCATACTTTCTATCACTTGTCAATGGTAGTTCTAACTTGTTCCAGCGCCTGTTCTTTGCTAGGGTAATGAAATAGAACACATCCAGAGTGGTTGACGGCATCGGAAGTGAGAACACACTGGACATAAATGAAAGATCCGATGTCTCACAGTTAGTGGCAGACGATATAGAAGAGATGAAGGTCGCACAAAAGTAAACAGCGACACGGGAGAGATTGAAGGCCGCACAAGTAAAGAGTTGGCGACACGGGAGAGATTGAAGGCCACACAAGATCAAAATTGGCGATATGAGAGATTAAAGAGAATATAAACACTGTTTACCTTCCAGGTATGTCGCAACTGGCGACTAAGGAGGTTAGGGGTAAGTTGGATGTCACATTTCATGTATGATCAATGTGACCCAAAAGCCGCACTGAAGCCGGAGATGTCAGGTACATGGGTGCGAATATCGCAGTAACGCTGTAAACCATGACACAATGCACTCAGTTCTCCAGACTACAAGAGTTTGAGAACAGACACAGAAGATATAAATAATTGTCAACCCTAAAAAAAGTTAAGAGTTAATTGGAAAAAACTAAAGTGAAGTTTAAAAAAAAAAGTCTTACAAATAACTAAAAATGCCAAGTAATACAACATCACGTGGTACCCTCGCCGCTGCTGCGGTGTTTGTGGCATAGTGTTGAGATAACCCTGTGCTATGAATATCTCAAATCACAAAAATGGCTATTGACCACAGAGGAATGACAGTAGCCCTAGTTTAAAAGCGTGTTATCAGAACGGACAGCAAATATTCCTACTAACTTCTATCTAATCTCATCTATATTATATTATATTAATTATATCATATTATATTAATTATATTATATTATATTAATTATATTATATAAATTATATTATATTATATTATATTATATTATATTATATTATATTATATTATTATATTATTATATTATATTAATTATATTAATTATATTATATTATTATATTATATTAATTATATTATATAAATTATATTATATTATAATATATTATATTATATTATATTATATTATATTAATTAATTATATTATATTATATTAATTAATTAATTATATTATATTAATTAATTATATTATATTATATTATATTATATTATCCTATATATGTATCTAATCTTATATATATATATCGATGCTTCTTCAGTGCCGAACACAGATAGAGCAGAAATCAGATCTCTCCGACTCCAGCTACTTAATGTTACTGGGTGTAATTCTTGTATGCTGTTGAGACCCATAGTCATACCGTGCCTGTTTGATTGTTGTTCTGCGGAGTCTCTCGTGGACTTTCTCGATTTATTTTTCAGTCTGGTACCCATATTTTAATGCGTCTAGTAGCAGTCTGTTTTCATTCATTCTAAGCACATGTGCGATATACGTATATCTTCTTATTTTATTGTATATCTACGTTTTCTTCTTATTGTTACAGAAACATATTGCTGTTTGGTGTCTTCTCTTGCTTGTTTAGCTGAAATTTTTTCCAACCAATATTTAAGCTTTCTAAGACATTTATTTTCAAATTAATTTCATTTTGTCTCCAGTACTACTTGTTATTTTCCAACTTGCGCGACCCCATGTGTTTAATACTGATATTACAACCCCACGTGTTTAATACTGATATTACAATGGAATATTTTGGTATTTTTACTCCATGTTAGTTGTGTTCCCAGATGTTTGATAATACTTGATGCTATGCTTGCGCGATCTCTAAAATACCACAGGCAATTTCAACCCCTTTAACTCCAGCATATAAACTTTCAGCGCGGTTTGTTGTCGTTGTCCCGCTTGAAATCGGTTTGCTTCAAATGTATTCCCCCCACACACTATCCAGCCCTCGCGTCTAGGCAAACCCGAGACTAGTCAGTCATCCTAGCGCCACAAACAACTCTCCCGGAACACGCCCTCGGCTTTTCCTCGGTCGGTGGGTAACTATTTCTAGATCTGAATCTTTTGTATGCCTTTGAACTGGTTAGAATTCACCATGAACTCGCCCGTGTGTTACCAGTTCAAAAACAGGATCAAAGTAAATAAATAGTCTGACCTGCCATGTATATAGTTAAAGGCGAATAAGGAGAGTTAAGCATGAAGGTGGCTACCATATTTCATAATATAAAATCGCTTCAAAATATCAAATTCCTGCAAATTAGAAGGACGTATTTCAGTCAGGTTGTCGGACAATCTTTTTCAACGTTCATTCTTAAACTCCCGTTGCATCTCTTTTGTTTTAGGACACTGTTTCTACTAGATTTACAGCGGGATGTATTTCAGAGTATAGAAATGCTTGTGTCAGTTTTATTTGGCCCAACACATCCGTCTCCAAAGTTTGGGTTGTTGAAAAAAAACGAACGTTCTGATATAGCAAATATAGACTCCTGTCAGGTTGAAAGATAGTGTCTCAGAAAGAGGATTTAATCGCTGATTAAATACACACAGTCGGACTGAACTGGGCGGAAATCGCAGTCAATCTGTAAGGCATGATACAACTCATTCCAGTTTTCGAACTACGTCCTGCTAACTGTCGGGAGTTTGAATACGTTAGTTGCAGAGTATTCAATAACTGGGCTCTTGCCGCTGATTGCATGTTGGAACGAAAATTTTTATTCCTAGTTAAAAAAATATATAATAATCGAATATTCGAATCATTGGTCTATCCAGGCTTAATCGAATCTTTGAAAGTAACAGGAACCCTCAGCTCAACATCAAAACGCACGCAGTAACCAACCAACAATCCATATCTCCCCAGTCTCTGGTACAATAAATAACCATGGCTGGTATAGCGTGGTTTACGATCGAATCGTGTTATCGATTTCTGACATCAAAAATCAATCATTTGTTTTGTTCTACAATGTATAAAAAATAAGGTCTGGGTCGTGGGCTGGGTTCATACTCGAGTAATGTTATTCGTGTTGGAGATAATGGATGTTATGCGGGATCGTGGTCGCTGTTGGGTAACATCGCAACAATAATAAACATACACACGAAATACACGTATACGGCACATAAAAACAACACAAAGTACACACAGACAATACAGATACAGCATACATAAACACGGATGCAACACAGATACAGCACAGACAGACAACACGGATGCAACACAGACAGACAACACGGATGCAACACAGATACAGCACAGACAGACAACACGGATGCAACACACGCAGAAACAATGGATGAAACACACATAGACAACACGGATGCAACACACGCAGAAACAATGGATAAAACACACATATACAACACGGATACAAAACACATAGACAACACATATACACAACTCGGATACAGCACACATAGACAGCACGGATACAAACCACATATACAGCACGGATACAACACATATAGACAGGACGGATATAGCACACATATACAACACGGATACAACACATAGAAAATACGGATACTTCTTTCGTTCACTTGAAACATGTCTATATGTGTAATTCTGTCTCCTGAATAAAACTCACTGTCTTTTGTAGTTCATACAGTGTCCCATAGAGCTTTGATTCCAGTGTTGTTTCCTCTGGCCAATATATCTGCCTCCGCGTTTCATGCTCAGAACAATTTTGAAGTATATATTTGGTACTCTGTGCTGCCTGCCCACATGTACACATGGATGTGTCAGTTTACTGTGCTACCACAGTTGTATGCAGTTTAGCTATGCTACATCAGTGATATCTATAGCTGAGCTATGAACTCCACATTGTTCAATGGCTGTACGCCCGACATAAGCTGTCTACATTACTCCCACTGGCTTTGGTGAGATACTCCCAGCGTGATCAGGCTTAACGACAAGAGACGGATGTTCGTGGAACAGAAATAGGAAATGTGTCTCCGAAACAAAAATCTTCAGTAGGAAACGGTCACAATGCACAAAGACAATACAGTCGCTATATCTGAAGTTTTTTCTTTCAATTATGGAGTACAGTTACTTAGAAAACACTTCAAAGAAAAATAGCAAAAAGTTTATAATTACCGGTGAACAAAGATAGTATAGTATAGAATAAGTCAACTTGTTAAAATATGTATTTTTCCATGAGAATTGTTATCCCCAGACTCAAACAGGAAATCTTGGATATACACAGTACATGAATTACTGGAACAATTGTTGATAGTAAATTGGCAACCCATTGGTATTCGGTGAAGTAGGAAAAATATCTGTCGGGATTTGAACACAACACTAGACACATAGGTACGTCAATTGTCACGCGCTGGCAATCGAAATAAGTGTTCTTTTTACACAATAATCTACACATTAGCCCTCGCTTTGGTTTCAGGCGGGATATAAACGACGAGGTTATAAAAGCCTTGTTCTCCGGCGAGAAAATAACACGTTATGTGCGCCTAACACGTGTTACCATAGGAACATACGCCTTATGTCTAGTGAAAACAAACGACACGAAATCTAAATTGGAGGAGGTTACGTCAGGGAGGTGGTGGTATACTCCGGGGCAATCTCCAACCTACTCTTTCGTACAGCGGCAGTGATGTTATCAGCATGACTGACTTGCAAGCATTTGTTTTGATGTTAGATGTGTCGCCTCTACAAGTACTTGTTCCAGCTGTCGGATAACGCACATTGTTACCACTGACGTTTTAAAAATAACCCAGGATCGCCATATAAAAGAACACCGGTCTAAATAAATAAGGTCAGGTCACTAGCGAGTATACCTAAAATATAAGGTAATTCGACAATTTTCAGATTTCCCAGCAATATAATGTCATTTTAATGGCAACGGGTCAAAGGTCATGAGCCCATGGACCGCTGGATCAGCAACCAACCAACCAACAATTTTCATGCGCAATTTCATCGCTTCCATGCGACTTTTAGAGACCGTTTCTTCTCTATCATTAAGGGCGATGATGATTTAGATACTGCACATACATTCATCAACAACTGTGGCAGGGATCTGGAAAAGCTTGAAAGTTGTTAAGTAAGGCGGTGAGGTGACCAAAAGTTAACGCCAAACGTGATTTTTATATACCAATTAAAATGCTTCAATTTGAAGGGAAAAAAATAATTTTTATAAATATTTGTTAAATTATGAAGATTTTTAGCAATTTATTTTTCTGAAAAACAAAATGTTTTAGGGGGGAATTTTTGACATAATTAAGTAAGTGGGTCTTCAATTTCTTGACATGTTGTTGACGGGGAAGGAAGGGGATTACCAACAAACTGTTGACATAATTTATAAACAGTCCATCATTTTGCTAAATTCTTAGAATGCCTTAAAAAACAGATAACGCTAAATTTCCCCAAAATAACACAAGCACCTATATGACGGTCAGAATCCAGATCTAGAACCCAGATCTAGACCCCAGATCAAGTGTATAAAAAACCCAGCTATGGCATCACTTCTCATGAACACTAATAAAGCATTTAATGCCTTACTGGTACTGTCCTACAGCGGATTAAGCACGTACTGATGTCCTAACATGTAACACACTATGTTACCCCCAGCGTCACAGCAACATGTAACATATAACGTAACATCTCTCTCTCTCTCTCTCTCTCTCTCTAGTATAGCCCTGCGTTTTAAATCATCTGGGCAACCCCGACTGTTTATTGCCTCACTTGGTGCATACTTTGTTTCGATAGCCAATGAAAAAGCACGACAAAATCTAACAACGTCACGCATTCGTTTTCTCTCGAGATTATGATGGCTGTAGTACGATAGCACGTTTCACTAGCTTTACCCGATTTCAAACATGTGTATCTCAGCAAATACATTACGAATATAAATCAAGTTTTGTGTGTGAATTTGAAATGTTATAGACCCTATGAATTATTTTTTTCATTAAATTGCAGTCATTGGTTTCAATGTTTGTTTACATGCGATATAGATCGAAAGTCCATTTGTGACACATCTCACACATTTTTTAAAGATATTTTACAAGACGTCATTTACACATACCGATGAAGACGGATGTGTCGGGCCATTGGCGCAAATAAAACGGCGACACAACGATTTTCCATTCTCTAGACTACATTCTTCTGGAAATCTAATAGGTCCATGGTCCTGCTACAAGAGATATCCAGTGGGAGTTTGAGAATGAACGATGAAGAAGATTTACACATGATATAATTATTATACAGTTGACATGATTTAAGCGTGAAATTTCACTATTTTGTACTGTCGAACACAAGGCAGACGTTGTTTAATGTTATATCCGGTGTAATGTCTGAAGAGGTATAGTTTCTTTACTCGATACACAATAATTAATATGCTGACAAAGATTAAAGGATTTCATTTGTTTATAAAAACTGGACATGATGCACAGAAATAAAGTATATATTTATTGTGTCTAACCTTCTTGGAATGGAAATTTTCTGGACAACAGAATGGAAATGTGTTGTGTCGCCGTTTTATTTGCGGTATGGTCCGACACATCCGTCTTCTGCGGGGTTTTTTGTATCTAATCAAATATTAACATCATGTGCAAGAAATTGTCATTAATGTGTTAGACGGTTAATCAGATAATTACGTTTGTTTAATGGCACAGCTAATGCAACGTGCTACAGAGAACTGGCACCTATACTATTTTCTATGGTTTCAAAGAAAATTGGAAATTGGACGCTCTATGAGAACGGGCAACCACACACTCAAAATTTCCTTCGTTTTTTTTTTTTTAGAATATGCATAACAAATAGCAATGTCACTATTCATTGCTCCCAATTCGGCCCCGACGACGATCAACCAAAATTACTCACGTCCATCCTAGACACTGTGGGACACATGTCGTGAGATTGGGACACACGGTGCGTGGTTGGGACACACAGTGCGTCGTTGGGACACACGATGTGAGGTTGGGACAAACAGAGCGTCGTTGGGACATACGGTGTGAGGTTGGGACACACAATGCGTCGTTGGGACACACAGTGCGTGGTTGGGACACACGGTGTGAGGTTGGGACACACGGTGTGAGGTTGGGACACACGGTGTGAGGTTGGGACACACGGTGTGAGGTTGGGACACACAGAGCGTCGTTGGGACATACGGTGTGAGGTTGGGACACACAATGCGTCGTTGGGACACACAGTGCGTGGTTGGGACACACGGTGTGAGGTTGGGACACACGGTGTGAGGTTGGGACACACGGTGTGAGGTTGGGACACACAGAGCGTCGTTGGGACATACGGTGTGAGGTTGGGACACACAATGCGTCGTTGGGACACACAGTTCATGGTTGGGACACAAGGTGTGAGGTTGGGACACACGGTGTGAGGTTACAGTTACATGAAAAATAATGACATCCAGAAAAACCATCGTCAGTATACGACCTGCTGACTAATCGAAAGTCAGCCTTCTAAAGTGACTCATGTGGCTTTTCCGTGAATTTTATTGGTCACTATGATTATACCTTCGACAGCCAATGAAAATCACGGAAAAAGTCAACCGATTCACGTTAGATGTCTGTTTTCCATGTGCTAATATGTCTGATAATGTCGATGGTCGTGGTTTGAAAAACCGAAATCTGAAGACACCTGACCTAGATCGTCCTTGACCTCAATTTATCGAAACCAAGCTTCTAGAATCTATTCTTCCTTATCGTTACTTTTCGATAACACCCACTTCTCCAACAAGAGCCGCCTTTAATCAGTTTTGCCCCAGAAGCAAACCCTCGGGGCTTACATACCCCCCATGTAGTTATCAGGAATGGTTTCGTATCTACGCTGGGAATAATGTAACACGTCACTAGTGAGACTTTCTCCAACTCAGCTCACGGAATAATCTTCGCTGTCGCGGTCCAATTAGCGAGTTAGTCATTGGTGACTTTTTTCCACATGATCCACGTGACTGGTTGTGTATTTGAGAAAATTATTGTAACCATTGTCAGCGAGCCAGCAGGTATTTACAACTACCTTACACATAATAAGTCAATACATAGTTACCACGTACACTAATAATGCATAATTACCACACACAACCCTAATACAGAATTACCACACACAGCCCTAATACATAATTACCTATTACGGTCACATTACATAATTACCACATAGTCACACAATACATAATTACCAAGCTCGAAAGTCACGGATAGACCAAAATCCGCCTACAGTGGTCATTCCATGTCCGAACTGTCCAAGAATACTTACAGCTCGAGTAGGGCTCATTAGCCATCTACGAACTATTATGCATGGTCATAATTCTTACTGAATTTTCAAAAGTGGATGTAAAAAATGGTCATCATCACTTGTGATGGACGAACACACACAATGACCACATAGTCTCAGGAATTATCTATAGTCCTTCCTTCTTCCTGTGAGCGGCTCAGTGTTTAATGCACTGGCTTGTTAGTATGATGTTAATGGATTGAGTCGAACTCGAGGTGCGGGATGTTTTCGAACTTAAACGCCTTCGTCGACACAGCCTCCTGTTAATGGTTACCGGTTATGAGAATTAATCTTGAAGGGCAAATCTGACGACGTGTTCACACAACACACCTAAGCGTGTCAGTAGTTCACAGACACACAACACACCTAAGCGTGTCAGTAGTTCACAGACACACAACACACCTAAGCGTGTCAGTAGTTCACAGAAAAATAGGCCTTAAAGCTTTTTTTAAAATTTTGCAACTGTTAAAACGGCGTTATTTGTTTCCTCACTCCATCATACCCTCACAGTGATAATTTCCTCACTCCATCATACCATTACTATGAGTTTCCTCACTCCATCAAACCCTCGCAGTGATAATTATAATTTCCTCACTCCATCATACCCTCTCTGTGATACATTTTCTTCAACCTTCATCGTACTCTGACGCCAGCGAGTCTGATTACTCTTCCTCCCTTGTGCCACCTCAGCGGGTGCGACATTCTTCATGCTTTTTCTTCTTCTTCGAATGCATTGAATACACTGTCGCTACCTTTTTTCTTCACACTCACTCACATTGTGAGTTGGGCTTATGGTTTCCGTCCACTTTTTTCCTCCGCCCAACTTCCTGTCGATCTTAAAGTAATTTTTCCCTAGGCCAAAACGTGAGGCCAAGAAAGAACGAAGCCATTACACACACGTGCGGCTTCCCGTACCGCTATCGAGCGGGCCTCGGTCGATAGACACATGCCGATCTCGAGGAGAGAAAATGAAGCCTCGGGCACAATAACAGCCTTCACCGGCATCTAGTCACGCCAGAATTAAAGTTTAAAGCCTCAGAACTGTGTCAGCGACCACCCCGGTCTCTGAGACGTAAGCCAGTCAACGGAATACGTGACTTGGCATCTAGGCTTTGGATATACAAGGCCTGGACCATGAACGACCATAACTGTGCATTCTTCAACAAGCCATTGTCATACTAATATTTATACCAGAATACATTTCTTTGCTGGCTTTGTAACTGCCAAGTGTTATTTTGCAATTACCAGTGTTATTTTGTAACTGCCAAGTGTTATTTTGTAACTAAGACGGTTATTTTCAATTGGGCAAACACTGCTTCTTCTGCAGGAACAATTTTCCATGTTAATTAACCTGCCTTCGGGTGAGTTATTCTTTCCAGACAGAAGCGTTCGTTATGAGTGCTTTGAACTCAGAAGGGAGTAGACGGGATTTAAACCAGGGATTTCAACCGGTTTGTGTTCAAGAGGTTGCGAGTTCGAATCCAACAAGCGTAATCTTGTTTATGAAGTGAATTTTTTTCTTCAAAGAGATTGTGATCGTTTGAAGCTGCGAAGTACATAATATTAGTGGTACTCTCGAAAAGTAACGTGCCGCTTTGCTGAGTAGGACAGGGTATGCGATAACACGTGTACGATGAAGTCAATCCTCTACGGATGTTGGATCAGGTACTTTGAACTATCACCTGTTTGACTCGCAGTTTCAGTCAACACGTTTTCCAAATTTTAACCACATATTTAACCACTACCGTCAAATTCGGAAAACGTGTTCAGTTGCAATGAGAATAGATTTCAGCTGAACGGGACTAGACCCATTCAGAGTGACCCACATCCATATTGAAGCCGTATGTGTCAGATCAAAATGCGCAGATATCGCAGCAATGCTGTAAACCAGGGGTGGGCAAACTTTTTGTCCAGAGAGCCACATTGAAAATTGTTAAGCTATTGGAGGGCCGCACATAATATTATGTATATTGTGTTTACAATTCTCGGTTACAATTCTATCACTATTACTATTTACATGATGTTAAATTTGTGAATAAATAGTGTATATTTAATATATAAGAAAGTCGAATTAAAATTTCAATGCTTTTCTGCGTAATATTAATGGAAAAAATCATTTGTGACGATCATTCGTTTATTTAAAAATGTATTTGAGGGCCGCATAATATCAAATGGCGGGTCGCATGCAGCCCGCGGGCCGTAGTTTGCCCACCCCTGCTGTAAACAATGACACATCGTATTACGTACGTACTACATCCTGCTAATGTGATAGAGTTTGAGAACGACAACAGAAGAAGAACTATGTCATGTGATCAGTTTTATCCAAGAAATCCCATTCCCAGCAATATGGGTCAAAGAGCATGACCCATTGGACCGCTGGATCAGCAACCAACCTTCCAAGAAATCCGGAAGATGAACAATGTTCAGAAGTGAATAACTTAAAACACCTTACACATAAATTAACGACAACCTTACAGATGTTGTGGTTTCCGTAGAAGAAGGATGTGTCGGGCCATTTGTGCAAATAAAATGGCGACACGGCGCATTTCCATTCTCTGGACTACATCCTGCTGGAAATCTAGTAGGATCATTAACCTGCTACAAGAGAGATTCAGCGGGATTTTGAGAATGAACACTGAAGAAGAAGAATGGTCTGTGATGTTTAATCTAAAGTGATTAAATCATAAACATGTGAAATAATCAAAGATTAAGGGAAGAAAACGATTACGGGTAGAGGAAGATCAAGTGGACAGAGGAAAACAAAGAGAAATTACTGGATGGTTTGTTATTATGGATGGGAGATTGTCACCAGCTCAACTTATTAACAACACAACAAATTAGGAGTTGTGGAGGAACATGATCGCCTGCTTCACTCAGCTTGACACCTGATTGATTTCACTGAAAGTGACACTTGTTTTTTAAAAGAAGATTTAAACTCTTCCACCGATCTACTCCACATATTAAGCTCATTCACCCAATGACGACACATATTAAACTCTTCCACCCAATGACGACACATATTAAACTCTTCCACCCATTTACTCCACAAATTAAACTCCCAATGACTCCACATATTAAACGTCCTCCCAATGACTCCACATATTAAACGTCCTCCCAATGACTCCACATATTAAACGTGTCCTCCCAATGACTCCACATATTAAACGTCCTCCCAATGACTACACATACTAAAACCACCCAACGACTTCACATATTAAAACCACGCAACGACTCCACATATTAAAACCACACAACGGCTCCACATATTAAACTCTTCAACTCAACGGTTCCACATATTAAACTCTTCCACCCAACGACTCCTCATATTAAACTCTTCCACCCAACGACTCCACATATTAAACACTTCCACCGGATGACTCCACATATGAAACTTCCTCCCAACGGCTCCACATATTAAACTCTTCCACCGGATGACTCCACATATGAAACTTCCTCCCAACGACTCCACATATTCAACTCTCCACATCGGAAAGCATGTACGATATTCCATTAATAAGCAGAATAACAGTGACGACAAAATCAATAAGTAGCGAGAATAATGGTCAGCCAGACTTGACACCTGGCGTTAGATCACACAGTTCATGAACGCAGGGGCGTTTCCTCATACGGCGATTTTGGAGTTTATACATAAATTCAATGGAACCTTTTGAATGTCCGGCCCGTTTCTTCTGTCACAAGGAATGATATGATTACACTTGGTTGTGGGGCCCAAAATGGGAGCAAAGACTAGCGACACTGTTTACCTTCCACGCATGTCGTAAAAGGCGACTAAGGAGGTTTTGGTCTGGAGTTGCTGTCCCATCCCATATAGGGTCGGATGTGTCAGGCCGAATGGCGCAGATATCGCAGTAATGTTGTAAACCATGATACAGCTCATTCCGTTTCTCCGGACTACATCCTGTTGATCTGCAGGAGTTAGAACGAACGCAGAAGAAGAAGATTAAACTTGGTGAGAAGACAGAGTTCCAAACTTTCACAAATCACACGGTAAAAGATAACGTCGCGTCTCTTGTCCTGCATATTCTTTTTTTTAACTTCAAGAATGGTTTTATATCAGTTTTAATACCTAACCCTACTAAGTCTCCTCATATGACAAACAAAGCAGATCACATTGCTGTTATTATTATGCGCAGCCATTTTTTAAATTTTAACCCTTAACCTCGCGCAGACACAATATTATCTAGTATTCGTGTCCGTGTGTGCTGATTCATCTTAATTTCTACACCATAGCTAGCACACGCCATCCTCATCTCGAGGTGTTGCGTCCCGTCTGTGTTATCTTCATTTATACATTTTCTACTGCCACTAGTGGTGCTTCAAATCATCAAAAGTTGACTTTCTCTTACAACATTCTTAGAAGTACATCAGCAGCTGGCGTGCAGATAGGCAATGATGACGCCGTATGATGTCGTGATGAAAGGCAATGATGACGCCGTATGATGTCGTGCAGAAAGGCAATGATGACGCCGTATGATGTCGTGATGAAAGGCAATGATGACGCCGTATGATGTCGTGATGAAAGGCAATGATGACGCCGTATGATGTCGTGCAGAAAGGCAATGATGACGCCGTATGATGTCGTGCAGAAAGGCAATGATGACGCCGTATGATGTCGTGCAGAAAGGCAATGATGACGCCGTATGATGTGATGAAAGGCAATGATGACGCACTATAATGTGATGAAAGGCAATGATGACGCACTATAATGTGATGAAAGGCAATGATGACGCACTATAATGTGATGAAAGGCAATGATGACGCACTATAATGTGATAAAAGGCAATGATGACGCCGTATGATGTGATGAAAGGCGCAGATTTAGCAAGTTAAGTTGTAAAACCCTAATACAAAACTAGCCACCAGCAGAAGTCTGAGATCCAACAGTCAAGACTAAGAGGCGTCACTAAATATCAACACATATCTAACAGACGAAGACGGATGTGTCGGGCCATTAGCATAAATAAAACTGCGACACATCGCAATTACATTTTCTGAACTAAATTATGCTAGAATTCTAGTAGGACCATTGTCCTGCTATATGAGAGATCTAGTGGGAGTTTGAGAATGAACGCTGAAGAACATGTTTCAATAACACTTGTAAATCTTACCAAGATTTGTGCCTCGAGTGTGCGTACCGTACATACACACCTAAAGGGACTGAGCACCCATGGATGTGCCCGGAGTGAATGACATGAATCAGTTTTTAACTCCTTACCTGTCCGATTTTACTAGCCTGCCGTAATGTATTTACAAGTTACTATAAGAACAGACTAATAGATCAAGTAATGAATATGGACTGGATATAAACATTCAAAAAACAAAAACCATGATAATCAGCAAAAACACAGAAGAACAGGAGTTAAACATAAACATACAGGGAGAGAAACTACAACAAGTAAAACAGTATCAATATCTTGGACACATAGTCACAAATGATGGCAGATGTGAAACAGAAGTTAAAAGGAGAATAGGAATGGCTAAAAGTACCTTCAATGACATGAGGAAATTATTAATATCTAAACAAATTACAAACAAGTTAAAAATGAGAATTATAAAATGTATGTGATATGTATGTGATATGTATGTATATGTGTTCTGAATCTGCTTGTGTTATGTATGTCTTGTAGCCACTAGCCTAGTGGAGCTTCGTGGGGAGCCGCCTTCTATCTATAGCCAATTGTGTTACGTATGTTGATGTAGTATGTCTCTGATGTTATCAATCCATCTACCGCTTGGTAGAACTAACACCATCTTACCAAGAGGTATATGTTTGTTATGTATATGTTATGCGCGTGTGAAAAAAAAGTGGCGACTGTCACCTCCTCTCAGGATACCTTCTTGAATAACGAGGTCATGTCAAACATACCTTAGTTATTTTGATTACTGTATGTCACTTTAAAAAACAAATATAACTAACTTTCCAATGTCAGAATTGTAAATCATTCGTTGTGTTTATGCCCCATCTGCGACGGTCAATGTCAGCGCCCCTGGGTTCCTAGCTGCCACAGTTTGCGGTGGGCCTTCAGTGTCACCACGTGATCAGCTAGTAGGCGCGCCTGGGGAATTTAGCGCTTTAGAACACAACGTTACTTTGTGAACTCTCCAAACGAGGCAGCGGTAGTAACAACAGAAAGAAGGAAACACTGCAGCGGGTTATTTAGCCTTACGGGGGAAAATATGCAAAGGTCGATTGTGTTTGATTTTCCTATCGGAGTTGAACACGTGTCAACCAGCGGGGTGACTGGACGAACCTGGTCTTTCACTAACAGGTGTTTAGAGAACTGGGAGCGTCTGTCAACCCCCATTAGAAGATTAAGTGTGTTTGGGTGGTCGAGTTAGTAGTAAACTGGTGTATTAGTAGTGAGGGCTCAGTTCATATCCTGACATCTAGTTGTTTTTTTATCCCTTGTTTGTGGAGGGAGGTGGTACAGAAATACAACTAGTACTGAACGTGACATATAACACGGAATAGCCGCTTTTAATCATCATTCTCGTACCGAAAACGGATGTGCTGGGCCGGAAGGTGCAAAAGATTCAGTCTGGAAAGGAAGGGTACAATAAGGTAAATGTATGTCACACGGCAGCAACCTGCCATTGGGGATGAAGATAACTTCATGTACTAAGTCACCGCAACTATTAGGTGGGGTGGTCAGTTCCATTCCCTGCTTTCTTTAACTCATGCGCCAGGTACTCATTTACAGTTGAGTAGATTGGAGGAGTGGTCGTGTCAAGTGAAATATCACAACCCGGATTTTTTTGGACCCGGACGGGGTTTCAACCTGGCACGCTATAACCTAGTAATAGCAAGCAGCTAGCTTATCAACTAGGCCACCGCGCTCCTCTTTAAAGAATACAGACAGTAACGACCGTGGGCCCACATTCGACGATAATCCAATTTTCCTGATAGTCAGGCTCATATTCTTCTTCAGCATTCATTCTCAAACTCCTGCAGATTTGCTGCGATATCTCCGCCTTTCTTCCTGACAATACTATTTCCGCATGGCGTCTGTGTCACCTTTGGCTCTATATGGGATAGGAGGCTCGTACGAGGGCGTGGGAATTTGGGATGTTTAACCCCCCCCCCCTCGTAAGTGAACGTATTTACGGTCCTGATGGGTCAAACTGCCAACTCTGCACTATAACCTCCTACGTCTGAAAGTATATACAAAACTGTGTGCAGTACGGAACAATTCAGATCGTAGATATATATACCTGTGAAACTTGAATTATTATTGGTATTTTAGCTGACTGTAGAGACTGGGCACCAATGAAACACATTGATTGTATAACTTATGATTGTATTTCACAAGCCAAATTTTATGCTTAAAATAAAGCAAAATTAAGCTACTCTCAGCGCTAATATTTTTTACAAATGGAACAGATCTGACCTCACACTGCTCAGATAAGGACGGTTGGAAACAAGGACTAATACACGAGTAAACAAAGAAATCCTGGTACCGACACTACCACCCGAACCATCTCCCTTGGGTGCTTTAATAACAGTTCCAGTCGACCCTCGAAAACTCCTCGAACACTGGGATTTAGATCGTGGAATAAATCTCTTGGATACCGGGGCAGCCCATCGATAAGAGACCGCGTGTGGTGATACGTGACAGCAGCGCTGAATAAGGACCGCTTGGAGTGGCAGACGCCGTTCAATATTCAGGCGAGATGGAGGCATGTTGTATAGTTTGTGGGAAACATACACGTAGGATACCGGAAAATAGTTCAGGGGCGATTTGAAAATTGGTTAAAATATTACAATAAGTACGATCTCAGCAACAAGGCTGGAAGATTTGAAAATTGGTTAAAATATTACAATAAGTACGATCTCAGCAACAAGGCTGGAAGATTTCTGATGTGAATGACTGAATTGTAAGGAATGATGAAAGAGCAGAATTGAGAATGTTGCTATGATGGATGGATAGTTATGAAGGAATAAATGCGACAGGAGGATGAGAGCGTAAAATTGAAGATGGTAGGATGGATGGATAGTCGTGAGTGAATGAAGAGGAAGATGAAGCCGTAGAACTGTGGGGGGGGGGGGGAATTACGAGGATCGATAGATAGTTACTCCCGTTTGTTGTTTGCTGGATGACGTCAGGAAAACCCTTCTCCCTCCATGATCAGATAAATGGAACAAATTATATGGAACACACCTACAGCTCACAAACACATGCATAGAATCACACAATGGCATTGGGTCAGAGGGCATGAGCCCATGGGCCGCTGGATCCACAACCAATCAACCAACCAACCGTATGTTGTTATGCTCTAAAACAGCGACAAAATACTTACCATGCAAGTCAAAAGAGGATACTAAGGAAGATTGGGGAGAGGGTTAGCTTTCCACATCATATAGGGTCAAGTGATCCATAAGCCATGCTAAGGTCGGATGTATTAGACCAAAAGATGCTGATTATTCAGCCAGCTGTAAACCATAACACAAAACATTGTGTTCTCTGGAATACAACCTGACAATCTGCAGGAATTTGAGAACGAACACAGATGATTTGATCAGGATTAAGTCTCCATGAGACACGGCTTTTCCAACCGTAGACGCTAACACATTTGGATTATATCTAGGGAAGGGGGTGCTCGCAATCATTTCATAGGAAAAGGCATTAGATGATTAACTTCACTGTACCCGGGTTTTCTATATATGACGACGAAATTAAGATTAACTGTAAAAAATTACCAACACTTTTTACCTCTTTTCGAGGTGGTACACATGTACCGTCGTAATGGGTCCATCTATTATTGGGGATAGCAACCAACCAACTTAAATCATATTTTGTGATGGTACACACATGAAAAATCGTAATGGATCCATCTTTTGAGGTTTCCCAGTCACTTTCATCTTTACGTGTATAAGCTTGAAGTATTCAAAAGTTTGACAACAACGCATCGCACTCAACCGTAGACATGAGTTAATTCTGGTTATATCAGGAGTATCTGTTATACAGAAGTTAGGTAAAGTTGTATGCATCAATATACTTCTCCAAATAGGCCCTGTGCGCTGATCACACAGCTTCCGTCACTCATGGTTGATCCGTTTTTTTTCATTGGTCAATACGCTGTGTAGTTTTGTTTTATCGTTCTCGCATTCATGGCTCAGTCAAGCTCGTTGGGTAAACAGTTGAGTTGCCTCTTGTGATTACATTGCCCTTTATGACTTGATTTAAACCAGTCGTTAGTTTCCCTTAGTAGTATACCAAATCTGCGATAGTTGCGCCGTTGTCATCTATGGTAAAATGATTGCGCTACTAGATCTGGAGGGCATCTGGATAGACACAAGTCCAAAACTGTTCAAACCCTCCTCACTCAGGTCAGCGTGACCCTTCGCCGGATAAGTCCAAGTAGCAGAATCAAAACAAATCAGATCTGCCCCTTGTTTACTTCGTGTTTTTTACATTTTTCCCGTGCATTTCATTGATCAGTGCTGTTATACGACTCAAAATATTGAAATGGTGAATAACGAAAAGTACAGCAATAATGACAAACATGAGACGGCTGATTCTGCTTTGTTGTGCTGTTAGGTCTTAATTAGCGAGTGGTCACGATAGAACCAGGGGCGTTGATATGATTTTGATAACAAATTTGGAAAGAAGGGGGTTTTGGAAAATAGTTTTGGGTGAATGTTTTTTGAAGTGAAAAGCACTATTTCCAGACTATTTTTATGTTTGTCTTTGTTTACTAAACAGAGAGTAAGGACCATTTAAAAAAATACTTTGACACGTAGAGTTAAATGACATGTGAAAATGTCATGTATGCTAAGAAGAATACAAGTTGTGTATATATTCGAGATAATAAAGATAAGAAAGAAAGAAGATGGGTAGGGAGGTGGAGAAGATGGACAGAGAATGTTGGTGAAGAAAGAGAAGATGGTGATACAGAATTTAAAAAAGATGAGGAGGAAGGAATAATAAGAGAAAGATAAACAGGCAGAGGAAGAAGAAGAGGGATGGAAGAAGAGGGATGGAAGAAGAGGAATGGAAGAAGTGGGATGGAAGAATAGGAAAGATGAAGAGGAAAAAGAGGAGCACAAGAAGAGGAAGACGGGAAAGAAGAGGAAGGAGAATAGGGAGGAAAGAGGAAGAAGGAGAGAGGGGTGGAAGAATAGGAAAAAGAGGAGGAAAAAGAGGAAGGGGAAAGAAGAATAGGGAGGAAAGAGGAAGAAGAAAGGGATGAAAAAGTGGAGGAAACAAATGCCAATGTAAAACAGAAAGTCGGATGAGATAATGGGGAAGGGAGAAAGGAAAAAAAGGAGAAAGAAAATTAGGAGGGGGGAAAATGAGGAAGAACACTAACATACATACCTGGCTTACTTGTCACTAATTGTCCACCACATGCTTCTAAACAACAATATTGCCGATACACAATACAAGACAATCTTGATCCTTCTCCTTATGTACGAACTACGCTCCTTCCTCCTCTCGAGATGTACGAACTACGCTCCTCCCCGAGGTATACCAAGTAAATACTCCCAACTCACCCAGTAATTGTAGTGTCAAGCAAATTAGACCCCATCACATACAACTTGCCGGTTTCATACAAAAAATGATAGTTGTTTTCTCCGCTATAGATTTTTACTTTTACCTAGCTCGCAATTTGTAACCGCCGGGCCAAAATGGTGTATTGACTAATGATCAGACGCCACGTCAACTGCGCTGAGGTGGCTTTAATAGCATGCAGGATGTGTATAGTTGATTCCACGTCAATTGTTTGCATGTGGTTTTAAAACTGCAGACGTTTTTTTTTACAACAGGTCAGAGGTGGTTTTAAGCCTGTCAAGTTACAGCGATATGGTGGGTTTATTACCTGCATACAGTTCGGTGCGATGTCCACAGTCAGATCACTGATGTAGCTTAGTTAGTAGGCAGATCATCAGGGCACGTCCAGAGTCTTCTTCTTCTGCGTTCGTTCTCAAACTCCTGTAGTTTAGCAGGATGTAGTCCAAAGAACGGAATGAGTTGTGTCATGGTTTACAGCAATGCTGATATCTGAGTCTTTCGGCCTGACACATCCGACGTTAGCATGGCTTTGAGTCATGTTGACGTTATATGGGATGGGACAGTCAACCCATCCCATAACCTCCTTAGTCACCTCTTACGACATGCATGAAAGGTAAACATTGTTGCTATTCTTTGCTCCCCTCTCGGGTCCCGGTAGGGCACACAGGAGGTCCATAGTCTGAATACGGTTCTAGTTAGTTAGTCCTCAGATCATCATCATCATCCCCCCTCCCCCTCCCGACACGTTCATATATGCTCTGATCCCATATTCAGTATACAGAGGATTTTACTGGCATAGTGGTTAACTAGTTCGCTTTATCATCAAAAGGTCACGGTTTCGAATCCGGTTCGCGTCGTCTCGTTTATAAAGTGTATTTTTTTTCCAGAGATCCCTGGGGCTTCTCGCTTGAAGATCCGGAGTACGTGCGCTGGGTGATACTCTCAGATAGACAAAAATGCACATGTAAATAGGATCTCGTACCCGGTACCGAACCTATGAAACACCTTACATGTGACATTGTGGGTTACTTGTTTAAGTTAATTGGATTATTTGTCTGAGATGGTTGGATTACTTGTCTAAGATGGTTGGATTAC
Source organism: Meghimatium bilineatum (assembly GCA_034231615.1). Classification (NCBI taxonomy): domain Eukaryota; kingdom Metazoa; phylum Mollusca; class Gastropoda; order Stylommatophora; family Philomycidae; genus Meghimatium; species Meghimatium bilineatum. The sequence continues at coordinate 4,420,131 of CM067320.1, read as the reverse complement.
TTGTTTAAGATGGTTGGATTACTTGTTTAAGATGGTTGGATTACTTGTTTAAGATGGTTTGATAACTTGCCTATGATTGGATTACTTGTCTAGGATAGTTTTGTATATTGTTTACAATGGTTGGAGTACTTATCTAACATTGCTTGGTAACTTTTCTAAGATGGTTGAATTACTCGTCTAAGATGGTTGAATTACTCCTCTAAGATGGTTGAATTACTCGTCTAAGATGGTTGAATTACTTGTCTAAGATGGTTGAATTACTTGTCTGAGATGGTTAAATTATTTGCTAAATATAGCTGGTGACCAGGATTATTGGTCAAAGATGGCTGATGACCTGAATCCCTAGGATATTTATTACTGCTTCTTGACCTCTTCAAAGGTCATGTATTATATATACAGAGTTCAACAGGATTTGTAGTCTAAATAATAAGTTCAAAAGATTTGAGTTGTCTTGTGGACCGCCGAAGACGGATGTGTCGGGTCATTGACGCAAATAGAACGACGACAACGCATTTCCATTCTCTGGATTACATCCAGCTGAAAATCTTGTAGGACCATTGTCCTGCAACAAGAGAGAACCAGTGGGAGTTTGAGAATGAAATCTGAAGAAGAAGACTATGGACGTGTCTAATGATGGCCGACGGCTATTTGATACATAGATTTCAGTTGTGTAAGTAACGTGGAGTTCAATAGATTTCAGTTGTGTAAGTAACGTGTGGAGTTCAATAGATTTCAGTTGTGTAAGTAACGTGGAGTTCAATAGATTTCAGTTGTGTAAGTAACGTGGAGTTCAATAGATTTCAGTTGTGTAAGTAACGTGTGGAGTTCAATAGATTTCAGTTGTGTAAGTAACGTGGAGTTCAATAGATTTCAGTTGTGTAATTAACAGAGTTCAATAGATTTCAGTTGTGTAATTAACGGAGTTCAATAGATTTCAGTTGTGTAAGTAACGTGTGGGGTTCAATAGATTTCATTTGTGTAAGTAACGTGTGGGGTTCAGTTGTGTAATTAACGGAGATTTCAGTTGTGTAATTAACGGAGTTCAATAGATTTCAGTTGTGTAAGTAACGTGTGGAGTTCAATAGATTTCAGTTGTGTAAGTAACGTGTGGAGTTCAATAGATTTCAGTTGTGTAAGTAACGTGTGGAGTTCAATAGATTTCAGTTGTGTAAGTAACGTGTGGAGTTCAATAGATTTCAGTTGTGTAAGTAACGTGTGGAGTTCAATAGATTTCAGTTGTGTAAGTAACGTGTGGAGTTCAATAGATTTCAGTTGTGTAAGTAACGTGTGGAGTTCAATAGATTTCAGTTGTGTAAGTAACGTGTGGAGTTCAATAGATTTCAGTTGTGTAAGTAACGTGTGGAGTTCAATAGATTTCAGTTGTGTAAGTAACGTGTGGAGTTCAATAGATCTGCGCGATCTACGTCTAAATAATGAAGATACATAAAAACTTAAAATCTCTTTTCCGAGACCATATACCTTCCCATCTCCAGTGAGGCAATACATACCTTCCCATCTCCAGTGAGGTAATACATACCATCTCCAGTGAGGTAATACATACCTTCCCATCTCCAGTGAGGTAATACATACCTTCCCATCTCCAGTGAGGTAATACATACCTTCCCATCTACAGTGAGGTAATACATACCTTCCCATCTCCAGTGAGGGAATACATGTCATATCTCTTACTAAAACTATGACTACGTGACTTATCACATCACGAGATTTATCGAGGACAATAGAAAGATTAACTACTCACCAAAGTAGCCCCTTGTCGGCATCCATCGCAGTCACACATTGTTGGATGCACGTTAAGAATCCCTTTCGCCAGTAGAAGCTTCAAACTCTTCCCGTGATGCCGAATTGAGCGCTTCCAGTCTTTGGCCGTCTCTCTACCAGACACGAACTGAAACTCATTGGGTGTCAACCAGGAACTCTGGAAACTGATGCACGGACCTTTACTCCCTTGGCACAGTTTGGATAGATATAGCACAGCCTTGTTCTGCCCACATTCAACCTCTAACACTAGTTCTCCATCCTTGAAGACAGGTTTGACCAGATCCTCGTTCTGTTCAGTGCCCACACTCTGGCTGGAAGAGGTTTTCGTGTGGTTTGCTGCACCTGACTTGGCACAAGTTGAGCTACTATTTGTCAAGGGGGTAGCGTTGCTTAGAGTGTTTGTAGATTTGTTTCCTGGTCCTGAAGATGTGTTAGGATGTGTGTTATTAGCGAAGGTGCCAGTGTTGTTGCTCTTGTGTTGTTTTGGCCCAGTAGTGAGAGCACTCACATTACTCGCAGACATACTCACAGTTTGTTGTTGGTGTTGTATTGGCAGGGAGATGTGGCTGCTGATGTTGAGGGTTTTAGCAACGGTCATTTTTGCAGTCGGAGTTAGACAATTGGCAGTTTGGACAGTTATGGGAGTAATGACAGCAGGGATGATAGTCGGCGTGACCACAGCCTGTGCAAGTTGAGCTGTTTGCTGCATACTAACTACTGGTATTGCCGGACATAAACCGGACACAGCTGTCACTACAGATACAACAGGAACCGTTGTTTTATTATTGTTGTCGTCAGCCGGGTTTCTTATTCCAGATCCGTCTGTGAGAGAAAAATTCGGGAAAGGTATAAAAGTATGAGAGGTAGGTAAATGGAGAGTGCTTACTGTTTTTTGGACCGTGTGGTCGCTGTCATTCCCCCTCGGTACGTTCATAACTGTAGGCTGTCTGGTGATAAATTATCCAACAGCTGGGGAAAAAATACCCTTACCAACACAATCTTACATTACCGGTTTGCCGCCTGGATAGTTCAGTCTCTACACGTAAGTCCATATATATTTAGAAAATTGTCGCAAACATATATATATATTAATCCGTGGTGTATCAAACAGTGGATTGTTATCCTAACACAAGTGTGTTCAGTAGAACTTATGAAACAAAGTTGAACAGTAACAAGCCAGGTTCAAATTGTGGTAGCGTGTCGTCGCTCTGATGGTATCCAAGGAATATGTCCGTCTATCTCTCTATCAACAATGGATAACAGTTCGATTTTTTTCAATATTCTAATGTTTACTACAACATCCAAGATGGAAATCTGTAGAAATTTGTAATAAATACACACCTAAATGCACAATGTTAATATTTTCGTTTATTCTCGCTCGCCGTCTTTTCCCGTGCGGTTCTACGCCGTAACTGAGGAGACATCTGAAAGAACGATCTGTCGGTGGTGGCCTCAAACGTGACTGACAAGACAAGCGGCCAATGAGGATTGAGAATTCGCTTCTTTCCGTCACTCGTTTCACTCTTCCCGCCTTCGACTACAATCGACGACAGACTGTCCCCGCCCTGTTCTCAATCGACGGCAATCAACTGTGATATTTATCCTTGCCTTGCAACCGGAGAGGCTAGCGGCTAAAAGGTTTCACACCCCTCCCTCAACCCTAGCCTTCAACCTTTGTCAAGTGTTTCTCGGCGCACCCATATTTGAGCTTAGGCCACTGCATTTTCAGGGTTGCTGTTCCCAATAAATTAAATCTGTCTTCTTTATTCTTTTAACCTTTTGTATTTTCTCGGAACCCGCCCACTAAATTTGTTTTCTTCTCTTCCGTGTATCTTTCTATCACTCATTCATTATTTCCATTGTCTGTTTATCTTCGTCGTTCGTTCTCAAACTCCCGCACATTAATAGGAGGAAGTTAGAGATTTGGTTTCACACCCGTAGGTCCATGGTTCGATCCCTGATATAGACTGGGTTTTTGTTTAGTTAGAGCGTAAATTAAAAACGTGGCGACAGCAAGGGACATTCGGCCTTTATCACACAAGCCACACGAAACCTTACTGAAACTCCTTAACGTGAAATATGCAGTATCGGCAGTGTTTTTTTTTTTTTTTTTGTTGTTGTTGTTGACAGAATGGAATGCGTTGTGTTATAGTTTACAGCTTAGCTGTGATATTTGCGTCTTTCGACATGACACATCCGACATCAGAATGGATGCAGTATCACTTTGAGTACTTTGACCATCTATGGGATATAAGCAGCAAACGCCACCCCGCAACCTCCGTAGTCGCTTCTTAGAACATATATGGCAAGTAATTGTCACTATTCACTACTCCCCTTTAAGGATCCCGCAACACTAAGGTAGTCTATTTTATACTTTTGTGGAGCTTCCTGGCGTAGTGGTTGGTTGAACCGTTCACTTTGTGCTCAAGAGGTAGCAAGTTCGAATCGGGCTCGTGGCGCATTGTTTACTAGAAGCCTTTTTTTTTAGACTACAGATGATCATCGATTGAAGCTACAAAAACCAAATTGCTTGACTCCAAAATAGACACAAATTCATGGGGAGAATCTTGCACAAGGCAGATCCGACTGGCGTCGCAGAATCAAGATTGGTGGAGCAGCTGCACAGAACCTCAGACATCAAGCTGTGCAACAAAAACGCGCTAGAAGAAAGGCAAGAGCTGTTCAATCACACAGACTCCTCCTACACATGCTAAAAGTGTGGTAGACAATTCCACGCACGCATAGGACTCATTAGTCACAATCGGGCACACCGCAGACATCATCATTTTCATAATCATCCCAGGTTGAATAGTCATCGCAGACTCTGGCAGGCGAATAGTCCAAGCTAACAGTGACATTATCGGCAGACGACATGCCACCTCTCGTTCAGAGGCACGGGGTAGATATGGGGGGGGGGGAGACCCGAATCGGATGACATTAATTTTATACAATGAAAGTTTAGATAATACTATTGTCATTCTCACAGATGCCCGCCCAGTAGTCAGAACTCTACGGAACAAGACTAGCAGTGCCCAGTAGTCAGAACTCTACGGAACAAGACTAGCAGTGACTTATGTGTAGTAGTGGATTCACGTGAAAAGTTAGCCCAGAATTAACGGAGTTGTATGATCCAGTGGATACCAGCACATTGCTTCATCCCAGGAAATCAACCCGCAGAAATGATAAAGAAGGTGCTGGATTGCAATAGAGTGATATAGGAAACTCGTACGGTGCAGCAATTAAGAGTGACCATTGACAATACTATATATCACTAATATATATATATAATGGAAACAACAGACTTAACCAAGTGACAGAATTCACATACCTAGGAAGTAATATAACAACAGACGGCAAGAGCAGTAAAGAAATACACAATAGATGTAGTAAAGCATACCAAGCCCTAGGACAAATGATACAAATTTTCAGGGAAAAAATGTAGATTTAAACACCAAAATAACACTATTCAAAACGATTATCTCCCGTGTGTTGCCGGGGTCCGAAAATGGGGAGCAAATAATAGCATCACTTTTTACCTTCCACGCATGTTGTAAAAGGCGACTAATGAAGTTATGGGATGGAGTTGGCTGTCCCATTCCATATAGGGTCAGTGACCCAAAGCCATGCTGAAGTCGGATGTGTCAGGCCGAAAGGCGCAGATATCACAGCAATGATGTAAACCATGACACAACGCATTCCGTTCTCCCGACTACATCCTGCTAATCTACAGGAGTTTGAGAACGAACGCAGAAGAAGAAGAAGAAAACGATTATTATGCCAACGCTGCGCTACCAAAGCCAAACATGGACAATGACAGCACAAGACAAACGTAAACTTGTGACAGCTGAAATGGCATGATTACGCAGAATCCTAGAAATATCGCTAAGAGACAGGGTGAGGAATGAGGACATCTGACAAAATATCAGACACCACCCCAATCTTGAAATATATTAAGGGACAACAGATCAAATGGTTTGCACACATCAGCAGACTACCATCAGACAACATATCACAACAAGCCATGCTACACAGATACAGTGAAGGCAGACTTAGAGGCGACAAAAATGAACCACTGAAATAAAAGAGGCGACAAATGCCACAACACACGCAGCACACAAGAGAGCCATCTCCAGAAAACTCTGCTACCCCTGACGCTGAAAGGCAACAAACGGTTTAGCGAATAGATAGATAGATAAATAGATCGACAATACTAGAAGACCTCTGAACAGAGGGCAAAGAGGCCTAAAACGCTGATTTTTAAATTATTTTCGTGTTTCCGTTTTTCTGCCTTTTTTTTTTTTTTTTTTTTTGGTATGTCACTACAAGTCAAGTATATAAATAGTAACCAACGAAATCAAGACAACGATATTTTTAAAAAACGTCACTAATAAAGTCGTTTATTGTCTGTTGCGAGGTCTCTACTGGAGCCCAGATTATTAGAAGTGGTGACGTGTCACCCAGAACGAGTCGAATATGACGCCTACCAACAGCTGTCCAGACGGGACCAGATTATCATTTTCCGAATACAAGCAGGACATAGGCTGGACCACCATCTATATCGCAAATATAAGATCGTCACCTGTGACACCAGATCTATGACAGCCAAACACTTGTTGCAGGCCTTATCAACGTTCCACGAAGAAACATTTGACCATGTCCTGTATCCTGTCATTAAAAATCTCCGCCACTGCTGGGAGCCTAGAGTATACCGCACTGCTGAGAACCTAGAGTTGACTCGAGCTGCTGGGACCCTAGAGTTCACCGCAATACTGGGATCCTAGAGTTGATCGCACTGCTGTGAGCCTAGAGTTTACCGCGCTTCTGGTAGCCTAGTTTTGAGTGTTCCTTTACCAAAGTCATCAATATTGAAGTCTTACAGTGAAAGAAGAAGAAGAATTAGAAGACTACACTCCGCTTTTCTACCTTTATGGAGCCCCTTTTAAATCTAGTATTTTTTCTAGTAAAAAAGACAACATCGATACAGATTAACATAAAAATGTTCAGATCTAAAGGGCAGCTAGTAAACAGATTGTAGAATGGAAAATATTTAGGAAGATTAAAACCAAAGAAAACTGAGTTATCAAAAAAACTGGAACAAATAATCCACATTTGATTGATCAAATGAGGCTTGGCGTACAATATAATTGATCACTTGAGGTTTTGGAGTACAATATAATTGATCACATGCAGTTTGGAGTACTTCTTCTTCGCCGTACGCCCTGCGGCGGACCCTCTGAAAGCATTCCGCTGACCGCCCTGAGAAAGACGTATAGGGTGATCTGCGTTGTGTCATGTTTTACAGCAAGCTGCGTTATCTGCAACTTTCGACCTGACACATTCGTCTTCAGCCATCATTTTTTGGGGCCGGGTTTGCATTCCCGTATTTTTGATCCCTAGTACTTGGTCAGGTTACAGCAGGGTTGCTGCACTCCTGTTTCCAGGCCCACTGCGTTTAAATTGTACTGAGGGTCGTGATTTGCTGACCCTGATGCTCGACCAGCTATGGAGCGCCGGCCTGTGCACTCTGTTGTGCATGTCATCTCTAGGCCCATTTGAAATACAATGTAATTGATCACATGAGATTTAGAGTACAATGTAATTGATCACATGAGGTTTGGAGTGCAATGTAATTGATAACGTGAGGTTTTGAGTGCAATGTAATTGATCACGTGAAGTTTAGAGTGCAATATAATTAAAGGGGAACGCGTAACGTAGTGGTTAGCGCACTGGCTTTGCATATTCTTCTTCTTCGTCGTACGCCTTGCGGCGGACCCTCTGAAAGCATTCCGCTGACCGTCATGAGAAGGACGTATGAGGGTGATCTGCGTTGTGTCATGTTTTACAGCAAGCTGCGTTATCTGCGCCTTTCGACCTGACACATCCGTCGTCAGCCAGCATTTTTTTGGGCCGGGTTGGCATTCCCGTACCTTCGATCCCTAGTACTTGGCCAGGCTACAGCAGGATTGCTGCACTCCTGTTTCCAGGCCCACTGCGTGGAAGTGTACTGAGGGTCTTGGCCAGCTGTGGTTCGCTGACCCTGATGCTCGACCAGCTATGTAGCGCCGGCCTGTGCACTCTGGTGTGCATGACATCTCTGGGCCCGGCTTTGCATATGAGTGGGCATAGATTCATTTTCAAATTGAGGCGAACATATTTTGTTAAAACCGCATTGGTTCCGAGTCGAGCAAGTCTGAATTGGGTACCAGATCATTCCGGGAAGTAAAGACTGAAGGACAGGAGATGGCTATCGCCCTGATATAGCAGAGCCACTGAAATGTGAGATTACTAACATCTCCACACCGCTACGGCAGTTAAAGCTGTGGGTTAACTTGACTTTATTGATCGAACAGACGTTGTAAGCCAACTCGAGCCCATGTTTCTATGTTATATCAGAGCTTTGCTCTATTTTATATATTTATATTTATTCTTGCTAAAATTTGTCTTCTTCTCTGCGTCCATTCTCAAACACCTGCAGGCTAGCAGGGTGTAGTATGGAGACCGTTCTCAAACTCCTGCAGGCTAGCAGGATGTAGTCCAGAGAACGGAATGTGCTGTATCTTGGTTTACAGATGAGCTGCGATATCGATGTCCATATAGGGTTAAACTCCCTTCATCACTGCACACTCTCTACAAACACCCTACAAACTCCCTTCAACACTTAAACCCCCTACAAACTTGCTTCATCACTGCACACTCTCTACAAACACCCTACAAACTCCCTTCAACACTTAAACTCCCTACAAACTTCCTTCATCACCGCACACTCTCAACAACATTCTCTACAAACTTCCTTCATCAATGCAAACTCACTGCAATTTCTTAACGGGAAAATGCATCACTGATAAATTGATGTTTACTCTGGCGGTCGGCGTGCAGATTCGTTGAGAGGGATGAACTACATTTGGTGTAATTCGTGTACAGTGAAGTCACTCCTCTATACCTTTTCATTCCTGTTTACATTTTAATAGCAAAGTTATGCCAGAGACAGCGTGTTGGTGAAGCAAAATGTACCTAATATGGTGAGGTGCGCCTGTTTCAACCAGAGAACAAAGTTCAGTTAGGTTATATCAGGACACACTACCATAAAATATTAGAGGTAACAAAAACCCCAAGGATTTATATCTATATGTATAAATAGTAACGAAAGTTAGCCCTTTTATACAGCTTTACCTATAGTCTCACCTCTTCCAACTCACCTGGGTATTATTTATTGACTCTCACCTGTGCGAGAAACGAGCGAAGGTGATGAAACGCGTTCATATAACGAACTTCACACTGCCCAAGACCTAGTTTGACCTGGTCGAGGGTGAACCCCGTAAGCCGTGTCGAAGAGCTGTCTTCAATTAATTCTGTTCAGACAGTACCGTTGACAGTATAAAGACCTGTGTACAGAAAATATAAATATGTAAACAGGCCGAATTTGATCATTTCCGTAGAATTGTTGCTCCCTAAAATGTACTTTTACACGAGAAATTCAAAGGGGAATTTGGGAATGATTGCTGAAGAAGACGTTACACGTGAAAACAACAATTTGTGCAGCCCTCGCTGTCTTACACAAGTTTGACTCAGCGGAAGAGCACAAACACAGCAGCACGTCGAGTGTGAAAAGGTTAAAATTACGCGAAGATTTAACTTAATTGTACTCATGTTACAAAAGCCACATGAGTACAAAAGCCACAAAAGCCACAGATAAAAGACTCGACTCCTTTGAAAACAACTGCCTACGTACCATTCTGAACGTTAAGTGGAGTGACTTTAAATCTAACACTACTATAAGAGAGGAAAGCAAACAAACCTATATATCTTCCTTCATTAGACAAAGGCGTTGGACTTACATCGGCCATGTTCTCAGAATGAACAGCCTAAGAATTCCCCAGCAATCACTATATTGGGTGCCACCTGGAGTAAGAAGAAGAGGGAGACCTAGAGAAACTCTACGAAGAACCATTAATAGAGAAGGCATGTCAATGAACCTAAACAACACGCAACAATTGAAAGACCTGGCAACACAAAGACAGAAATAGAAAGCTATGCTTTCTGCCCTATGCGCCGCCTATGGCCCTGGAGGAACATAACATAACATAACACTCATGTTACCCCCCCCCCATGAGTGCTCCGTCCCTTTCAGCGATGCCCCAAGCAGTCTGCCGAAAGTATCATTCACAGCAAGTAACTCCGTAGCTTCAAGCAACATTCACCAAGGATCTCTCCACAAAATCCACGTTGTAAGCATGTTATCGCAAGTGTACACGATACTTTCTTCTGCGTACATTCTCAAGCTCCTGCCGCGTAGCTGGAAGCAGTCAGGAGAACAGAATGATTTGTATCATGGTTTACAGTTTAGCTGTGATATATGTGCCTTTCGGTCTGATACACCCTACGTTACATAACCATTTTCAGTAATTTATACGGAATGTGGGAGCGGCGTGGGGGGAGGGGGGGACCATACCGTCTTTTTTTAAATGTGCTGTAGAATTAAATAAATGTTCTTCATCTTTCATTCTCAAACTCCCGCTGTATCTCTCTTGGAGCAGGACAACATTCTCAAACTCCCGCAGAATCTCTCTTGGAGCAGGACAACATTCTCAAACTCCCGCTGAATCTCTCTTGGAGCAGGACAACATTCTCAAACTCCCGCAGAATCTCTCTTGTAGCAGGACAACATTCTCAAACTCACACAGAATCTCTCTTGGAGCAGGACAACATTCTCAAACTCCCGCAGAATCTCTCTTGGAGCAGGACAACATTCTCAAACTCCCACAGAATCTCTCTTGGAGCAGGACAACATCCTGAAACTCCCGCAGAATCTCTCTTGTAGCAGGACACATTCTCAAACTCCCGCAGAATCTCTCTTGGAGCAGGACAACATTCTCAAACTCCCGCAGAATCTCTCTTGTAGCAGGACAACATTCTCAAACTCCCGCAGAATCTCTCTTGGAGCAGGACAACATTCTCAAACTCCCGCAGAATCTCTCTTGGAGCAGGACAACATTCTCAAACTCCCGCAGAATCTCTCGTGGAGCAGGACAACATTCTCAAACTCCCTCAGAATCTCTCTTGGAGCAGGACAACATTCTCAAACTCCCGCAGAATCTCTCGTGGAGCAGGACAACATTCTCAAACTCCCGCAGAATCTCTCTTGGAGCAGGACAATGGCTCTACTAAATTTTCCAGAATTATGTACTCCAAAAAAATTGGAAATGCTTTGTCGCCGTTTTATTTGCGCCAATGACCCGACACACCCATTTTCGGTGTGAAAATGTGAAATTCTATTTTCATAAGAGAAAGGTAGAGTTAAATGTGGGAGAGGGGATGTTAGTGGTAACTTCTACCCTCTTCCACATCTTCTTCTTCTTCTCGTTCGCAGTTTGACATGTCTACACAGCAAGTCCTGTTTTCTTAACAAATGCTGCTGTATTTGAAAGCTCCTCAGTGCTCCCATACATCTTTCTGTGGATATCCATCTCTGTGGGCCAGTGTTATTCTCTTAACTGGTTTAGTGTTAGGGTAACAACTAACATCGCTAGAAACAACATTAACAACTAACAACTCTAGAAACAACATCAACAACTAACATCGATAGAAACAACATCAACAATTAACAGCGATAGAAACAACATTAACAACGACACTAGAAACAACATCCAGAACGACATTGATACTTACTAATTTCCCCTTTTCTCATGTGTCATTAGTTTCTATCACGCAAGCAGGCAGAGTTCAAACCTTGATTCAGGTAACTTTCTCCCGCAACTGGGAACTAAGCCGTTTGATTGTATCTATGATTATATCAAGCACGTTGACTTTATATATAGAAGACCCTGCAACAAAATTAATTAAGACCCCATTCGTTACTTTTCTGATTATTGTTTGATTTTCGATTGGTCACTATCTATATACGAGTCGTCTTGGCTATTTTTGGCCTGAGAGTCCAAGTATGCCAATACTGTAGTGACTAACCGAATTCACAACAATAATTAAACGACGTAAAAATGGTGTTCTAATTAATTCTGTTTAAGGTCTTCCTGGTGACGGCCATGGTTAAAGTAACAGCTATTGAGTCGACAGGTACACACCTGGGATTGGCTGTCAACACTCCCAGTGGGATAAAGTTCACCAAGTTCTAATTAGCGCACTCTCGGTCTGCTCCGATGAGAGGAGAACACGGGCCGCGGGTTTAATTGGGAGAAGACCACAGGGGACCAACCAGTTATTAGATGGGATGTGGTCCGGTTGATATTGTTACCTTGGGAGGGGAGGGGAATCGATTATACCTGTGGACGTCACAACGGACAGTGATGTCACATGATGCATGCGCTGCTAGTGATAAGTGACGCATTAGTGACTCCTAGAATCGGTCGGCGTCATTAAACTTTAGTTGCCAAGACATTATCCGAATGAAGACAAGACATTATCCGAATGAAGACAAGACATTATCCGAATGAAGACAAGACATTATCCGAATGAAGACAAGACATTATCCGAATGAAGACAAGACATTATCCGAATGAAGACAAGACATTATCCGAATGAAGACAAGACATTATCCGAATGAAGACAAGACATTATCCGAATGAAGACAAGACATTATCCGAATGAAGACAAGACAATAGCACAGCTGAACATGATGATCATGGACAGAACATACTGGGATCCTGGGAATCCACACAAAAAAAACAACCCATCCAAAGATTATCCACAATGCAGTATATTTCAGGGATTATCCACAATGGAGTATATTCCAGGGATTATCCACAGTGCAGTATAGTTCAGGGATTATCCACAATGCAATATATTCCAGGGATTATCCACAGTGCAGTATAGTTCAGGGATTATCCACAGTGCTGCAAAGTTCAAGGATTATCCATAGTGCAAGGACTATCCACAGTGCAGTATAGTTCAGGGATTATCCACAGTGCAGTATAGTCCAGGGATTATCCACAATACAGTCCAGGGATTATCCACAGTGCAGTATAGTCCAAGGATTATCCACAGTGCAGTATAGTCCAGGGATTATCCACAGTGCAGTACAGTCCAGGGATTATCCACAGTGCAGTATAGTCCAAGGATTATCCACAGTGCAGTATAGTCCAAGGATTATCCACAGTGCAGTATAGTATAAAGGTTATCCACAGTGCAGTATAGTCCAAAGGTTATCCACAGTGCAGTATAGTTCAAGGATTATCCACAGTGCAGTATAGTATAAAGGTTATCCACCGTGCAGTATAGTTCAGGGATTATCCACAGTGCAGTATAGTCCAGGGATTATCCACAGTACAGTCCAGGGATTATCCACAGTGCAGTATAGTCCAAGGATTATCCACAGTGCAGTATAGTCCAGGGATTATCCACAGTGCAGTACAGTCCAGGGATTATCCACAGTGCAGTATAGTCCAAGGATTATCCACAGTGCAGTATAGTCCAAGGATTATCCACAGTGCAGTATAGTATAAAGGTTATCCACAGTGCAGTATAGTCCAAAGGTTATCCACAGTGCAGTATAGTCCAAGGATTATCCACAGTGCAGTATAGTATAAAGGTTATCCACAGTGCAGTATAGTCCAAAGGTTATCCACAGTGCAGTAGAGTTTTTCTTGTCTCCGAGATGGTTTGCAGAAAATGTATTTCTACTACATTCTATTTATTGTGTTGTTAAAAATTTCCGAGACCGATGTTCTCCCGTGCCACACTGCCAGGTTGTTCTCCCGTGCCACACTGCCAGGTTGTTCTCCCGTGCCACACTGCCAGTTTGTCAATCATCTTCTCTCTTAGCCTTCCCCTACCCCTCTTTCTCTTCAACTTACCTCTTTGTTACAATGTGTTTAATCATTTCGTGATCCATGTCCACCACATCCAAGTGACAAAGGTTTAATTTTCTGCCTCTGGAACCATTTTGTATGGTAGTCTATAGAGATAAACAGAATGTATCCCAGACAATATGGCGGTGCTGACAACATAACCAGACAATATGGTGGTGCTGACAACATAACCAGACAATATGGTGGTGCTGACAACATAACCAGACAATATGGTGGTGCTGACAACATAACCAGACAATATGGTGGTGCTGACAACATAACCAGACAATATGGTGGTGCTGACAACATAACCAGACAATATGGTGGTGCTGACAACATAACCAGACAGGCTCTGTGCTGGAACACACATGAAAGTGGAGAGTTAGAAAACAGAGACACACATGGAGAAGAATAGTGGAAGAAAAGTCCTCATTACTTTTACTGGTTATGAGATAATCAGTTATGAGATAATCCGTTATGAGATAATCCGTTATGAGATAATCCGTTATGAGATAATCCGTTATGAACATCAAGATTTAGAAAGCAGAAACCTTTCCAAGGGATTGCAAAGATCCATATATATATATACACTAACAATCTGGGATCTGCAATTATCTGCAATATAACTGTAGAACAATTGCACTAATAAGTCAAGCCAACAAAATATTACTACACATTATAATTAAGAGAGTAGGACACAAAATGGAAGAAGAGATTCACGAAGAGCAGGCAGGGTTTAGACCAGGAAGAGAGAGATCACATATTTAATATGCGGATGATCATAGAAAACTGCAGGGAATTCAACATCAACACCAACATCAACACCAACACCAACATCAACATCAACACCAACATCAACACCAACATCAACATCAACACCAACCTGCATTCATGCTTTATAGATTACACTAAAACTTTGAATGTGTGAACCATCACCGATTATGTGGAATAATGAACAACATGGGTTTCTCAGAGCACTTCATACGACTAATTGCAGAGCTGTACAAAAATCAAGAAGCTGTCGTAAAAGTGGAAGGGGTAACATCGAAGTGGTTTAAAGTACAAAAAGGAGTAAGACAAGGAAGTACAGTGTCGCCATACCTGTTTAATATATATGCGGAGAACATAATGAGAAATATGAAACACGAAAAAATGCAACAAGAATTCAGAGCCATAAACATCGGAGTTTACAGATTCTATAAACACCGGAGGTCTACAGATAGAAAAAGTGACAAATTTCGAATATCTAGGAGCTAACATAAACAGTGGAGGAGACTGTGCAGTTGAGATCAGGGGGGGGGGGCAGCAATAGCGATGTGCAAATTAAAACAACTGAAAAAATACTGTGTCACGGTGCAAGCACGGGAACTATCGTATGTTTGTTACGTACATGTGTGTTTCCAGTGACGACCTACAGGTGCAAAGCATGGACAATAAATAAAACTACAGCCAAGAGAATAGAGGCTTTAAAAATGAAGTGCTATAGAAGAGTCGCGAGAGTATCATGTACAGCGCGACAGATCAACCAAGATATGCTAAGAAAAATCAACATCCAAGAAGACTAGCTTTTAAACACCAGATTAAGGAGTCTTTTAGTTCGGATTTTTCGGCCACATGAATGGGCACGATGGCATGGAAAGAGTGTGGTTGGAGGGGGGCGATAGAAGGCAGTAGGCAAAGGTCGACCAAGACGTCGTTGGACAAGAGATATTCACGGATGCATGCACATGTCACTAGAGGATGCAGGACAACTTGCCAGAGACCGCGGGGATTTCAGGAGTTTTCAAGACTACGTTCTGGAAAGAATACTTCACATGACACAAACACACACGCTCACGCACACGCACACACACACATCACATAAGATACACATCTACTAAGGTTTTCTGTTGCATGGATGATTTGTCTAAGTGAACTATTTACGAGACACACAACCGCGTGAGAGCAGTTTAGTCAGTTGGTTGGTTGGTTGCTGATCCAGCAGTCCATGGGCTCATGCCCTTTGACCCAATGGCAGTTTAGTTAAAACTCGGATTCTCGTGTGTTATCATATGTGTATCCACTCATCGCCCTTCTGGATTTCAGTTTTGCTGCAGTTACTACCAATCATCTATACATGGAGAATTTATCAGCGTAGCGATATGGTGGGTGGCTTTAAGTGACAATTTTAGCGGCTTACCGACACGGCGAGTGGGTTTAAGCAGGACTTTCAAGATAGACGGTTTTATCTGGGGGTCTAGAGTTTAAGTCGCAGCTAAATGAGCTAATCAAAGATTAAAAAAACTATGGCAACCAGTTACTGGGGATCCCTGTTGCCAAGTGTTTAAGACGTTCATCTTGTGCTTCAGAGGTCACGGGTTTGAGTCACGTTCTTAGCGTTTTGTTTGCAAATTGGATTTTTGTTATTGTTTGTTTGTTTTACGTTCGCTCCATTGTAACCATCACGGATATCCGTGCGATTTTCGCCGGGAGCGTGATTACATTGTGCCACCGTTATGCGCCTTGTAGGACTAGCACATCCGATTTCGGCATGCCTTGACAATTCGGGTGGGCTATCCTAGCCTGTGACAGCCTCCATATCTGTCTCCAGGCATGCGTGTATGTGGTGACTCTTCGCCCAGACGATTTTTGCTTTCGTCTGTCTCGCACGAGGTGTTTCACTGTCTGTGAACTTGCCTCGTGTAATTGGACGGACTGTGCCTGTGCCCATCGGGTTCTGAACCGTTTCTCATCCGTGAGCCTGGTTCCTTAAGGGGAAGAACTCAACAGACAGAAGAGTTGGACCCTGGCTCTTTCGCCCTCTTAGCCGAGGTGTCATTCACCGACATCGTGTACCCCTTGTCCAAGTTCGAGTCTCACACCACGCGTTTGAGAGCAAGGCGTTCTCGAGCTGAGCGACCTTGTCCAAATAGTACCTGAGCCCATCAGGTACTGAACCCTTTCTCTCTGCAAGTGTATTTCCGGTATAGAAGAACTTGACAGTAGAGTTGGGCCAGGGCTAAAATCGTTGTCTCTTTTGTGCCTGAGTCCATCGGGTACGGAACCCTTTCTCTTCGCGAGCATATTTCCGGTTCAGGAAGGCTCGACATTAGAGTTGGATTAGGTCTTCTTGCTTTACCAAACGCCAATGGATGGGTCTGGGTCTCTGTCTGTAAGGAACACAGGTAACTAGAAGCTCATCTCGAGCTGACGGAGCTTGTAGTTCCCCTTTCCTAGGGACTTTTCACTTTCTATTTGCAGTTCGCGCTGCCCTCTAGCGCTGTTCTGCCCTTTCATTGTACTCAGTGTGAAATATATTTGTCTCTCGCCATGCATCTACCTTTACGTGCATTTTTCAATAGCCGTGCCTCCAATGTTCGGACTGGACTGACTAGCTTCACTGTATGTCGACAGTGTCGCTATTTGTGGTGATGCTGGTGGTGTCGGAGATATTGTCTGTCTCTTGTGCAGTCAAATCTCTTTCCATCTGCTACCTCCACATTCTCGGACACGATCCCAAAAGATTTGGCCAGAATCAGCTCGAGCTGCTGTACTTCTGTTTCCAGGGTGCACCGCGAGGAGGTACATTTGAGATCTTGGTTATCTGCTAACCCTGGGTCCGCCTAGAGCAATGCTTTCCCTTTGCACCCTATTTTTTTGTTTGTTATTAATATAAGGGATTGGAGACAGCGATACTCACGGCAGGCGTCGTCACTTTCGTTGCGAGAGCGACACGGCAGGCGTGTCGTGACAGTAATAGCAGGCACTAATACAGATAGAACATTCACTAGCAGAAATCACTCACTAGCACAGATATAACATTCACCAACAGAATCACTCACTAACACAGATAGAACATTCACCAACAGAAATCACTCACTAACACAGATAGAACACTCACTAACACAGATAGAATACACACTAACACAGATAGAATACTCTCTAACACAGATAGAATACTCACTAACATAGATAGAACACTCACTAATACAGATAGAACACTCACTAACACAGATAGAACACTCACTAACACAGACAAAACACTCACTAACACAGATAGAAAGAACACTCACTAATACAGATAGAATACTCACTAACTCAGACAGAACACTCACTAACACAGATAGAACACTCACTAACACAGATAGAACACTCACTAACACAGATAGAACACTCACTAATACAGATAGACCACTCACTAACACAGATAGAACACTCACTAATACAGATAGAACACTCACTAACACAGATAGAACACTCACTAATAAAGATAGAACACTCACTAATACAGATAGAACACTCACTAACACAGATAGAACACTCACTAATACAGATAGAACACTCACTAACACAGATAGAACACTCACTAACACAGATAGAACACTCACTAATACAGATAGAACACTCACTAACACAGATAGAACACTCACTAACACAGATAGAACACTCACTAACGTTCTTTAAGAGAGCGACACTCACTGCAGGAGTCGTGACTCGTTGGGAGAGACCAAGTACACATGGGAAAACCCGAGTACACTAAAGACAATTCTCAACTCCGTTTGATTTATGTTTTAGATACTCTTCTTCTGCGGTGGTTCTCAAACTCCCGCAGACTAGCAGGATGTTGTCCGGAGAGCGAAATGGGTTGTGCCATGGTTTACATCTTTGCTGTGAAATCTGCGCTTTTTGGCCCAACTCATCCGACGTCTACGTGGCGTTTGGTTCACTGTACATGAATATATACAAAATTAAAAACGTATTTAAAAACCCAATAAATTCCAAAATGGTCATCCTATATGGAAAGGCAAACCCCCTATAACCTCCTTAGTCGCATCTTACGACATGCATGGAATGTAACCAGTTTTTCTATTCTTTGCTCTCTTTCAGGGCCCTTCAACATTCGAGCGTGATATATTGACAATATTGTGAAGACGGATATATCTAGCCACACATTCACAGATATGGCAGCAAACTGTCAATAAGCTTTGAGATACTAATTATCTTCCTTGGTAACCCGTGTGTTGCCGGGGACCAAAAGGGGAGCAAAGAACAGCAACACTGTTTACCTTCCAAGCATGTCGTAAAAGGCGACTAAGGAGGTTATGGGATGGAGTTGGCTGTCCCATCCCATATAGGGTCAGTGACCCACAGCCATGCTGAAGACGGATGTCTCAGGCCGAAAGGCGCAGATATCGCAGAAATGCTGTAAACCATGCCACAACGCATTCCGTTCTCCGGACTACATCCTACTAATCTGCAGGAGTTTGAGAACGAACGCAGAAGAAGAAGATAAATCTTCCTCGACATGACGGACCAGTAGTTCAAAACAATAATTAAAGTTACCGCAGTAAATGACAAAGTAGAGGGATAAAGTATCTTGACCAGCGAGCATCAACACCAGGTGACCAGCAGCAGATAATGGTCACTTATTCATGTCTCCCATGTCTATTCAAGTGCCTGACTCACTCTAATCTATCACATTAGGTTCCCGTGTCAGGGCACGTTATTGTCACATGCGCCCTAAGCACCCCAAGAGGTACTCATATCACTTCTCGCTTCACGTTCAACGCAACCCTTTCACTGCCACTCTCCTGGACACCTATAACAAAAGGTGTTGCGTAATCTTCGCCCTGATCACGCGACGATTGCTAATGATTTGCGTCAATGTTGTTTACCATCTCCCAACCTGTTTTCACGATAGCCTCCCTGGAAACAAAGGGGACGTAAATGTGTCACACAAATACCGGAGTCATTATTTGATAATACTGCCGGCTTCAACTGTACTGTTGTCCCTTCTGTTTGTGTTTGTTCTGGTCGTGAGCCTACGGTGAATTACTCAGAGGACAAATCTATCATACCTGCGAGAGTAGACAGTGGATCTAAGACAACTGACCCCAGGGTCCACTATGTAGCGAAAATGTTGTTCTTTACACTCGTACTTGGTCCGGCTCTGTGGAAGGTACAGACTGTTCTAGGGCGGAACAAGGTATCCATTTAATATATAAGTAAGTTATCTCTCATGGTAAATACCTGTCGGCGTACGATGCTTTCAACCCCAAACTGTAGTCCAGTTTGGTTTGTTTGTTTGTTTGTTTGTTTTGCGTTCGCTCCATTGTAACCATCACGGATATCCGTGCGATTTCCGCCGGGGGCGTGATTACGTTGTGCCACCGTTATGCGCTTTGTAGGCCTAGCACATCCGATTTCTGCATGTCTTGACAATTCGGGTGGGCTACCCTTAGCCTGTGACAGCCTCTATATCTGTCTCCAGGCACGCGTAGTGGCGACTCTTCGCCCAGACGATTTTTGCTCTCGTCTGACTCACACGAGGTGTTCCACTGTCTATGAACTTGCCTCGTGTAATTGGACGTGCTGTGCCTGTGCCCATTGGGTACTGAACCGTTTCTCATCCGTGAGACTGGTTCCTTAAGGGGAAGAACTCAATAGAGGAGTTGGACCCTGGCTCTTTCGCCCTCTTAGCCGAGGTGTCATTCACCGACATCGTGTACCCCTCTTCCAATTCGAGTCAGGGCTAGGGCTCGATTTTAGGCCATGGCTAAATCGTTGTCCCTTTTGTGCCTGAGCGCATCGGGTACGGAACATTTTCTCTCTGCAAGTGTACTTCCGGTATAGGAAACCTTGACAGTAGAGTTGGGCCAGGACTATCATCGTTGTCCCTTTCTTGCCTAAGCCCATCGGGTATAGAACCCTTTCTCTTCGCGAGCATATTTCCGGTTTAGGAAGGCTCGACATTAGAGTTGGATTAGGTCTTCTTGCTTTACCAGCCGCCAATGGATGGGTCTGGGTCTCTGCCTGTAAGGAACACAGGTAACTAGAAGCTCGTCTCGAGCTGACGGAGCTTGCAGTTCCCCTTTCCTAGGGACTTTTCACTTTCTATTTGCAGTTCGCGCTGCCCTCTAGCACTGTTCTGCCCTTTCATTGTACTCAGTGTGAAATCTTTTTTGTCTCTTGCCATGCATCTAACTTTACGTGCATTTTACATTGGCCGTCCCTCCAATGTTCGGACTGGACTGACTAGCTTCACTGTATGTAGACATTGTCGCTATATGTGGTGATGCTGGTGGTGTCGGAGATATTGTCTGTCTCTTGTGCAGTCAAATCTCTTTCCATCTGCTACCTCCACATTCTCGGACACGATCCCCAAATGATTTTGCCAGAATCAGCTCGAGCTGCTGTATTTCTGTTTCTAGGGTGCACCGCGTGGAGGTACATTTGGGATCTTGGTTATCTGCTAACCCTGGGTACGCCTAGAGCAATGCGTTCCCTTTGCACCCCGTCCAGTTTGGTTATATCAGAGCTTCTAACTATAGCGGAGGTCGTAGTTCAGTGACCACGATCTCCGGTGTAACTAAGAATAGTAAGTTCAATTTCTGCATAATTTCAGTTATGCATTCGGAAATTTCAGAAAGCAATCGACGCAATCGATGCCTAGAAGTATACTTTAAAAAAATAGGTAGTGTATCTTATTCAGGACGTAGCCGGCCATCTACCAACCATTTTTTGGCTGTAGTCATTTTCTAGGCAATATAAATAGGTCAGTAGTTTGCCATTCCTTTCTGGACAGTCCGGATGCTAAAATGTCTGTGGCGGGGTCGAACTCGGTACCTTGGCTGTCACAGATGCGCTCTGTGCCACTTCTCCACAGAGCCGGACGTTCTGTCCCTAATCTCTATATGACATGCGACCAACAACTCGTATAATTTTGAGACACGATATTTATGGCACAGCTACCTGAACTTCGACCCCTAATTTGCGTTTTAATTGTCATGTATAACTAAGGTGAGCTCCACGTGAAAAATTACTAGAGTTCATGGCGTGTGGATTACGAGAACCGCGACTTCCAAATTTTTCATACCTGACACATCCGACTTCAGCAAGACTTCTTGGTCCCTAATTTTTAATTTACCTCATGCTTCCTACTTGAATTTGCTTTTATGGGCTATTGTTTGAAGCTCCGCCGAGGACGGATGCGTAGGGCCATTGACGCAAATAAAACGGCGACACAATGCATTTCCATTTTCTGGACTACATCCTGCTGGAAATCTAGTTGGGCCGTTGTCCTGCTGCAAGGGAGATCCAGTGGGAGTTTGAGAATGAACGATGAAGAAGGAGTTTGAAGCAGCATTGTGCTGTTTCTGTGTTGTTTGTGGTTACAAGAAGGCCTTTAAGTCCTTGTAGTACAAATACGGATGCTATATGTTTGTGTCGCCCGTGTGTTTCCGGGGCCGAAATAATAGCAACACTGTTTAGCTTCAATGCATGTCGATAAGGCGACTAAGGAGGTTATGGGATGGAAGTGGCTGTCCCATCACATATAGGGTCAGTGTTCCAAAGCCATGCTGAATTAGGATGTGTCAGGCCAAAAGGCACAGATATTGCAGCAATGCTGTAAACCATGACACAACGCATTCCGTTCTCCGGACTACATCCTGCTAATCTGCAGGAGTTTGAGAACTAGTACAGAAGAAGAAGAATATGTCTGTGTTGCTGAGGATACTTCAATGAATGTGCGGGATGTTCGTTGTTGTTGTAATAGTCCTTGTCTCGATTGGTCCTTTCTCAGTGGCTTGAGTGCACAGTTTGAATGTCTTGACAAAGTCGCATCTTTTATTGAAGACCGCGGTTGCCAAGTACGGAATAACCAGTTTACTCAAGTTACAGTGCGATTCAGTGCTGATAGAGCGGAATTAGTTCAGTTCCCGTTAGTTTCTAGATATATTCTCATACACAAGCATTCTGGAACCCATCTACAATGAACATTTTAAAAAAAACGGCAGATGAAGAACAGAATAGACGGTAAAGATGGAAGTTTATGTAGACACGTGGAAGGAGAAGAAAACAAAAAGGGCGTTTCTTCATGGCAAGAGGGTATCAGTTTTCCAACGATCTGGAGAAATACTTCGCAACTAGACTGGCACAGAAAGCCGAGATCAGCTTTAACCATTTTCACGTCTCGGCACCCTCTCACTCAAGCATGGTGCCTGTTTGGCTTACTCCCTTACAATCCGCTAGCTCAAAGTTTTACCCCTTCTAAAACATTTTAGCAGCGTAAACAGGGAACATTTGACGAGCAAAAATCTACATTCCTGTTCACAATCTCTTCATTACATCTCGCAACTTCTGGTTAACGTTTCACACACTGTGTCACAGGAAAACAGAAGATGCCAGGAGAGTTTGAGACGAGCTCTCTGACTTGTTTTAGAGTGAAATAATTCTTCCTTTTCTGCGTACTTTCTCACACTCCTGTACATTGACAGGATATAGTCCTGGAGAACGGAATTGTTTCCGTGGTTTACAGGTAGTAAATGATATTAATGGCTTTCCGTCAAATACATCTGATTTCAGCATAGCTTCTAGAGCACTCGCTAATAAAGGTTCTCTCGAAAAATTTATAACATTTATGAAATGTATTCTCTCGAAAATTGATGACACAGCTAGAACACTATCTAACACAGCTAGAACACTCTCTCAAACAAATGAAATACTAACACAGCTGAAATACTAACTAACACAGCTGAAATATTAACTAACATAGCTGAAATACTAACTAACACAGCTGAAATACTAACTAACACAGCTGAAATACTAACTAACACAGCTGAAATACTAACTAGCACAGCTGAAATACTAACTAACACAGCTGAAATACTAACTAGAACAGATGAAATACTAACTAACACAGCTGAAATACTAACTAACACAGCTGAAATACTAACTAACACAGCTGAAATACTAACTAACAGCTGAAATACTAACTAGCACAGCTGAAATACTAACTAGCACAGCTGAAATACTAACTAACACAGCTGAAATACTAACTAGCACAGCTGAAATACTAACTAACATAGCCGAAATACTAACTAACACAGCTGAAATACTAACTAACACAGCTGAAATACTAACTAACACAGCTGAAATACTAACTAACACAGCTGAAATACTAACTAACACAGCTGAAATACTAACTAACACAGCTGAAATACTAACTAACACTGCTGAAATACTAACACAGCTGAAATACTAACACAGCTGAAATACTAACACAGCTGAAATACTAACACAGCTGAAATACTAACACAGCTGAAATACTAACACAGCTGAAATACTAACACAGCTGAAATACTAACACAGCTGAAATACTAACACAGCTGAAATACTAACACAGCTGAAATACTAACAAACACATATAGATTTCTCTCTAGTTCTTGTATCAGTGCATGATGTCACGAAAAGGTAAACAGATTTCTGAATGTTAGAATATAATGCTCATCATACGTCGATAGTAACCAAACTAAAGGTCAAAGATTTGAACCGTTCTTTGTTCAAAAGTAATGCTACAAGTCTAGCCAAGTTCTTTAATCGTTGAAGAATTCAGCATACAGACATCATACAAACAACACTACAGAATTCACCAAGGACTTAAAACGAAAATTGCAGAACCCGATTCATGTGTTTTCTCAAGATTATGGCGCTGCCTCTGGAGAAAGGTTCTCAATCTGCTCCTCAGATCTTATGAATTCTTTGAGTTCCTATCTCGTAGATAACGGAATATATCAAACCAGGACGCCTTTAGGATCCCAGCGTGTCGTGTTGCCAAGTGCTTTAACTTGAAGCAAACAGACGCCAGAATCATCGCGGCCGTCCGTTGGGACTGAAGCAAAACTCAGTGAGGATGAATAGTGAAAAGGAACAGGATTCGATGCCACGCCTTGCCTGCTTAATAAAAATAAAAATATTCTTATCTCTACAGAAGCGACGAGCGGAACATGCAAAACGCACTCTAACAACTGAACGACCGACTCCAGCGTAATGTAGTCGTGCTTTGAGGCCAGCTGGGACATGTACAACGGTTTACAAACTATACGTTGTGTATGCTAAACAATACTTATAGTATGCTGATTTCGAATTGTCATCTGATGTCATATAATCTGATGTAAAATCATATTGTCATGTAAAATAATCTTGTGATGTACAATAATCTTCTAGTTTAGTGTAATCTTCTAATATAATATAACTTTCTTGCTTTACTTATTTCATCTACTTTACTTATTTCATCTACTTTCCTTATTTCATCTACTTTACTTATTTCATCTACTTTACTTATTTCATCTATTTTACTTAACCTATTGTATATACTTTACTTACTTACTTACTTTACTTGTTTCATCTACTTTACTTACTTCATCTACTTTACTTATTTCATCTACTTTACTTACTTACTTACTTTACTTATTTCATCTACTTTACTTACTTACTTACTTTACTTATTTCATCTACTTTACTTATTTCATCTACTTTACTTACTTACTTACTTACTTTACTTATTTCATCTACTTTACTTACTTACTTAACTTATTTCGTCTACTTTACTTATTTCATCTACTTTACTTATTTCATCTACTTTACTTACTTACTTCACTTATTTCATCTACTTTACTTATTTCATCTACTTTACTTATTTCATCTACTTTACTTATTTCATCTACTTTACTTACTTACTTACTTTACTTATTTCATCTACTTTACTTACTTACTTACTTTACTTATTTCATCTACTTTACTTATTTCATCTACTTTACTTATTTCATCTACTTTACTTATTTCATCTACTTTACTTACTTACTTTACTTATTTCATCTACTTTACTTATTTCATCTACTTTTCTTACTTACTTACTTTACTTATTTCATCTACTTTACTTAGTTCATCTACTTTACTTACTTTATTTCTTTCATATACTTTACTTACTTACTTTACTTATTTGCCATCTCTTTTTACTTACCAATGACCCACTAGACAAACCACCCATACAACATCAAACCTTAGTAGATGATATACCGTTATATTGAGATTCTCTTATGGAAGCTTTGCAGCATATCATCTGCACAATTATACTTTTCTTTTGTTGTAGCATTTTGTGTTTTAGTCTTCGTTATTTGTATATAGGCATGCACCATCTGTGGTTGTGAGGGCGCCAGAGATTTACTGTGCAACACTGAGAAGGGGGAAACGGATGGCAGTGTTTTTCATATGACATAGATCCATCATAAATGTACAGTGACTCAGGACGCGAAAAGCGTTTTGCTTTGAAAATTTGATTGCATGCATGGAGCCATACAGAAGTTCGGCATAAACAGAAACAAATTGGTGGCAGGGAATGTGCACAGTGAACCCTAACTTGGCTACAGTGGCTCGGAGCAGAACATAAGTAGACGATAGTTTTATTTTCCAGGTTTGGCCCTTGGTGGGTCGAACATATACAGACTTCCCAGCATTATGTCATTACAAACAAAATTAATCACAAACCACAAACAAGATCGTACGTCGCCTCGGTTATCAAATTCCGCAGCAGACATTGGGTAACAAGGCAGTTCTGGCCGAAATATTGACCACAACGCGCATGAAAAACAACAACACAAACACCGACATGCACAATACACAACACAAATATCAACATCTACACAAGCACCACAACATTCAACCAAGAAACTTTCTCGCCCCACGGGGGGGGGGGGGGGGGGGAGAGAGGCAGTTTGATTGTTCAGGGAGACAATTCGAACCAGTTGCAATAGAGCTTCATTTAGGGAATAATTCAATTTTTCAATATAAAAAAATATGTATGTGTTACATATGAGGGGGCATCAAACTGTTAGAAAGACTTGGGTGGGGCATGGTACAAAAAAAGGTTGGGTTACACTGCTCTAGAGGAACAGAGATTCAAAGGAGCTAACATAGTCTTCTTGTGTGACTGCATGTCTGTACTCCAAACCATCCAAAATGAACCTAAAGATCTCCTAACAAAAACAACTGTAGAACTTCTAAATCAACTTTCTGCCAACATTAAAGTTGTGCTGCAGTGGATCCCTTCCTATTCTCGAAATGCAGGAAATAAAGCAGCTGACAGACTGGCAAAAGCAGGTGCAAAAATGAACAACTCCAGCACAGAATATCACTGACTGAAGCAAAAACTCTCATTAAAAGAAAATACAAACATACATGGAGTCCGAGAACAGGCAGCAACTTTATACAGGACTCCATTCTAAAGCTAAGCAGGTCACAGCAAACCACAATTTATAGACTCCGCACAGGACACTGCAGACTACAAGCACATCTCCACAAAATGAATGCTGCCCAAACTGACCAATGCCCATGTCAAAAGTGTACCCAGACCCCAGAACATATTCTGCAAACATGCCCACTCTTCGATGACGTGAGAACTAAAATATGGCCCAAAGAGACAGATCTGAAGGTAAAGCTGTGGGGCAACCTTGAGGACCTCCTGTTGACGACTGAATTCGTGGATCTTCCTGTATAGACTAATGAGCATAGGAAACTGAGCGAAGAAGAAGAAGAATACACAGAGATTGCCAAGAGAAGAACAACTCACATATCTTGAAATCACACTTGATCGGCAGCTCACCCTCAAGAAGCATGTAGAAAATGACAAAAATAAAGTACTTAAACGGTTACAACTACTGAAAAGACTCACTGGCACATCTTGGGGATCAGACAAGGTTATCCTAAGAGGATTATATCTTGGGTACATACAATCTGCTTTAGAATACAACAGTACACTCCTGACAACATGTTCCACGACAAATGTAGAATCTCTAGATAGAGCCAAGAACAATGTCCTACGACCTATTAGTGGAACAATGAGATCTACACTAACGGCTGCACGTGAAATACATACAAATGTAGAACCGCTTGAGATACGAGAGGAAATGGTAAAGTAAAGGTACATCTCATGGCATCAACCTGTCGTCGGGATGAAGTTAACTCTTCATGTACTAAGCCGCAGCAACTATTGGGTTGGGTGGTCAGTTCCCTTTCGTGCTGTCTTTACTTTCCCTAACTCAGGTACTCATTTTCAGCTGTGTCGACTGACTTGAGGAGTGGTCGTGTCAAGTGAGAAATCACAGCCAGGATTTTGTTGTTGTTCGAATGTGGTTTCGAACCTGGCACGCTATAACCCGGTGATAGCAAGCAAACTCACTATCAACTAGGCTACCATTCTCCTCATGAAAGAAGCAAAAGAATGAACAAAGACCACACAAGTAAACAGTTTGTAGAAAACTGACATCTAAACCACAGAATAAAACAAAAGTCAGCCTTCAACCATGTCAATGAGATAAAAGACAGCTATCAGCTTTCAGACAAGAGACAAGGACTGAAAGGAGTAAGAAAATGTTTACCACCACACGTAGGTTTTAAATTGTCAGAAATAAAGACACAATTAAGAGATAATACAATGAAAAGTTCCGACCCAATAAGTCTTATGAAAGCAACACAGAAAACAATAGACACCTACCCAGAACAATGGATTCATGTCTATACTGATGGGTCTGCTTTCAAAGACTTCCATCAAAGCAGGTTATGGTGTCTATATAGAATATCCAGACAAAACATCTGATGAGTTGTTTGATGCCTGTGGGGAGATATGTTCTAACTATGAAGCCGAAATAACAGTACTAGAAGTTGCCTTGTACCACCTGAAGACCATATTTGATGGCTTTCCATCAAAGGTCCAAAACATTGTGATTTTTACAGATTCTGTGTCTGCTCTTCTCGCACTAGATTGTGATGGACATTGTAAATCTGAAGTGGTTGAAATATATCACCATGTCAACCAGCTGTTTACATCTTATGAAGTCAGCATTGTTATGTAGTGGATTTCTGGCCACTCAAACACTCCTGGCAATGCCAAGGCAGACAGACTAGCAAAGAACGGAGCACAACAAGAACAACCCTAACCCCAACCCTACAAATAACATACTCCTGCAGATAACATATTCCAATGGCCCGATACATCAGTCCTCAGTGGAAATTTCAAATTAAAAGTAAAACAATTTAATTGGTGAATAGAAAACAGTATTGATCAACGAATTACGTTAACATTGATTTTGGGATCTTTGTTGCATCTAATATTTTATGGTAGTGTGTCCTGATAAACCTGGCTGAAAGAGGCACTCATCTCCAAAAGAGAGGCAAACGCATTAACTACCTAGTATTGATGGAGGCGTTGTTGGGTTTATTGTTGGAGTCATTGTTGGAGTCATTGTTGGAGTCATTGTTTCCTCAAATCATTCTCTGCCCCCCCCCTCCCGGCGATACATCCTTGTCACAAACTATCAAAATGTTTAGCCCCCCCCCCTTTACCCCTCACAAGTGTTGTAATTTATAAACTCGCACATTTGTACTGGGAGGTAGACCTTAAAAGCGAATAAACCACCTCCACACTTACTGGTTTTTTTTCTGTAAAAGAGGTTACAGAAAACCCAACGAAAGTGAACAATGACACCTTAATGTCCATGTAGATATGGCCATGACAATAACCCACAGAGTGCTAAAGTATGTGATGTCATCTTGTGTCTCTTGTCCGTAACGATGACCGCAAACTGAGAGTCACAAGACTTCTGGACATTAAAAACAAAATTACGTTTACCTCTTTGAGTGAAAATTATAATTTAGCAAAGGGGATTTGAACCAGGAACGCTCAGATGGCACCTGCTCGCCTCGCAACTTGTGTTAACACGTTTTCCGTCTTCAATCACACCTAGTGGAGCACATTGCCGTGTAGACCGTCGTTCTCAGACCCTTGAGGGGTCGGGTTCAATCAGCTGGGACAGGATTATATCTTTCGGAGGTACAATCAAAATCCTTCCTGTACATGTCGCGGCGTCTGCTATGGCAAAGCGACCTTTATTTTTACTGCCCATAAAAACCCCCTGCACTCCTTCACAGAAAACCATGCAGTAATGAATCACACCGAATTCAACAGAAGATGCGATGTTAGTCAAGACTTCGATCGTGTATATTCCACAGCTACGATGAAATATGGAACGGTCGATTGACAGACAACAACACACAGACTAAACAGATATGCAAGTCCACCGCGAACCAACAACATCTTAACATCAACACGTACCAGAAGACCTCGCGACCAATCACCAAATAAGGTCTAACAGTGAAAACAAAACAAAACAGAATCAGCCTTGTTGAATGATGTTTTTGATTATTGCTGTGTTTACTGTTAATTACTATTTATATACTATGTGTAGCCTGCCAACGTCGACCAACGAAATTCACGGGAATAATTCAAAACATGACCCAAACGGTTTGTTTGAATTCTATTTGCAGGTTTTCTATTTGCGAAATTTACGCCTCAGCCTCAATATCTTGAATATTTTAACAATTTTAGGCAGTCCTCCTTGTGTCCATTGTTCGGGATACTGTTAATTGACCATAAGTTAGCCATAATTAGTTCAAACCATCTGGTCTCTTTTACGTTTCCCTCTTTTTCTTGCTCTCTTCTCTCTCTCTCCTTTTCTCCCCTCTCTCATTCTCCCTAGCTCTTTCCTTTATCTTTCTCCCTCCCTCTCCCATCTCTTTCTCGTCCCCCTCTCTCTTTCTCTCTCTCCCTCCCTCTTTTTCTCCCTCTTCCACCCTCTCTATATATTTCTCTCTTTCTTTCTTTCTCCCTTCATCTCTCCCTCTCTCTCAGAGTGTAATTTAAGCAACTTATTCTTAAATCTATCTGTTAATTCCTGTCCTCCGCCTCCGGTGTTAGACCGGTTGCAGGATGACTCTCCTGGAGTATGTAGCAGCAAGCTGTACTGATTAGATCTCCGATTACCTGAAAGCGATCATG
Source organism: Meghimatium bilineatum (assembly GCA_034231615.1). Lineage (NCBI taxonomy): Eukaryota > Metazoa > Mollusca > Gastropoda > Stylommatophora > Philomycidae > Meghimatium > Meghimatium bilineatum. The sequence continues at coordinate 4,389,903 of CM067320.1, read as the reverse complement.
TAATTTGCCGTCTCTGCTCACGTCGGGCGCAGCTGTGTTCGGGACAACCACTCAGGAACACGTGACATACCGAGTACTCGCGTCTGCTCGTATTTCTCCTCCAAGCGTGAGCGTATAGGGAGGGTGGTTTATACTAAGAGGGGATTTCTACTAGAGGGAGGACACGGGAGATGTGGGAAACAAAACAAAACTCATATTGGATGGAGGCATCGATCATTGGCCTTGCGTGAGAGGTCGCAGTTACTCGTGTCATGCATTTCTCTTTTCCTCCCGTCTTTCTTCATTTCCATCAATATTTTTACGCACGCGGGCGTAGGTAGGAATAAAGAATAGCGATACTATTACTTGCCATGAATGTCGGAAGATGCGACTACGGAGATCCGATGGTGGAATTAGCTTCCCATTCCACGGATGGTCAAAATGATTCAGAATTCATACTGAAGTCGGATGTGTCTTGCTCCTGACATCAAGATCGTGATATCCGACAGTTTCAGATGTCATTATCAAGCTGTACACCATGACATAACGCATTCCTATCTCAGGATTACGTCCTGCTTATCATCTGTAGAAATATGTCATCTGTAGGAATATGTCATCTGTGGGAATATGTCATTTGTATGAATATGTCGTCTGCAGGAATATGATAATCAGCGCTGCATATGGAGTATTAGCGTGCAACCTGCATACAGTAAATAAAGTAAGTCTCAAATAACTAAAGCACGTAAGTACAGCAGGTAACTAAAGTAAGTACAGTAGGTAACTAAAGTAAGTACAGTAGGTAACTAAAGTAAGTACAGCAGGTAACTAAAGTAAGTACAGTAGGTAACTAAAGTAAGTACAGTAGGTAACTAAAGTAAGTACAGTAGGTAACTAAAGTAAGTACAGCAGGTAACTAAAGTAAGTACAGTAGGTAACTAAAGTAAGTACAGTAGGTAACTAAAGTAAGTACAGTAGGTAACTAAAGTAAGTACAGTAGGTAACTAAAGTAAGTACAGCACGTAACTAAAGTAAGTACAGCAGGTAAGTAAAGTAGGTACAGCAGGTAAGTAAAGTAGGTACAGCAGGTAAGTAAAGTAAGTACAGCAGGTAAGTAAAGTAGGTACAGCAGGTAAGTAAAGTAGGTACAGCAGGTAAGTAAAGTAGGTACAGCAGGTAAGTAAAGTAGGTACAGCAGGTAAGTAAAGTAGGTACAGCAGGTAAGTAAAGTAAGTACAGCAGGTAAGTAAAGTAAGTACAGCAGGTAAGTAAAGTAGGTACAGCAGGTAAGTAAAGTAGGTACAGCAGGTAAGTAAAGTAAGTACAGCAGGTAAGTAAAGTAAGTACAGCAGGTAAGTAAAGTAAGTACAGCAGGTAAGTAAAGTAAGTACAGCAGGTAAGTAAAGTAAGTACAGCAGGTAAGTAAAGTAGGTAAGCAAGCAATCTAACAAATAAACAATGTAAGTAAGTAACGTAAATAAGCAAAGTAAGTAAGTAAATAAAACGGCGGCGCAACACATTTCCATTCTCTGGACTTCAACATTCTCTGAACTACATCATTCTCTGGACTACACCATTCTCTGGACTACACCATTCTCTGAACTACATCATTCTCTGGACTACACCATTCTCTGGACTACATCATTCTCTGGACTACATCATTCTGATAATCTAGTAGGAACATTGTTCTGTTACAAGTGAGATCCAGCAGGAGCATGGGAATAAACGCTGAAGAATAATAATTTTAAAATGGTTTCTGTAAATGTGAGACACAACATGTACGTTTTATGTTTTCTGATTAAATATAATTTCTAAATGAGGAGGAGAAGAGAGGGGTGGTTAAAAACTGAGACATAATTTTACAGAAGAGGAGGAGGTTCTCTGAATTTATTGACAGATGTTAACAATGGGGGTGGGGTGGTTTTAAAAAATAGTTGATTAATTTTATGAACAACCACCAATGTCATATTATGATTTCTTTAACCAGAAAGGGGGGGGGGTGGATAGAGCCACAATACCCCTTCATCCCTCCATTTTCTACGCGCTTGGTTTCTGTAGTTGAAAAGTATTGTTCGTAAATTATACAGTCCTGCTGGCTTATTGGGCATCATCCTTCAAAGTGAAATATTTAAAAAAAAAAAAAAACTTTCATGGTCAGGCAACTCATTGAAACACTTGCCCTAGGCATGGATGTTTACGGGAGTTAATAAGGTTAGGAGGGGGCAGAGTACGTATCGTCCTCAGCGTGTCTGCATCTGGGACGATAACAGGGTGGAAAGTAAATATCAGCAATATCAGATCTTGTGTCAGCAGTGCTGCTACAAATGTTCTTGACAAATGCCTTTTAGTTAAGACAGCGATTTGTGTGTGTCATTATATGTTTCCAATGCTTAGCAAAACTTATTACTCTGTTCCAAAATATTCAATTTTTATTCAAAGTTAAAACACACCTGGTGGCAACCTTTTTCACGCCTATCAATGGCCAGGGATGACACGAGATTGTTTGCGTAAATCTTTCTATCTATCTATCTATACGCTGTGTCCCTTCTTTGCCTTGCGGCTTCAGGGGGGAAGAGTTCTGTGGAGATGGCCTTCTTGTGCGCTGTTTGTAAGCTTGTTCCTATGGCTTCTTTGATTTCTGTGATCCATCTTTTACATGGTCCGCCTCTGGCTTTATAACCGTTATGTCTATGTGTCATGCCATTTGTGGAATGCTATCTGTCGGTAGTCTGGAAGCGTGTGAAAACCACCTGATCTGTTGTATTTTGATGTGTTCCAATACTGGTATTATTTTGGTTATCTGTCTGATGTTATCGTTTCTAATTCTATCTCTTAATGACACTCCGAGTATTCCTTCGTAGACATGTCATTTCTGTTGTCACTATTTTTCTTTTGTCTTGTGATGTCATTGTCCAGGTTTGGCACTGGTAGCATAGTGATGGAATGCGTAAATGGAATGTGTAAAATCTCACTGTTCACACGATGCAACGGGAGTCTAATTCTGAAATATAAAATTATTGTCATGTAGTCTTAAATTGGATGTTCTATTTTTACCCTAGAACGATACGACATTGATAGTTTCTTGGCAGTGAAAACTATATAATATTGTCCGTGTTGTCATTTAAATTTTATCCGCTCATTAAAAACTGTAACATATTTATAGAAAGAGTATATTGTCTTCAGAAATTATGTCCACACTATCATCAGAAAGAATATATTTTTATAAAGATCACTGTTTACCATGTCTATATCTGAATCTTCTGTTGTTGTACTTTTATTAATAAAGACTTGTGTCTCAGAATTTATAAACTGATAATATTTATGTGCGGTGCTGCTGATTTATTGGTGCCTTATGCAAGTGTTTTTTATGTTTATTGGTTAATCCGGTCCTGAGTGAGATTAGTATCAAAATAAACAGACATAGGTATACATGTTATCAGAACAAATCAATGAAACAGCCTAGCAACGAGACACTGTGACAAGGAAGTTTTCTAGCTATTCTAATGAGCATTGGGTCAACACACACAAAAATGAAATGTCCTGACTATACTACGTTGCATCTAAGAATGAAGTAAGTCAGTGCTTCTGATTGGTTATTGGGCGCAGAACACATTACTCGATTGTTAAGTGCGCAATAATATTATTTTAAATTTTGTTTTTAATTGTTTTAAATGTTTTAAATATTATTGTTTTTAAATGTTATTAGCTGTCTAGAAATAATCTGTTGTCGGAGAATAATATATGAGTGTGTTGTGCCCCACTACATTCTTAGATGTAACCGAATATATACTAGTGAGTATTGGTTCAAGATTTGAAATCCCGCAAGAAATATAAGTGTTGACAACCGACCCTTAATATGACGCTGAAGTTAAACCTGCTAATGTTTCTAGATGTTCGTGGTCTAGCTCAGTCAAGAACTATTTTAAGTAAGATCAGAAAATGCTAGACGCCGAGAAATGTAGGAACATTTAGAAACTCTTGGCTCCAAAACCCTCCTTCCTAAACTAGTGAAGGAAACAGTTAGCTCAGAGTAATCTAACAGTATATCTGCATGTCGATACGCGGAAGGATACAGTTAAATCGCAGGATTAGCTAACAGTCTATCTGCATGTCGACCAGCGGAATGATACAGAACTAACCCAACAATGACAGCTAACCCTTTCACCGTGGGTAGTAAATATTTGTCTCAAGTAATCTTAACTCTCGCAGCTAGAGTTGCGAAATTCTACACATCAGTTCTGGCTAATTTCCCACCCCCTTCCTGGAACTTTCTAGAACATTTGCTTCAAAGTCACACGCAATTTTTCCACCCCCATACCTCGTTTCTTTTCCCTTAAATTTTCCCTTCTGTAAAATTTGCTTAAAAGCTACCTTGCGGGTGGCTGCTATAAATATGTCTACGTTTCCTCCCAGTTCCCTGGTGATGCCAAGGTTGAGGGAAAATCCTATCACTAAATATCATCAGTTTGACAAGCAAAGGAGATAACGGGGAAATGTGCCATCGGCTTCATGCAAGGAGGGTTCTGATTTGTTCATTCCATCTCTCAAACAAAATACTTGTTACAAGCAGACAGACACATTATGTTGTGTGTAGGAATACATTTGTCTACAAGAATTAATGTAGAATTTGCAATCAAAGATGACACACATTATCCCAATATCCATGTCATGGTTATACGACTAACCATGATCCTAAATAACCTCTACAAGGTTCATCCTGAAAATAGGTGAATTCGAGAATTTCCATTTCTGCGTAAGTTCTTAAACTCCTGCAGATTCCCAGATAGCTTAATGCATTTTGTCATGGCTTACTGTGTATCGGTGATACCTACATCATAAAGGCGCAGCTATCGCAGGTAAGTTAAAAATAATGACATAACACATTTTGTTTTCTGAGACACATCCGGCTAAAGAGACAGGAGCCTGAGAGAGAAGTAGATGAATTAAAGAGACAGGAGCATCAGAGAGAGTAGATGAATTAAAGAGACAGGAGCCTGAGAGAGAAGTAGATGAATTAAAGAGACAGGAACATGAGAGAGAAGTAGATGAATTAAAGATATAGGAGCCAGAGTAAAAAGTAGATGAATTAAAGATTTAGGCGTCTGAGAGAGAAGTAGATGAATTAAAGAGACAGGAGCGTGAGAGAGAAGTAGATGAATTAAAGATTTAGGCGTCTGAGAGAGAAGTAGATGAATTAAAGAGACAGGAACATGAGAGAGAAGTAGATGAATTAAAGAGACAGAAGCCTGAGAGAGAAGTAGATGAATTAAAGAGACAGGAACATGAGAGAGAAGTAGATGAATTAAAGAGACATGATCATGAGAGAGAAGTGGATGAATTAAAGATACAGGAGCCAGAGTAAAAAGTAGATGAATTAAAGATTCAGGCGTCTGAGAGAGAAGTAGATGAATTAAAGATTCAGGCGTCTGAGAGAGATATAGATGAATTAAAGAGACAGGAGCATGAGAGAGAAATAGATGAATTAAAGATTCAGTCGTCAGAGAGAGAAATAGATGAATTAAAGAGACAGGAGCATGAGAGAGAAATAGATGAATTAAAGAGACAGGAGCATGAGAGAGAAATAGATGAATTAAATATTCAGGCGTCTGAGAGAGAAATAGATGAATTAAAGAGACAGGAGCATGAGAGAGAAATAGATGAATTCAAGAGACAGGAGCATGAGAGAGAAGTAGATGAATAAAAATAATAACCATTATCTTCTTCCTTTGCCCTCGTTCTCACAGTCCTGCAGATTAGCAGGATGTAGTCCGGAGAGCGGAATGCATTGTGTCATGGTTTACAGCTTTACTGCAATATCTGCACCTTTCGGCCTCTCATAACCGATTGGTGTTTTATTTCGTTAGTAATTCCCTCTTTCTGAAGATAAATTTGCTGAAACATCATCCACCGTATGCCTCATATTCATCTACTTTAATATGATGTGTCCTTCACAGAACGTTATCCTTTCTGCCACTCTGTAAGCTTCTTGGTTATGTGCGAGCTGCTCATCCTCTTCCAGTGTCATGTTCAGAAGGTCGTCAATAGCCTGTGTCCATCGTCGTCTTGGTCTGCCTCTTGTTCTCTTTCTTGGAATTTTTCCCTCCATGAATCATCATTTATCACTATTTGACAGCATAAAAAAGTAAAGTAACCCATATCATTTGTTAATGGAATAGGGGTGTAAGATGTTAGCGATCTCACATTTCAGAGACTCTCCAAATGAGGGCGGTAGCCATTTTCTCTCCCTCGCAGTCTTTACTTCCCGGATTAATCCGGTACCGATTTAAGGCTGGGTCAACCCGGGAGCCGTTGCGATCTGAAAAAAATGTCCGACTCAACTGGGGAATGAACCCAGGACAACTCATATGCGAAGCCAGTGCTCTAACCACTGCGCTACGCGGCTCCCTGAATGCATACCTTGTGCTAAAATGCATGCTCTTATTGTGTACAAGGGAAGAGGGAGGAAGAATTGGAACGTCCCAAAATCTTCCACGTCCTTATCAACCACAGATTGGTAGAGTTTGACCGGTAAAACTTTATGGTGTTTTGATACTTCTACGTTCGCTCTCTGATAATTATCAACGCGATAATTAACGCGAGAGTTCACGTAATTTCTGATAACCAATGCGAGAGTTCGTGTGGTTTCTGATAACCAACGTGAGTTCGTGTGATTTCTGATAACCAACGCGAGAGTTCGTGTGATTTCCTTTGTGTACGTTGTGCTGCCAGTGTCACAGCTGGACTGCGTTATTTTGACAATTCGGCCAGTACATCCGATTATGGCATGTTTTTGATAATATTATGCATATAAAATATGGATAAGAATCGAGGATTTTATTATTATAGAAAAAGATCATACGGCAGCAAATGGGATTTGAGCCAGGTTCGGTCAGATGACACCTACTCGCCTCGCAACTCGAGTCAACAGATTTTCCGTATTCACACACACAGCATTCCTTTACAGTGTTTTTTTTAAATACAATATCATCACATATAACCACTAAATTAGTGTCACTTCAATAACTTCTAATTTCGGGACAGTTGGTGAGATGACCAGTGTCATTTCAATAAATTCTAATTTCGGGACAGTTACTGGGGTGACCAGTCTAAATTCGGGACAGTTGGTGAGGTGACCTGAGACTAGCAGAAGAAGGCCGAAGAAAAGAAAGGTGACTAATGACGGACAGTACACTGAAAAATGTGTTCTCAACATCAAAATATTTATACAACCTCAAAATCTAATCAGGCCCAGAACAGGAGTCTTCAGATACGCTCCCAGAATTAATTAGAATACTGCAGACCGACTACGGACAAGTGTGTTGTCTGCAGTTCCGATGATTAACAACACGATTATGCAAATTTATTCCAGCTAGGCAATGATGGAAACTGTAGCAGCGGAGGGAGGTGTGGTGAGAGAGATTGTCATTTGATACCGCGTAGGAGCGAGAAATCTTGTTAGGTTACTATTAATATCTGAACAGGCCAACCGGGTTCATGCTTGGACAACAAAGAAAATGAGTCCACGATGGATGGATAATGTAGTTTTCTGGCGTTGTTTAGTGCCGAGTCCCTATGTTCTTTTCTTACATCCTTCATACTCAAGCTTTTGGTCTCATATTCCAAATAGCGCGCCTGTGTTGCTGGGGTCTGAGGGAGAGTAAAGAATAGCAACACTGTTTACCTTCCATGCATGTCGTAGGAGGCGACTAAGGGGCTTATGGGATGGAGTTGGCTTCCCATTCAATATAGGGTGAACATGACCCAAAGAAATGCTAAAGTCTAATGTGTCAGGCCGAAAGGCGCAGATATCACAGCACTGCTGTAAACCATGACAAGACGCATTCCGTTCTCTGGACTACATCCTGATAATCTGCAGGAGTTTGAGAAAGAACGCAGAAAAAGAAGAATATTCCAAATAGTTAGCATTATCTATGCAAAAGTACGACATTAGTTAATGCTAGGTTTACAGAACTGACACCCCCTTGTAATGACAGGGTCTAACAGGGGAACAATGAATAGCACTACTACTTACTTTCTATGCATGCCGTAAGAGTTGAATAAGGAGATTAATTGGGTAAAGTTGGCTGTCACATCCAATTAACAGTGGTAATGACACTGAAACCATGCTGAAGACGGATGTATCAGACTGAATGGCGCTGATATAGCAGTGTAGCTGTCGTCTTCTTCTGCGTTCATTCTAAAACACCTGTAAATTACCAGGGTGTAGTCTGGAGAAAGGAATGTGTTGTGTGTCATGGTTTACAACATTGCTGCTATATCTGTTCCTTTCGGCCTGACACATCCGACTTCCGCATGACTTTGGGTCACTGACACTATATGAAATGGGACAGCTAATTACATCATATAACCTCCTTAGTCGCCTTTTACGACATGTATGGAAGGTAAAAAGTGTTGGTATTCTTTACTTCCCTCTCGGTCCCAGACAAAACACGGGCGAGTATAGATATAAACCAGGACACGACGTATTCTGTTTTCCGGAGTACATCCTGCTAATCTCCAGGAGTTTGAGAACGAACACAGAAGAAAAAGAAGATACAACTGACATATTCGACTTCTGTATGTCTATTGTGTCACTTTGGTCTAGAATAGACCATTTCCCCTGAAAACGGATATGTCGGGCCAATAACACAAATAAAGGTCGACGCAACACACTTCCATTCTCTTGGCTGAATCCTGCTGGAAATCTAGTAGGATCATTGTCCTGCTACAAGTGAGATCCAGCAGGAGTTTGAGAAAGAACGAAGAAGAAAAACAGACAGCCAGGGTCGCCCTCGTTATGACTTTAGTTGTCACACGTGCCATTTGACCGGTCACATAGAGCTATTCTTTGCTCCCATTTCGTGGATTCCTCAGAGTTACAAATGAGAGGATATCTTCCCAATGTAGTAATAAGCTGTTCCCTTTGTACTCAAGAGGTCCGGGTTCTAATTTAGCCGCGGAGTTTATTTATAAAGTGCAGTTATTCCGGATATATCTAGGGGCTACGGTGTTACGTGCTGTGAGCGGTACACTCAGCAGGTGGATTGCCGTTTCGTTGTTATTGACGGATCACATATGGAGTAACCCGAATACAATGACAAGTTAATTCTCTACTTATTTTTCACTTCTTTTCAACAAACTGGAAGGAGAAATCATAAAATATTTATGATGCATTTTATCAGACCGCACCGCTCTAGCAATAGACAGAAGTACTTGTAGGTCCGTTGCTATCAGTCTTCGTTAAGGAAACGGCACATGATGATGACGTGGCCCTGGCGACACGCGGGAGGTTATATGTATATATTTCTAAATGATCAAAGAAATAGTATTCGAAGATCAAACAACGAGAACCTTAAATTGCATATAAATATGCGGTATATAAATAATTTTGTTGAAATTATTACACTCAGTGATCTGAAAATTTAATGAGATGTTATGGGACACCAGCAGGGCTAGAGATACAACTTTTCTAAAAGTATGGAAGGCTGAAGAAAATATAATTTCTATTTCGTTCTGACATAACTTTTGTGGAACGGTTACTATCTGTTTTCAGAATTGGAAAAATGGAAGGGGGTGATGTTTACCATGAGTTTGTAATTTCTAGACTCCGAAAAAAAATCTAAGAACACCAAGGAAAAGTTTTTACGCTATTTGTAGACTTCACAAAGACATTTGACACAGTGAACAGAAATGGGCTGTGGAAAGTGCTCGCCAAATTTGACTCCCACTCCCCCCTCCTCCAAGCTTATCAGCATAATGCGACAGTTCCATGACGGCCTTTGCTAACAATGATGGAGTTAACCAAAAAGTTAACCCATAGCATTTAACTGCCGTAGATATGTGAGACGGAGCTTAGTCTATCTATCTATCTATCTATCTATCTATCTATCTATCTATCTATCTATCTATCTATCTATCTATCTATCTATCTATCTATCTATCTATCTATCTATCTATCTATCTATCTATCTATCTATCTATCTATCTATCTATCTATCTAATCTAATCTAATCTAATCATCTAATCTAATCTAATCTATCTATCCATCTATCTATCTATCTATCTAATCTAATCTAATCTAATCTAATCTAATCTAATCTAATCTAATCTAATCTAATCTAATCTAATCTAATCTAATCATCTAATCTAATCTATCTATCTATCTATCTATCTATCTATCTAATCATTGTATACGTTGAAGCCCTCGTTTGCCTCTCGGTGTCATGGGTGGAAGAGTTCTCTGGAGATGGCCTTCTTGTGCGCTGTTTGTAATCTTGTTCTGTTGCTTCTTTGATTTCTGCTGTCCATCTTTTACATGTTCTGCCTCTGGCTTTATAGCCGTGATGACTTTGCTTCATGGCCATTTGTGGAATGCTATCTGTCGGTAGTCTGGAAGCCTGTGAAAACCACTTGATCTGTTGTCTTTTGCTGTGTTCCAATACTGGTATTGTTTTGGTTATCTGTCTGATGTTATCGTTTATAATTCTATCTCTTAATGACACTCCGAGTATTCTTCGTAGACATGTAATTTCTGTTGTCACTATTTTTCTTTTGTCTTGTGCTGTCATTGTCCAGGTTTGGCACTGGTAGCATAGTGATGGAATAATAATAGTCTTGTATAATACAACTTTAGTGTCTATGTTTACATTTTTGTTCTTGAAAATATGTGTCATATGTCCTAGGACCTGTTATGTTTTGTTGCATCTATTGTGTATCTTAGACAATAATATATTTTAGAAAAATCTTCATTTTTTTTTGTCCACGGTACGAGACAAGGAGGTTTAGAGAACATAGTCAAGACAGGCAACACATTCACAACAAGCAAGATTGAAGGCAACAGAGACAGTGGGAGAAAATACTAGACAGTTTAACAACATGGCACGGCAGGGAAACAACAACGATTCTTATACAAAATACTGGAGACAGTGGAGAGCCATGATCGCCTACACCAGCCGGCATGACACCTGATGATGATGATGATGTGTGTGAGATGTTCGCGACCTCACATTTCAGTGATTCTGCTATATAAGGCGATAGAGAGGGAATCCTGAGAGAGGAGCAAAGAATAGCAACACTCTTACCTGTCATGCACATCGTAAGCGGCGACTAATATGGTTTTGGAGTTTTCTTCTTCTTCTTTCTGTCCTCATGTACCTTTCGGTGTTGAGGGGAGAGTGAGTGTACGGTCTTTTGCCCTTCTATTTGCCTCTTCCGCTGTTATATTTCCGAGTGTCTCTAATACACTATCTATCCACCTTTTTTGGGAATGTTTTTCACCAGGTTTTGGAGTGAGGTTGGTTTCACATCCCTCAGAGAACCAAACCTAACCCAGAAGTCATGCTGAATTTGGATGTATCAGGCCGAAAGGTACAGTAAACATCGCAACAAAGATGTAAATCATGACACAGCGCAGTCAGTTCTTCAGGTTCATAATCATCATCAAGTGCCATGCCGATTGCTCTTCATGTTGCATTCTGCATGAGTTTGAGAATAGAAGCAGTAGAACAATATGTTTTAGAGACTGGAAATTGTTATCCAATAAAATAGAAAATGGAAAATTATACAAATATAGAAAATATTCTAGGATGAATATAAAAAAAACTTGCAAGGACACACCTGGTAAAAGTAACGAAATATCGTCGAGATGTTATATAAGAATATACAAACAGAATAAGCGCACGTGTACGGTCTTGATGTCCGGGGTAGGTGGTAAACTGACGCCCGACCCTAGGGTGTTGAAACTTCGCGGGGGAGCTCTTGATCTCGCTGCCAGAAGATTGTTTCGCGCCGGTGTATTTGTCTTGTTTCCGCTTCGTCAAACCTTTTCAAAGCCAAGTCTAACAATGCGAAGGCACCGCACTAACGGTCTCCGTACTTGTTCACGGTTTAATGCTCGCTACGGGCTAGGCAAGTTCGCTTTTGTCGCTAGGAACTTGCGTACGCCAGCGATCTCTTTGAAACATCGACGAATGTTCCCATCGACCCGGCCAGCCCAACTATCAGCGACAACAATAATTCTCTCTCCCGAAGCTTCCGGCGATAAGAGGCAGAGTGGGTGGGAAGTACATGAGGTATCGCCCCTGCCAGGATATAGTTTGACCAAGGGGAGATAGAGGGGGAGGCGGAATTTAAATGTCTTCCTTGAGGCTACACATAGATGGATATATTGGATCAGGATGGTAGATGGATGGATATATTAGACCTGGATGGTCACGATGGGTTTTGGTGGGTTAGATTAGATTAGCTAGATAGATAGATAAATAGATTAGATAGACATAGACTCAGAGACAGGCAGGCAGACAGACAGATAGATAGACAGATAGATAGATAGATAGATAGATAGATAGATAGATAGATAGATAGATAGATAGATAGATAGATAGATAGATAGATAGATAGATAGATAGATAGATAGATAGATAGATAGATAGATAGATAGACAGATAGACAGATAGACAGATAGATAGATAGAGATAGATTGATTGAGTAAAATGTACCTCTTATGGTGAGGTACGCTATTTTCAACCACAGACATTTGTCGAATATGGTTATATCAGAGCTTTACAACCATAAAAAAATCTTAGAAATCTACCAAAACCTCTGTAAGTTAAATTTCTGTGATTTTATTTGATAATTTTATATATATTTAGTGTCGACAGCCAATGAAAATAACGGGTAAAGTCACAAGCGTTAGGTTGAAGGATGATTCCCAGTTTAGCTTACAGGTCATACATACCCGATGATCACGGCCAACCTTACACTGGGAGAAACTCACTTCCAACTTTTAGCCCTCGGGTTACGCTCGTACATAATGAAGCAGATGTTGGTTTTATATTCCAGAGATTTTATATAAATGTAACAGCAATGGTTCCCTTCTTTTAAAGCTATGTTCTGTGCACGAACTCACTATCACCAACACTATGTTTCGTTTGCCAACGCGCAAAAAGACCTCTTGGATGCACCCACGCTCCAAGCAGTGGCATCTTATAGACTATATCATAACCAGAAAAAGGGACATCAAGGATGTTCGTGTCACAAAAGCAATGTGTGGAGCTGAATGCTGGACTGATCACTGGCTTATAGTATCCAAACTAAATTTCACCATTGCAAGAAAAAGACGTCCACAGGGACAAAAGATAGAAAAACGCCTAAACACTGATCGGTTGAGTAACCACGATATAAAAAATAATCTCTCCAAGGATCTCGACGTAGCCTTGGGAGACTTAGATCTTCTTAATACCACATCTGAAGATAGCTGGGCTTCGTTTAAAGGAATTATTTACGCCAAAGCGAAGGAATATTTGGGAGTGAAGGTACATAGACACCAAGACTGGTTTGATGATAATAATTTTGAGATAACATCCTTGTTAGAAGAGAAACACAAAGCTTTCAAGAAACTACAAGGGGCAGCATCTTCACCGTCCAAGAAAGTAGCCTATAACAAGATCCGTAACACTTGTCAAAAGAAGCTCAGAGAGATAAAGGATAAATGGCTAAGTCGAAAAGCTGAAGAAATTCAAATGTTTGCAGACAGAAAGGACTATAAGCGATTCTATGAGGCTTTAAGAACTATCTATGGTCCACACTCATCGGGATCACCACCTCTATTAAATGCCGATTCGTCGAAGCTTCTCACTGATAAAAATGACATCTTAAATCGTTGGGCTGAACATTTTGAAGAAATCCTAAACAAACCATCAGTAATAAATGAAGAAGTCATAAACAGAATACCACAACTTAGGATAAGAGAAGAACTCGATATACCTCCAAGCAGTCAAGAGGTTATTATAGCGATTAAACAAATGTCAAATGATAAAGCTCCAGGTTTGGATGCCTTACCTGCTGAAATTTATAAAAATGGCGGACCACTGCTGATTAAAAAACTAACTGACATTTTTGGTATTTTCTGGAACTCAGGTACATTGCCTCAAGATCTAAAAGATGCTTCTATAGTGCACCTATATAAAGGCAAAGGTACCAAACAGTCTTGCGATAATCATAGGGGCATATCACTTTTGTCTATAGCTGGTAAAATTCTCGCTCGCGTCATACTCAACAGATTAAATAATTCTCTACTAAACGAGCTACTCCCAGAGAGTCAGTGCGGTTTTCGTGCAGGTCGTGGTACAGTTGATATGATATTCTCTGCACGACAAATTCAGGAAAAGTCACAAGAGCAACATAGTGAACTCTTAGCAACATTTGTGGACTTAACTAAAGCATTCGATACCGTTAACAGAGAAGGACTGTGGAAGGTGCTTACAAAGTTCGGATGCCCCCAAAACTTGTCACTGTGATACGACAATTTCATGACGGTATGATGGCTAGTGTTATCTGCGACGGAGGAGTATCTCCTGCATTCCCTGTCACAAATGGTGTAAAGCAGGGATGTGTGCTGGCCCCTACTCTTTTCAGCCTGTTATTTACAGCCATGTTAACGGAAACACACCATAGTAATGAAACAGCAGGCATAATGATCAATTACAGAACGGATGGTGGTCTTTTCAATTTACGTCGTCTAAAAGCAAACAGGAAAACTAAATCTAGTACTGTTAGAGAATTACTTTATGCTGACGACTGTGCATTGTATGCTGACTCTGTCGTAAACATGCAGAGCACCATAGACCGCTTCTCAAAGGCCTGCAACAACTTTGGTCTCACTATTAACACCAAAAAAAACAGAAGTCATGCACCAAGCAACATCAAATAGCCAACATACTGCTACTTCCATCATCGTCAATAAGGAAAAACTGCAGGTAGTCGACAATTTTACTTACCTTGGAAGCACTCTCTCTCGCGATGTCAACATTGATGTGGAAATTAACAAGAGACTGGCAAAAGCTAGTGCTGTATTTGGCGGATTACGCAAAAATGTATGGGACAGAAGAGGTATAAGAACAACCACCAAACTACAAGTATATCATGCTGCTGTTATACCAACCTTACTATACGCCTGCGAAACGTGGACAGTGTATGCTAGACATGCAAGAAAGTTAAATCATTTCCATCTTACCTGCCTACGTAAATTACTAAACATCCATTGGTGGGACAAAGTACCAGACTACGAGGTCTTGGAAAAATCAACCTCAATAAGCATCCACACAATACTTATGAAGGCGCAGGCACGCTGGGCAGGCCATCTTGTGCGTATGGAGAACTCGCGATTGCCAAAACAAATATATTATGGAGAACTCAAGGCAGGATTTCGAAAAGCTGGTGGACAGAAAAAGCGTTTCAAAGACACGCTCAAGTCATCCTTGAAACATCTTAACATTGACGTAGGCGCTTGGGAGAGCCTCGCTCAGGATAGAACGGCTTGGCGTTACAGCATTAGAACGGGAGCACTAGCGGCAGAAGAATTCAGACAAGAAACTGCAAGACAGAAGCGGACACGTAGAAAAGAAAAAACATCTCAACCTCACACAGATACCTTCTATTGTTGTCAATTCTGTAAAAGAACATTTTGTGCGCGCATTGGACTTGCTAGTCATTTAAAAACGCACTATTAACTTTATTATTTTATTATTTATTGTTATTATTATTATGGTTGAGTTTTTGGCCATCGTCGATCACGACGGACGAACATCATTCCAGAGATAGAAAACAGGTCCTAGAGTTCTGACAAGTCGAGAAATTACGAGGCTTGAGGGGCGTTCGAACCTGGTTTGTATCTATTTTATTTTTCTGAATTTCTGCAGTTTAAAATTATTTAAACTGATTTTAGCTGACCGGAGCTTGTGACATCTTGAAGTCATGTCAAGTGATGACCGACGCTGTTAACGGATTGGGGGGTCCATAGGGAAAAAAACCCGATGAAACTACCTAAGACACGCTTTGTTGCTACGGTAAAGCAGATTATGGAAGAGTGTTCACTAATCGCTGGGGATTGGTAATTAGCGCAGAGGGGGGGGGGAGTTATCGAACTGTACTGTCCTCATATTGTGTTACAATCTCAGGTGACCTGACACTTTAATACTTCGATATTGTAACTTTCACATCCCCTACCCCTCTGCCCCTCTACCCTACCCCCTCTGAATTGTGTGGTTGAATGAAATCAATAAGGCCGATGCACAAACATTGAGAGAATTATTGCAACCTTGCAATTAGTAGCTTCGTAGAACCGCACCCTCTCCTGATGGCAGGTCACATGAGAAAGTGAAAAGGGTCGATGCGTTTCGGGTTTTTGAAGGAACTCTGAGACAGTTACGAGACCGGTAATTATTGTCTTAGCGGTGATGGTGTCGCTGCAGATAGGTGAAGTGAAGGTAGGGGAGTGAGGCATACACACACACACATCTTCAAACCCCCTCTGAATACAAGGCTCCTTCAGTAGACATTGCACTAAGCCGAAAGCTGAAGTCTCCTGGGTATGGAAGAAAGCTCAGAAAAACCACCTCATTATACATAGGAAGTAAGAGCTAATTGCTCGCAATTTCTGGGATTCTTAAACAATAAAACACACATATATTCAACTATCACTTACACCTGATTTCTTTCCCTTCATCTTCCATTCTCAAACTCCCGCTGGATCTCTCTTGTAGTAGGACCATGGTCCAACTAGATTTCCAGTAATATGTAGCCCAGAGAATGAAAATGCGTTGTGCCGCTGTTTTATTTACGCCAATGATCCGACACATCTGTCTTCTGTGCTTACACCTGATTTAATAGTATATATTCGGAGGTCGTGGTGACAGGATTACTTGAACTGCGACATCCATTAATTCTGATGATCATATGCTTGGATATATTCAAATTGGACTCGTTGTTTGAATGAGGTGAGTAATCAATTCTCAAGGTCACGGAGGAGACGCCCTGCTGAAAATACAGAACAATCAATGCAAAGATGATCTATTTTGTTCATAAGAGGGATGAACGTGACATGGGATGAACGTGACATTGTAGGAACGTGATATGGGATGAACGTGATATGGGGTGGATATGACATGGGATGAACGTGACAGGGGATGAACGTGACATGTGATTAACGTGACATGTTATGAACGTGATATGGGATTAACGTTACATGGTATTAACGTGACATGTGATGAACGTGATAGTGCGTCAACGTGAGATTGGGATTAATGTGACATTGATGAATGTGATGTGGGATGAATGTGACAGAGGATTAATGTGACATTTGGACGCATGTGACAGACGATTAATGTGCCAGATAATGTATGTGACGTGGGATGGATGTGACATGTGATGTATGTGAGGAAGATGCGTTTGACAGGAGATGGCTGTGACAAGAGATGAAAGTGACGGGATGAATGTGACAGGAGATGTGTGTGAGAGGGACGAATGTGACAGGGGATGACTGTGACGGGGATGTATGTATGTAAGGGAGATAAATGTGACTGTGGATGGGAGTAACGGGAAATGAATTGTGACAGGGGATAAATACTAAAGGCGATGAATGTGACAGAATGAATGCAACATGGGTGAATATCACAGGGGACGAATGTGACAGAATGAATGCAACATGGGTGAATATCACAGGGGACGAATGTGACAGAATGAATGCAACATGGGTGAATATCACAGGGGACGAATGTGACAGAATGAATGCAACATGGGTGAATATCACAGGGGACGAATGTGACAGAATGAATGCAACATGGGTGAATATCACAGGGGACGAATGTGACAGAATGAATGCAACATGGGTGAATATCACAGGGGACGAATGTGACAGAATGAATGCAACATGGGTGAATATCACAGGGGACGAATGTGACAGAATGAATGCAACATGGGTGAATATCACAGGGGACGAATGTGACAGGGGATGTATGTGAGGAGGATGAGTGTGACATGAGATGTCTGACAGGGGATGGCTGACAAGAGATGAAAGTGACAGGGGACGAATGTGACAGGGGACGAATGTGACAGGGGATGTATGTGAGGAGGATGAGTGTGACATGAGATGTCTGACAAGAGATGAAAGTGACAGGGGACGAATGTGACAGGTCATGACAATGAGGAGGAATGAGTGAATGTGAATGGTGATGACTGTTGGAACTCTATGCCATGACTTGGCTGGTAATGTATCTCCGCACACACCAGAAAAATGCAACATCTGTCCAGGAAAAACTGTCAAATACTGCATGTGTCCCGTTAGGGTGTTGAAGGGAGGGATTTTACAAGACACGCATGAAACCCTATCTCTCACCCCTAACTTTCTTTAGTCGCCTCCAACGATATGAATGGAAAGAAGACAGTCGTCCTATATTATTCACCCTGAGTTAGAGGTTACGGTTGTCACAAAAAAGTCAATCAACCATTGAGACGTGACATATTTCACTTATTGTATACCCTCTCCCGCCCGTGGGATGCCGGGACCCGAGAGGGGAGTGAAGAATAACAATACAGTTTACCTTCCATGCATCTCATAAAAGGTGACTAAGGAGGTTATAGGATGGAGTTGGCTGTTCCATCCCATATAGGGTTAACATGACCCAAAGCTATGCTAAAGTCGAATTTCTGTAACTGTGTCGTTAGATCTGTCTCCCCTGTATTTTAGGGGCCCTGTAACCGAACTAACGGGGGTGGGATCGGCAGGATATAATCGACCTAACGGCAGTATGTTATGTATAGGGTTTAAGCGTAGCTGCGGTATCTGCGCTTTTCTGCTTGATGCATCTAACTTCAGCATGGATTTGTGTCACTTTGGCGGGTGGGACAGCCGACTCCAACTCTCAAATCTCCTTAGTCGTCTCTGCGACATGCATGGCAGGTAACAGCATAGCTATTCTTTGCTCCCTTTCGGACCTAGGTAACAGACTGGTCAAGAAAACTTTGTTCTACAACAGAAACAATACGAAATATCGTCAATTTTCTACAGATGTCACTGGCCATGATGTGTAGAAACATGTTGTCATCAGATTGACCCCATGACAATGATGGTATGGGGGTTACATGGGGTTATATTTATATGTAGCTTTGTCATGTGAACGTCAATAGTACCGTTCTTGCTCATTGTTGTGTGTGTGTGTGTGTGTGTGTGTTTGTATGTGTTGTGAATGTATTTATTTATAAAAGTCGAAACGTCGATTCGTGTTGCGGTGTCGTGTGTGTTTCAAATGATTAGCAAAACTTCATTATCCCATTCCAAATTTACTAAGTTGAAACCTGTGGTCCAGCAAAAGTTAACACTTTCTCCCTAGTCGCCATTCATGAACAACTTTCTTTCCACCTTGTCTTTGCTATCATAATGATATTTTTTTCCACCCTTTTTCGATTTCATCGCACACGTAAAGGGCTCTTGTGAAATTCTGAAGCTTGACGAGTCGAGTATCGGCCCACCACTGTCCACAACGTACAGTAATTCATTTTCCTCCCCTCGCCTCGTCTTGCGCTCAACGTGAGAGAATCAATGGCGGCCACATTGAGAACTGAACGAACCGGTCGGTTATTTCTAACGCGTAAGGCTAGGGTGTTTTTTTTTCCGGTCGGGCTACACTGAAATTCTTGAAACGAGAGAAGCCGGCGCAAGCACGGAGGTGTGAAATTGTGAACCGACCCCAACCAAGCTGAGGATTTTTTTTTTTAATTTGCTGAAGCGAGAGGTACGCCTTCAGCCGAGGCCTAGGAAACAAGAATGAAATAAATAGAGAGAATAGGCCGTTACACTTTGCCAGGCTGTTGGGAATGAATGGACCTAAGTCTGGTACGTGCATCTAGTTTTTAGCTCTGGTTTACTGGCAGTCTCTGACATCTGGTTCAACGATTCTCCAACTTTTAGTTGCCGTGGACCGGCAATTTATTTCCCAATCTGCTCAGGATTTACGTAGGGGTAGAGGATCAAGTAATATTTATGGTGTTTTCTGAAAATACATTTATGTTAGTAATTGTTACTATTGTAAATTGTGAAATAAATGTTTCGTCCAGGTGTTGTCGAGGTCCGACAGGGGAGTAAAGAATAGAAACACAACTTACCTCTCATGCATATTGCAAGAGCCGACTAAGGAGGTTATGGGGTGAAGCTCAATGCCCCATAAATGTGTCAAAGTAACCCAAACTCATGCTGACGTCAGGTGTGTCATTCCGTAAGGCGAAGGTACCGTAGCAATGATGTAATGTATGGCACAACACTTTCCGTTCTCCGGATTACATCCTGATAATCTGCAGGAGTTTGAGAACGAACATAGATGAAATAAATGTCTTAGAAAACACTTAAATATTGATTGGAGTGAGGAGAAGACACCAAAGTAAGAGAAGACACCAAAGTAAGACAAGTAAGAGAAGACACCAAACAGCAATATGTTTGTGTAACAAGTAAGAGAAGACACCAAACTGCAATATGTTTGTGTAACAAGTAAGAGGAGACACCAAACAGCAATATATTTCTGCAAAAAAGTAAGAGGAGACACCAAACAGCAATATGTTTGTGTAACAAGAGAAGACACCAAACAGCAATATTTTTGTGTAACAAATAAGAGAAGACACCAAACAGCAATATGTTTGTGTAATAATGAAAATGAAACGACAGACTTATACCGGACTTAGAATGAATGAAAACAGAATGCCACTACGTGCATTAAAATGGGTACCAGATGAAAAAAGAAATAGAAAAAGACTAAAATAGACACTTCCCAGAATAACCACCAAAGAGGGTATGACTATGGGCCTCAACAATATGTAACAACTACACACAGTATCATCGCATCGCTTAAGCACCTTGTTTTCTTCCTTATCTACCGTATTCAATGCTGAAGAAATATTAGATAGATAACAGACAGGCAAGCAGACAGACAGACAGATAGATAGCGAGATAGATAGACAGATAGATTAATAGTTAAACAGACAGATAGATAGATAGATAGATAGATAGATAGATAGATAGATAGATAGATAGATAGATAGATAGATAGATAGATAGATAGATAGATAGATAGATAGATAGATAGATAGATAGATAGATAGATAGATAGATAGATAGATAGATAGATAGATAGATAGATAGATAGATAGATAGATAGATAGATAGATAGATAGATAGATAGATAGATAGATAGATAGATAGATAGATAGATAGATAGATAGATAGATAGATAGATAGATAGATAGATAGATAGATAGATAGATAGATAGATAGATAGATAGATAGATAGATAGATAGATAGATAGATAGATAGATAGATAGATAGATAGATAGATAGATAGATAGATAGATAGATAGATAGATAGCGAGATAGACAGATAGATTAATAGATTAATAGATAGCGAGATAGATAGACAGATAGATTAATAGATAAACAGACAGATAGATAGATTATCTTGTCAAAGATCATCATCAGGCGCAGTGCCGACTGGCGCAGGCGATCATGAATATTCACAAGTCTATATTTCCAATATCTTTATGATGATCGTGTGTTGAGATTTTGCCGTGATACGATGTCAGACTATCTAATATTTTCTCACGCCGTCGTCCATGATTTTTCTTGCCTTCTATCTCGCCTGTTATAACTATGTTCTCCAAACCTCATTGTCTCATAAAGTGTCCATAAATCAAAATTATCCCCCCTCCATTTTGAGTCTTTCAGCACCTCCTTGTTAGTTCTTCCAGTTGTCCATGATACTCTCGGCATTTTACTTTAGTACCGCATCTTCTTCTTCTTCTTCTTTCGTTCGCTAATAATGTCTATATCTGCAGTGTTGTGCCTCTAATTTTCCACTATCTTGTTTTTTTATTGTCCACGACTCGCATCCACATGTTAGAATCTGTGTTACCTGGACCTGAACAGCTCCGTATCTAACTTCTAATGACATGGACTTATTACATAGTACATTCTTCTTCTTTAGGAATGCTGCCTTTGCCTACTCTATTCTGTTTCTTATCTCTGTTGAACCTCTTTTACTTGATGTCACTATTGCTTTTAAATACTTAATTTAGCGAACATGTTTAAGTATTGAGATATTCACTTGAATCTTGCACCATCGCAAACACTTCACCCATATATACTGCAAAACGTACAATCCCAGGCATTGAGAGGAAAACTATGGAAACCACTACTGCCCTTAAGGCAAAAACACCCAGACACCCAATACCCCAACTCACAGTGGATTCACGTCTTCACAGATGGATCATCAGAGGGTGCAGTAAAGAAAGCAGGATCTGGGATACTAATACTCATACCACACACCCCAAAACTAGAACTCTCAATTGTCACTGGCAAATTATCAACAAACTACAGGGCAGAGCTACAAGCAATCTTGGAAGCATCAAAGGCTCTAGAGGAACAGAGACTCAAAGGAGCTAGCATAGTCTTCTTGTGTGACTGCATGTCAGTACTCCAAACCATCCAAAATGAACCTAAAGATCTCCTAACAAAAACAACTGTAGAACTTCTAAATCAACTGTCTGCCAACAATAAAGTTGTGCTGCAGTGGATCCCTGCACAGTGTAGAATTGCAGGAAATAAAGCAACTGACAGATGCAAAAAAGGAACAATTCCAGCACAGAATATCACTGACTGAAGCAAAAACTCTCATCAAAAGAAAATACAAACATACATGGAGTCAGAGAACAGGCAGTAACTTTCCACAGGACCCCATTCTAAAGCTAAGCAGGTCACAGCAAACCACAATTTTTAGACTCCACACAGGACACTGCAGACTACAAGCACATCTCCACAAAATAAAGGTTGTCCAAACTGACCAATGCCCATGTCAAAAGGGTCCCCAGACTCCAGAACATATTCTGCAGACATGCCCACTCTTCGATGACGTGAGAACTAAAATATGGCCCCAAGAAACAGATCTGAAGGTAAAGCTGTGGGGCAACCTTGAGGACCTCCTGCTGACGACTGAATTCATGGAGGCGGCCCAACTTCCTGTATAGTATGCATATGTGAGCATAGGAAACTGATCGCAGAAGAAGAAGAATCTTGCACGCTGGGGGATTTTGCTTCTTACAAATCACCATCACTTCTAATTTCTTGTTATTTAAGAAAAAAACATTTTGTCGTTGCTTTCTACTACTATTGTGCTTAATAGTTCTTGTAGATATTTCTCACTTTAGGCAAACAGAACAGTGTTATCTGCATATGTCAAGTGATTTATGTTACGTTTACTCACTAATCGATAACGATATCTGTCGACAATTATATCTCCAGTAGACAATATCCCACTAGACAAACCACCCATGCAACAGAAAACCTTAGTAGATGGCATGCCGTTATATTGAGGTTCTCTTATTGAAGCTTTGTAGCATGTCATCTATACAATTATATACCACCTCTGAGTAGAAGGCTTCTTCAATAGGCATTGCACTAAGCCGAAAGTTGAAGTCTCCTGGATATGAAAGAAAGCTCAGAAAATCCACCCCACAGCACGTAGGAAGTAAGAGATAATCGCTCGCAATTCCTAGGGTTCTCAAACAAACATATCTCCAGTATCTGTAACCGGGATCGTTGTTGCGATTCCTATGACACGGTGTTAATCTATCTAATTTATTTTCTCAAACTGTCTACCCATGTTATCATCATCATTAGGTGCCATACCGGCTGGCGTAGGCGATCATGGCTCTCCACAGCCCTCTATCTCGAGTATTATGTATCAAGATCGCTGTTGTTTTTCTGCCGTGCCAGGTTGTTAAACTGCCTAATATTTTCTCACGTTGTTGCCCTCTGTCTCTGTTGCCTTCAATTCTGCCTGTTGTGACTATGTTCTCCAAATCTCCATGTCTCATGAAGTGGCCAAAAAAAGAAGATTGTCTTTTTCTTATATTATTTATTAAGCTCCGCTTCGCATGTAACTCTTTCAACACCTCTACATTAGTTTTTCTGGCAGTCCATGATATTCTCAGCATTCTTCTATAGAACCACATCTCTGTTGCCTCTAATTTCCCACTTTCCAGTTTGTTTATTGTCCAAGACTCACACCTTTATGTTAGTATGGGGGTTATATAGCACCGCAGAACTCTCTTTCTCACCTCTAATGACAAGGTCATATTACACAGTATATTTTTCTATATATTATATATATCAGATTCTATATATATATATATATATATATATATATATATATATATATATATATATATATATATATTTGTATATATATTACCTATGTCTGTTAACAGTATAGCTGTTTTGTGTTCCCATTTGGATCACGGCAACACCAGTGGATTCATATTGAAAACCAGACATCAATTAGCAACAATAGATGACACAATTGTTGTTACTGTCTGACTGATCATTTTGCACTTATAATTGTATTCTGTCTCTGAGGTCAAATGTCAGACTCAGGTGTTACCATACTCTCTCCTGGTACATATTATAGACTAAACAATAATATAGTCACTGATGATTAGTTGCAACCTTCCATCAACACTCGGCTGTCCCGTGTGCATCAGGATAATATTAGACCGAGGCAGAGACAATCGGGAGGTAACACAATGATTTGTTTATTTTTCTTGTGAGAGACACTTGGGAGGCCCGAGAGAGGGGCAAAAAAAATATATAATTCGGCCCCTTTCAGTTACATGCTACTGATATTCTTATGTTCTCAAATTCAGGACAATCTATAAAAGGTAATACTGCTGTAAAACTGTATGAAAATAGTAGTTACGAAGAACACAGGTAATGTAGTCTTGCTGAACGAAAAGAGCAGTGAACCAACATAGAACCGGAACCATCAGCAGTTATACCGTGAGAGATTTACTGAAGCGGAGATCCTGAGCACCTAATGGACGTGTCCGGTGTGCGAAGAAAATAATCAACAGACCTAATACCTAAATATTGGCGTTGTAACCTGATATCTGACTGAAGCTATTGACGTTGTAACCTGATATCTGACTGAAGCTATTGACGTTGTAACCTGATATCTGACTGAAGCTATTGACGTTGTAACCTGATATCTGACTGAAGCTATTGACGTTGTAACCTGATATCTGACTGAAGCTATTGACGTTGTAACCTGGTATCTGACTGAAGCTATTGACGTTGTAACCTGGTATCTGACTGAAGCTATTGACGCTGTAACCTGATATCTGACTGAAGCTATTGACGTTGTAACCTGATATCTGACTGAAGCTATTGACGTTGTAACCTGATATCTGACTGAAGCTATTGACGCTGTAACCTGATATCTGACTGAAGCTATTGACGTTGTAACCTGATATCTGACTGAAGCTATTGACGTTGTAACCTGATATCTGACTGAAGCTATTGACGTTGTAACCTGATATCTGACTGAAGCTATTGACGTTGTAACCTGATATCTGACTGAAGCTATTGACGTTGTAACCTGATATCTGACTGAAGCTATTGACGTTGTAACCTGATATCTGACTGAAGCTATTGACGCTGTAACCTGATATCTGACTGAAGCTATTGACGCTGTAACCTGGTATCTGACTGAAGCTATTGACGTTGTAACCTGATATCTGACTGAAGCTATTGACGTTGTAACCTGATATCTGACTGAAGCTATTGACGTTGTAACCTGATATCTGACTGAAGCTATTGACGTTGTAACCTGATATCTGACTGAAGCTATTGACGTTGTAACCTGATATCTGACTGAAGCTATTGACGTTGTAACCTGGTATCTGACTGAAGCTATTGACGTTGTAACCTGGTATCTGACTGAAGCTATTGACGCTGTAACCTGATATCTGACTGAAGCTATTGACGTTGTAACCTGATATCTGACTGAAGCTATTGACGTTGTAACCTGATATCTGACTGAAGCTATTGACGCTGTAACCTGGTATCTGACTGAAGCTATTGACGTTGTAACCTGATATCTGACTGAAGCTATTGACGTTGTAACCTGATATCTGACTGAAGCTATTGACGTTGTAACCTGATATCTGACTGAAGCTATTGGCGCTGTAACCTGATATCTGACTGAAGCTATTGACGCTGTAACCTGATATCTGACTGAAGCTATTGACGTTGTAACCTGATATCTGACTGAAGCTATTGGCGCTGTAACCTGATATCTGACTGAAGCTATTGACGTTGTAACCTGATATCTGACTGAAGCTATTGACGTTGTAACCTGATATCTGACTGAAGCTATTGACGTTGTAACCTGATATCTGACTGAAGCTATTGACGTTGTAACCTGATATCTGACTGAAGCTATTGACGTTGTAACCTGGTATCTGACTGAAGCTATTGACGTTGTAACCTGGTATCTGACTGAAGCTATTGACGCTGTAACCTGATATCTGACTGAAGCTATTGACGTTGTAACCTGATATCTGACTGAAGCTATTGACGTTGTAACCTGATATCTGACTGAAGCTATTGACGCTGTAACCTGGTATCTGACTGAAGCTATTGACGTTGTAACCTGATATCTGACTGAAGCTATTGACGTTGTAACCTGATATCTGACTGAAGCTATTGACGTTGTAACCTGATATCTGACTGAAGCTATTGGCGCTGTAACCTGATATCTGACTGAAGCTATTGACGCTGTAACCTGATATCTGACTGAAGCTATTGACGTTGTAACCTGATATCTGACTGAAGCTATTGGCGCTGTAACCTGATATCTGACTGAAGCTATTGACGTTGTAACCTGATATCTGACTGAAGCTATTGACGTTGTAACCTGATATCTGACTGAAGCTATTGACGTTGTAACCTGATATCTGACTGAAGCTATTGGCGCTGTAACCTGATATCTGACTGAAGCTATTGGCGCTGTAACCTGATATCTGACTGAAGCTATTGGCGCTGTAACCTGATATCTGACTGAAGCTATTGGCGCTGTAACCTGATATCTGACTGAAGCTATTGACGTTGTAACCTGATATCTGACTGAAGCTATTGACGTTGTAACCTGATATCTGACTGAAGCTATTGACGTTGTAACCTGATATCTGACTGAAGCTATTGACGTTGTAACCTGATATCTGACTGAAGCTATTGACGTTGTAACCTGGTATCTGACTGAAGCTATTGACGTTGTAACCTGGTATCTGACTGAAGCTATTGACGCTGTAACCTGATATCTGACTGAAGCTATTGACGTTGTAACCTGATATCTGACTGAAGCTATTGACGTTGTAACCTGATATCTGACTGAAGCTATTGACGCTGTAACCTGGTATCTGACTGAAGCTATTGACGTTGTAACCTGATATCTGACTGAAGCTATTGACGTTGTAACCTGATATCTGACTGAAGCTATTGACGTTGTAACCTGATATCTGACTGAAGCTATTGACGTTGTAACCTGATATCTGACTGAAGCTATTGACGTTGTAACCTGATATCTGACTGAAGCTATTGACGTTGTAACCTGGTATCTGACTGAAGCTATTGACGTTGTAACCTGGTATCTGACTGAAGCTATTGACGCTGTAACCTGATATCTGACTGAAGCTATTGACGTTGTAACCTGATATCTGACTGAAGCTATTGACGTTGTAACCTGATATCTGACTGAAGCTATTGACGTTGTAACCTGGTATCTGACTGAAGCTATTGACGTTGTAACCTGGTATCTGACTGAAGCTATTGACGCTGTAACCTGATATCTGACTGAAGCTATTGACGTTGTAACCTGGTATCTGACTGAAGCTATTGACGCTGTAACCTGATATCTGACTGAAGCTATTGACGCTGTAACCTGATATCTGACTGAAGCTATTGACGTTGTAACCTGATATCTGACTGAAGCTATTGACGCTGTAACCTGGTATCTGACTGAAGCTATTGACGCTGTAACCTGGTATCTGACTGAAGCTATTGACGTTGTAACCTGGTATCTGACTGAAGCTATTGACGCTGTAACCTGGTATCTGACTGAAGCTATTGACGCTGTAACCTGGTATCTGACTGAAGCTATTGGTGCTGTAACCTGATATCTGACTGAATATTTTGGCGATGTAACCTGGTATCTGACTGAAGCTATTGGCGCTGTAACCTGTTATCTGACTGAAGCTATTGGCGCTGTAACCTGTTATCTGACTGAAGCTATTGGCGCTGTAACCTGATATCTGACTGAAGCTATTGGCGCTGTAACCTGATATATATCTGACTGAAGAACGATGAAGAAGAAGAAAGAACATCCAACAGTGATAGTGTGGTGGTCGCCGTCCAGTACCACTGCATCACCTGTGTTCTTAAGTATTATTCTCGAATTCAAGGCGTTTAGCGAGACATAGCAAAGAAGCTTAAACGTGCATGGTTTGGACATGTATGCGGACACCGTGCCTTGTCCAAAACAAAACTGCATGTATTGAAGGGGGAAGAAGCAGAGGGGGAGGGGTGAAATAAAAACGTGGACAGAACATCAAGGACTGAATAAGACAAGAGATTTCTACACTACTCCACATCGTTGAAGATAGAAACCGCTTTAGGACTATGTGTATTGATGCATCCAATGTGGTTCCCTTACGAACCTGACGGGATTATGGATAAGATAAACTAGAGAACGGAATGTTGGAGTGTCAGAGAATGGAATGTTGGAGTATCAGAGAACGGAATGTTGGAGTGTCAGAGAACGGAATGTTGGAGTGTCAGAGAACGGAATGTTGGAGTGTCAGAGAACGGAATGTTGGAGTGTCAGAGAACGGAATGTTGGAGTGTCAGAGAACGGAATGTTGGAGTGTCAGTTGGAGTGTCAGAGAACGGAATGTTGGAGTGTCAGAGAACGGAATGTTGGAGTGTCAGAGAACGGAATGTTGGAGTGTCAGAGAACGGAATGTTGGAGTGTCAGTTGGAGTGTCAGAGAACGGAATGTTGGAGTGTCAGAGAACGGAATGTTGGAGTGTCAGAGAACGGAATGTTGGAGTGTCAGAGAACGGAATGTTGGAGTGTCAGAGAACGGAATGTTGGAGTGTCAGAGAACGGAATGTTGGAGTGTCAGAGAACGGAATGTTGGAGTGTCAGAGAACGGAATGCGCTGTGTCGTGCTGTTATATTTGTGTATTTTAGCCCGACATATTGGTTTTCAGACAAAAATAATGGTTAGATCCCTACGAGATTGAACAGCCAACTCAATCCCCACAAATTGTTAATCGCGTCTTATAACATGCATGGCAGGTCTCATTGTGTAGCTAATCTTGACTTAACATTCTGAGCTCGGCAACATATTGACGTTAGTAACCATATGAAATTACGGAATGTATTTAAATGTCACATCCCATACGTTAGAGTGACGCATATATCGCAGCCACGGCGTGAACTATGATATTTCCATTCCCTAGCTACAACTTGCTAACCACGGGAGCCTCATCTTCTTCCTTCACGTTTGTTCTCAAACTCCTACAGATCAGCAGGATGTAGTCCTAAAAGGGCGTGTGTTATGTCGTGGTTTACTGCGTAGCTGCGCTTTTCGGTCCTACACCTTCGACTTCATCAAGGTTTCTGTGCCACTTTTCCCCTTTGTGACATGTAACGACTCAGAACCTACTCAGTTCTGCCATATTACACCATGTTTGGCAGATAGCATTGTCATTATTCTTTACTCTCATTTTGGGACCAGGTACTCCACAAGGCGACGTGGGGAGTTTGAGAAGGGCTGCTGACACACGACACAGCTTGAAAGAGTATATCACACACACACACACAAATAGTTTTAAATTTATCTAACACAGATTCAGCAATATTAGCCACTCAACGCCGATGAATCTACAGAGGCGGTGATTTGAGCACCTACAGACAAGAATATACGTGCCTAAACCTAAACCTAAACTTACAGAAGGTTAACAACGAACACACACGTGAGGGTGATTTAATCCACACAGCACTAGGCATGTGCCTGGACAACTTAGACTACCAAATGAAGAACAGGCCGAGCGTGTACCCTTGAATACCACTTCGGGCCCTTACTATCTTCGAGTTGGGCAAAGGAGTAGAAAAACTGAGGGGAAAAAAAACTAATACCAGCGATCGGTACGGGCATTTCCTAGTGCATTTTTCCTTGGGATCTTTTCAACACTTCAGCGACAACACATTTTCTACGGGAACCCGTTAGAGTCAATTTGATAATTCAGAAAATCCAATCTCGAATAGATCTTTCTATATTTCAATCTACTGTTTCGTTTGATGACGTCCAGTCATAATCACCGTATGATCTCGTAATTTTCCTATGATATTTCTCTATAGTATACTGTGTTATAATCTTCGACATAGATAACAGCACATAATCGACGTTTCGACCAAAAGGCTTTATCAAAATAAGCACAACACATCAAAAGACGACGAGTAGAAATGACGACACCATACAAGTCAGAGTGATTTTTTGAAACGTCGATTATGTCCTGTGTATTGTTATTTGTATGATTATATCCTGTGTCGCACGGGTGTTGTCTGGCCCGAGAGGGGAGTAGAGAATAGAAACACTGTATACCTTCCATGTATGTCGTACGAGGCGAATAAAGATGGCGGCCCCATCCCATATAGGGTCAGTGACCCAATACCATGCTGAAGTAGGATGTGTCAGTCCGAAAGGCGCAGATATCACAGCAATGCTGTAAACCATATTACAACGCATTCCTTTCTCCGGACTACATCCTGCTAATCTGCATAAGTTTGAGAACGAACGCATAAAAAGAAGAATACACTACCGACAGAAGAACTATTGGGGGTTGGAAGGTTCAAACATGTTTGAACATGTCCAGGGAGGAAGTTATGAGAAACGCAGGTGGGACTATATACACACAAGGCAGAGCAGACGTGAAAACCCTGTCAGAACTCTGCTCTGTAGTAGAGTTCAGAATAAGGCATGTGAACCCAAACCGTTCTTTTGTCGTACAACTACAACTAGTTGATATTGGACGGACCTTCAGACCTGCTGTAATGACTGATACATCATACATCGTGTCCAGGATATGCTAATCTAATCATGAAAGGAGACACCATCACGTGACAGATACCTTGTCTCTTATCTTACGCATGATAGTTCCCAGTAATTCTACTATTTGTTCCCATTTTCATTTCAGTAACCCACGGAAGACATAGAGGTCGACAAAGATGAAAGTTACTAGATGGGCTTGTATCGTGGCACGGTAGAAGTTCACCAACCGAGCTTATTGACAACACAGGAGACAGAGAGTCGTGGAGAAACATGATCGCCTACGCCAATCGGCATGGCACTTGATTGATTGAACCCACAGAAGACGGATGTGTCAAACCGTTGGCGCAAATAAAACGTTGACACAACGCATTTCCATTCTCTGGACTACATCCTGCTGGAAATATAGTTAGATAATTGTCCTGCTACGAGAGATCCAGTGGGAGTTTGAGAATGAACTTTTCAACAAAAAAAAAGAATATCCCAGTAACACGCAATAATGATAAACAGAGAATGTACTTTCCTACCAACTAGAATTTTGTTAGAAAACATTAAAAAATACATGTAAATGGCAGTACGGTATACCATACATTCTTCCCTTCAGTGCCTGTTCATTCAGTGCTTGGATCTGTACACTTCCATCCTCCCCCTTCACTCCGTCCTCTTTTATGTCTAGCTCCTGGCGTCCGGAGCATTTTTAACGGCACTCTCCGCTAACGATCCACACGACGGAGCCCGTGGCATGTCCCCAGCTGCGGAACTCCGGATGGAAAACCTCACGTACGGAAACCAGGGATTTGTGTGAGAAGGCTTTAGTGACCTGGCTACAGAAGGCATGGTTATATAATGTATTACTGCTACTTCTTGAAGGCACATGGTAGCACTACTTTGTCAGGAAATTTCGATCACCCCACCATGTTTTGGCGACAGTTTTTTGTTTGTTTGTTAAATGCATTTTTAAATGAAAGGAGATTCATTAAACCTAAGACAGGAGTCTATGTTGGTTATGTCCATTCAACCTTAGACAAGAGTCTATGTTATCGTTGGCTTTTATTTTTATTTGACATATGGTCTGGGACAATTAAATATCCGTGTTTGCAATTATTGTTAAAGAAAATTCATTGTCAGGCGTCTTCTGCAGTCAAAGTCCTGAGAAGGATTCTTCTTCTTCTGCGTTCGTTCTCAAACTCCTGCAGATTAGCAGAATGTAGTCCGGAGAACGGAATGCGTTGTGTTATGGTTTACAGCAGTGCTGCGATATCTACGCCTTTGGTCCTGACACATCCGACTTCAGCATGGCTTTGGTTCACTGACCCTATATGGGATGGGACAGCAAACTCCATCCCATAACCTCCTTAGTCCCATTTTACGACATACATGAAAGGTAAACAGTGTTGCCATTGTTTGTTCCCCTTTTAGGCCCTTAAACACATGGGTGTGATAAGGATTGAAAGTACTGAAAATCCAAAGAAGGACCGAGTGACTGAAAGTCTAAAGAAAGACTGAAAGTCTAAAGAAAGACTGAAAGTCTAAAGAAAGATTGAAAGTCTAAAGAAAGACTGAAAGTCTAAAGAAAGACTGAAAGTCTAAAGAAAGACTGAAAGTCTAAAGAAAGACTGAAAGTCTAAAGAAAGACTGAAAGTCTAAAGAAAGACTGAAAGTCTAAAGAAAGACTGAAAGTCTAAAGAAAGACTGAAAGTCATAAGAAGAACTTCTTCGTTCGTCAGGAAATGGACGTTTGTAGCGTTATGTATGTTTACAGCTTTGCTGCGATACTGCACCTTCCTGTCGACATATCGACTTCTGCACGGTTGTATTTGTGGATGGGTTGTCCTTCCTTTTTCGATTCTTAGAACTTGGCTAAACTACATTACTGTACTCCTGTTTCCAGACCCACTGCGTGGAAGTGTCCTAGGGTCTTGCTCAGCTTTGGTTCGCTGTCCCTGATGCGCAGTTACTAGCTATGTGTCGCTAGTCCCTAGAACTCTGGTGTGCTTTGAATCTTAGGTATGTGAGAAGAACTGAACGTTATGAGTGACTGGAAGTGCTAGGACTAAAAATCCTGGGTGATTGAACGTAATAAGAAGGATTGAAAGTCGTGAATGACTGAAAGAGAAGGACTGAAAATCCTAAGAAGGACTGAGTGACTGAAAGTCTTAAGAAAGACTGAAAGTCCTGAGTGACTGAAAGTCCTTTATTTTTCATTTGTCATGCTAAGGTCATGATGTTATATCGAACCAATTCTTTTTTATTGGTGTGAAGCATGGACTGCAAACAAAAAAATTCAAAACGAACTGGAGGCTACAGAGATGCGGTTTCTGAGAAGAATGATGAAAATACCGCGGACATTTAGGAAAACTAATGCAGAGGTTCTCATTGATGCTGGCGTAAAAAAAATTAATCATATCAAACATTAGGGTAGACATCAATGTTTCTAGGGCATGTGCTGAGAAGAACACAGCTTGAACATTGAATAACCACTGGAAAGATCAAGGGGAGAAGAGATAGGGGACGACAAAGAGAAAGTTACTAGATGGACTAGTATTGTGGCACGGTAGAAGTTCACCAACCGAGTTTATTGACAACACAAGAGACAGAGAGTCGTGGAGAAACATGATCGCCTACGCCATTCGACATGGCACTTGATTGATTGATTGATGTTAAGGTCTTGAAATTTCCTGTCAAATAGTGACATATTTAAACGAATACGCATGCGGTTATGTCTTTGGGTCTCACCAATGGCCCACTTGATCAACCACCCATGCAACAGAAATCCTTAGTAGATGGCATGCCGTTAGAATGAGGTTCTCTTATTGAAGCTTTGTAGCATGTCATCTATACTATTATAGACCCCCCCCCCTCTGAGTAGAAGGCTCCTTCAATAGGCATTGAACTAAGACGAAAGCTGAAGTCTCCTGGGTACGAAAAAAAGCTCAGAAAAACCAATCCACTTTAAGAGCTAATCGGTCGCAATTCCTGGGGGTTCTCAAACAAACAAACAAACAAACACACGAAAACGGACGAATGACCTTTTTCATAATGGTGTTTCGGTGAAATTCCCTCCTTAATGTACTCATATATTCGGCCCCCGCCTACTATGACATCACTACCTAGCATAACACCTTCACCTATTAGGACACCCTCAACTATCACGACATCACTACCTATCCTGACAGTTCCAACCTATCCTGACAGTTCCAACCTATCCTGACAGTTCCAACCTATCCTGACAGTTCCAACCTATCCTGACAGTTCCAACATATCCTGACAGTTCCAACCTATCCTCACACTTCCCTCCTATCCTCACACTCCCCAATGTCCTCACACTCCCCACCTATCCTCACACTCCCCATATATCTGGACACTCCCTATATATAATCACACTCCTCATATATCCTCACACTCCCCACCTATCCTCACACTCCTCCACCAATCCTCATACCTCCCATCTATCCTGACAGTTCTACTCCCATGAAACTACTGCTCTCAATACACATATCAAGGTAATGTGTCATTCTCCCGCTCCCCCGCCCCTACTGCATTCCAACACTAAAAAAATACGGAATATTTGACAATCTCTTCTGACTGTTTGATGACTTTCAATAATTAATCACATGCGTGGTAGGATATCATTTCTCCATGTCACTTTCTCTCTCTATCTCTATCTCTATCTATCTATTTCTCTTTCACATTCTGTCTCTGGACCCTCAGAGATACTGGAGTCTATTGTCTATTGTCTATCCCCAGGTGAATGATAGTTCACACTTACCGTTAAGCGTAGGGGTGGGAGCTTAAGCTGTCGTTTCAAGGCCAGATGTGTCACCGAGGTTGCATTTAGTCCATGTTTATTCAAGGTTAGCTTGATGTTTTCTATCCACCGTTTTCTTGGACCACCTTTGGCCTTACGCCCGGATATTCTTGTACTATATGCTCTTATTGGTATTTGGTTTGGCTTCATTCTCATAAGGCGACCGAACCATTTTACTTGCTGTCTCTCAATATTCGATACATGATATTATACCAACTCTTTTCCTAATTTCTTCATTTCTTATTTTATCTAGTTTGGTAACCATTGCAGCTTTTCTCATAAACTTCATTTCACATGTGACGATTTGTCTTTGCTGCGAAGCTGTTAACTGTCAACTTCTGTTTTTTGTACGTTAATTTTCATGTTGTACTTCTGACATGCTAACAGCAATACATTGATGTGCTTTTGCAAATCTGTGTATATTAAACTTTGATCACCGGCAAATAGTAGTTCGCTGATTTCATTGTTAAATTCCTCATCAGGTTTATTTACAATGTTTTTATCTTTGTTGATATGAGCTTCTTTTATTATTCTGTCCATGTATATGTTGAAAAGTATGGGTGAAAGTACGCATCCTTGTCTTACTCCAGATCTTGTTTCAAAAGGTTCAGTCATTCCTTCTGTTGTTCTTATTGAGCTTTGACATTTTTGATATATCGCTTGTATATTATCTAACAGTTGTCCTTTGATGTTATACATTTCTAGGGTTTCCCTATAGAACGTCTCCATCTACTCTGTTGAATGCCATTTCCTGGTCTACAAATTCTGTGTTTAAATCTTGATTGCTTTCGATTGCTTTTTCACTTAGCGTGAAAAGTACGTCTGTACAGCTTGTTCCTCTTCTGAAGCCAAATTGAGAGGGACTCAGCTGTGGTTCTGCAATGTACATGTATCGCATTCTCTGTTCTAGTAACTGGAGTAAAAAGACATATTATAACAAACATTAGAATCATACAGTCAAGATTTTTAGAGCACGAGAGAAGTCAATCTTGAACATTTAGTAACCACAGGAAAGATCAAGGGGAGAGAAGAGACAGAGGAAGAGAAAAACACGAATTTCTTGAAGAGGTGTTACTGTGGCACAAAACGAAGTTACCAACTGAATTTATTATTAACAAGAGAGATTTTTATGGAGAAACATGTTTACCTTCGTCACTCGGCATGGCACTTGATTGATAGTCCTGAAATCGGATGTGCCAGATAGAAAGAAGCAGATATCTCAGCCAATCACGTCCCAAAACCTTGTTAGTCGTCTCCTACGACGTGTATGGTAGGTAACAGTTTTACCATTCTTCGCTTTCCCTTGTGGCTGCCATCAACACACAGGCGAGAGAGGCACATGGACCACGATAAGAATCACTGGCCCACTCCACTCGACATGGCACTTGATTGTTTGATAATCCAGCGTTTACACTAAAAACTAAAATAGTACACTAGACCAGCGATGGCACAGCTGGGGTTTTATCACTAAATCGTGCGTTTTGCCGTTGTTTGGGGTAATTTAAACAAAATTTTGTTTTGGCCACATTTGCCTGAATCTTGGGCGGTGTTAGAAAATTCTTGAAATTTAACAAACGGACGGGAAACCGTTCTCACCCGTAATGATTTTCGGAGGGAAAAGGTCGTCAAAAGTCTCATGGTAACTATAGAACTGCACACTGAAATAGGAGAATGTTCTCTTTTTTTTTTATAGATTCCTTGCCGAAGACATATAACAGGCCCTTGGCTTATATAAATAATTATTTATATGCAATTATATAGCATGGCCGAGAGGTTAGAGGTTTCTTGATTCTTGATTAGAATCTGGCTTCACAGCACGCGGGGAATTCCCATAAATGCTCCGCTCACCGTTCCAGCAGCCATCCCAGTGTATGTAGACTCGGAGTCCTGGTCAAATGTTAATTGTGTGATCTTCGGGACTTTCCAAACATTTTACTTTTCCCCCTCAAGTCTACATTTTCTGTATGTGTACGTTCTCAGCCTCATTGACATCGTCTTCATCTTGAAATTAGAGGTTAGAGGTTTTGTCTTATACTCGTGAGGTCCAGAGGTCGATGTCCAGGACTATATTTATTTTATTTTTTTTAAACTCACCCTGAAAATGAGAGTGCGACGGCACAAATATGCAGTCTCCATCGTACAAGTCACCTGAAACCTCTATGCAACTTCCTAACGGAAAAAAATGCATTACTGACAGCGATATGTTTTTTGGGATTATCTGGGGGTTTTTTAATTGCGATCTGGGGTTATTTTTGAAACATGAGTGCTAACACTTTACTAGACTTGGCCGACATCTTGTGACATTCTGTAGCTTATTTACATAACACATCTCTGCCGACTGATACACAACATCTACATAAGTACATCTAACAAATATGCGTACACACGTGTCTGGAACATCTGTGTAATACATATGTCTGGTAAATGTGCGTAACACACGTGTGTTTTAAATATGTGTAAGACATGTATATAACAAATCTATGTTCACACGAGTACACGTCGGTAACTGATATCTCAAACAAGACGTTCCTTTAGTAGCCACGTTTCGTGAACTTTCTGGTGAAGGTGTCCTTGATCGAAACGTTTCAAATTCTGTATAAATCAGTATACGGATGATCATGAATAAGAGAATAAATTTGAAGAAGTCATGCCTACCGTCGCAAGTTAGAACGTGACTTGACTATAAGTAGACCATGGCCGTCGGAATTATAGGAGACCTCTGTACATAATTAATTAGGACTTTTTCATTACGTTTTTGATTATTTTATATGTGATTATATGTGATTTCGTTGGTGACTATTTATATATTTGGAGTCGTATGCCAAAAATAGCCAAAGCCGACCATGGTACGAATGAAATGCACGAAAATAATCAAAATGGGCTTTTCATGTGATGTTTACATTTTCTGTTGAAAGGACTGTTAGTTTAGTAGAATTTCACCAAGTAGACTATCAAACAGATACAGACAAGAAAACAGCAGGATAATTTTAAGTCAAATCTAGAGCACGGTAGGCCTCCTGTAGCTACAGATTACATTAATTGTTGTGTAGCCTGAAGGGCATAGTCCTTTTCGGTTGCAAGGAGTAGCTTGTATTATCAGCTGTTGGCAGGAAGTCTTACAGCACTATTACCAGCAACGGTCAGCAGGTCCCAGAAATCATATATGCTGACCACACAGCTCTCTTAACAACAAACAGAGATGCTCTAATGTTTAATGTTACAACAACAACAACAAGAACAACAACAAGAACAACAACAACAACAAACTAAAGGCCGAAACATGTTCTTAAATATTAAGAAATCAAAAATTATGACAACGGATAAAGTGAAAACGCAACCAAAGATAATAATTTAGAATTCCAAACTAGAGGGTATAGCAAATGCCCAGTACTTGGGCACAAACTTAAATAGCCCAGGAGACTGCTGTAGAAATCAAGAGAAGATTTGCAATGGCGATATTGAAACTTGTCCAAATTAAAAATCTTTGGCAAGGTACCAGCAGCATAGGCAAACTGAGGCATGGACATTAAATAAAGCAGTAGCAAATATAATAGCTGTTTTCGAAATGAGATGTTACAGCAGAATTTTTACATCTACCATGGACAGTTTAAAAGACACACCAAGAAGTGTTAAGATCAATGACCGTCGAAGTGGGCTGTCTCCTTAACAACATCTTAAGAAGAAAGTAGTTTTCCTTTTTAGTCATATGAAGAGACATAACAGCATAGAAAGATTAATAGATGAAGGCAGAGTTAACGGCAATAGAGGAAGAGGGCGCCCAAGACGACGATGGTGCAGTGATATATTACATTATTTAAACATGTTTCTAGCTGCGGCAGATCAACATACCTAGAATCGCGGAGCTTTCAGACAACACCCGGACTTCCCAGTTGTATAACTGTGGTAACACCCGTACTTAGAAGTTCCAAAGTCATGTATGTGTAAGTGTGGTAACACCCGGACTTATAAGTTCCAAAGTCATGTATGTGTAAGTGTGGTAACACCCGGACTTATAAGTTCCAAAGCCATGGATGTGTAAGTGTGGTAACACCCGGACTTATAAGTTCCAAAGCCATGGTTGTATAACTGTGGTAACACCCGGACTTAGAAGTTCCAAAGCCATGGATGTGTAAGTGTGGTAACACCCGGACTTATAAGTTCCAAAGCCATGGTTGTATAACTGTGGTAACACCCGGACTTAGAAGTTCCAAAGCCATGGATGTGTAAGTGTGGTAACACCCGGACTTAGAAGTTCCAAAGCCATGGTTGTATAACTGTGGTAACACCCGGACTTAGAAGTTCCAAAGCCATGGTTGTATAACTGTGGTAACACCCGGACTTAGAAGTTCCAAAGCCATGGTTGTATAACTGTGGTAACACCCGGACTTAGAAGTTCCAAAGCCATGGATGTGTAAGTGTGGGTTTATGCGAGAAAGTCGTCAGTAGAAGATCTCTGTACGGGACTACATTTGGAACGTTTTTTTTATTATTGTCGTGACTTTAGTTGGTCACTATTTATATTCTAGGAGTCGCAAGTTAAAATTAACCAAAGTCGATCAATGAAATTTACGGAAATAATCAAAATCATCCTTTTGAGTTCATGTTTACATTTTCTGTGCACATGTCTTTATAACGGAGACCGGTCACTGTCTATGGGGACATGTCTAGTCGCCTCTTACGATATACATGGAAGGTAAACAGTGTTGCTACTCTTTACTCCTCTCTCGGACCCCGACAACACAAGGGCGTACGAATCATTTCTCTAAAATTTAAAAAAACAATGATATTGCCGTTGTGTTTGATGTGTGAACAATTATTTTTCATGCCACTATAACGCCCAACCCAAATTAGCTAATCCTTTGAAAAAAGTGCCAGCCAAAATCTCAAGCAAATGACTAAATTACCTTCTACTGTCCTGGTTGGTGGACGTGTTAGTCTATAACATATATAGGCAGTGGCATGAAAAGGTTTAACACTGGTTTGATGCGTACGCTGTACAAACTACAGACAGACAGACAGACTCTGGGACTGATAGAACTATGGCGTAAGCTGACGGCATTCTGATATTTGGGTACACACCTATATCATCCTGATGAATAAGTGTAGGCATCACTACTGCCATCACTAAATTTGAAAAAGATATAACACAGCGGAAAATTTACAAGCGACGTCAGCGGGAGGACAAATCCGAAAACTCTCCTAAACTGGAGAATTCATGCACTGCTATAGAATTTTCCAGGCACGAATCCGACTCATCGGACATCTACGAACTCACAAACCAAATTAAGCAATCACAAATGTTTTGTTTTGTTGTTCTTCTACTTGATTGTCACATTTAGTGTTTTTCATGTCATGCTCATCTTCGCTTGCGAAAGAAGAACATCGTCATCAGGTAAGTGCTTAAACAGTAAACAATAAAATTGAACTAGGGCCTATGTCTCTTTCACGGTCATTGTGACCACCTCTTGTAAAAATGAGCTTTAACTCACATGCTTTAGTGTGATTCACCAATGTTCCTGTGTCGTTGTAACACTTCCTTATTCGAATCAACTCACATTTCTATCTCTCGATTTCTACCCTGCCTATACACAGTATGCCATAAACGTAGGGCCAATACACCAGAATACCATCAGCATACATATATACTCCAGTTTAATCGACTTTCCTGTTTGTGAATTGTCCAAGATTCGCATCCATATGTTAGTATAGGAGTTATGTAGCACTGAAGAACTCTCGTCCTCACCACAGTCATAGTACACAGTATATTTGCCATTTTTCTGAATGTTGTTTTTGCCTGCTCTATTCTGCTTCTTATTTCTGTTGAACTTCTTCCATCTGCTGTAATCCTTGTACATAAATACTTGAATTAGTGGGACCTTTGGTAATACTATTTCGTTTACTGTGGATCTTGCACGGTGCGTCTATTGCCTTTCACTTTCTGAATTTCAGAATGCAGTAGGTGTTAATTTTCAGCTGTGCGGTGTGGATAGATGTGTGCTCTGCTAAACTGTGTTCTGTACACTGTAGTTGGACAGTCGAGTAGCAATCGCATTACTGTTAGTGACGTGTCTCTAGTGCATCCGAGTATGATACGCATCGCCTCATTTTGATTCTTATCCAAATTTTCAGTCTCGCTGAGCTTAGAAATACCAACACATCTTCTATCAACTGAAACAACTAGGCCCTGATATGCTAGTAACTTCTGTTCACGCTGACCAGCAGCCATAACTTTCACTGAGCAGCAGCCATAACTTTCCCTAGCAAGTAGAAACAACAAAACATTTGTGATTGTCTAATTTGGTCTGTGAGTTCGTAGACACCCGATGAGTCCGATTCGTGCCAGGCCAGTTCTATTGCAGTGCATGAATGACTTTAGAGGGTTCGGGGCAGGAGAGTTTTCGGATTTCTCATTCCGCTTCCGTCGCTTGTAAATTGCCGGCAGTGTTCTGTATTTTTCAAATTTAGTAATGCCAGCAGTGATCTGGGTGTGCTAGGCTGAGCGATCAAGTGATGTAGTCTCCCAGGAGCTAGGATCGACTTTGCAGTGCTCGAGAGAGTTTTCAAGGTGATCTTTGAAGTGCTTTTTCTGCCCTCCGCCTGAACGTTTACCATCGGACAACTCCCCACAGAATAATCTCTTTGGAAGGCGTTTGTCTGGCATACGGAAGATGTGGCCAGTCAGCGGAGTTGGGACCTAGTCAGCAGCGCATAAAATCTTTGCATACGGGACTTTTGAAGGATTTCTGTGTCTGGCACTCGATCTTGCCAACGTACTTCCATGAGGTTTTTTATGCACCGAAGGTGGAAATAGTTGAGCTCTCGTGGGGGTCTCGCATAGACAGTCCGGGATGACGCAGCATAAAGCAGTGTTGGTAGAACCACTGCGCGGTACACGACTTAGTTGTCAAACTGAGACCACGCCTGATCCAGACGTTGGCAGAAGGCTTCCGAATGCCGCACTGGCGCGAGCAATACACAGGGCAAAATCCTCGTCAACTGTCACAGTTTGCGAAAGGGTGCTGCCGAGATATACAAACATATTGGCAGTACTGAGCCATCATTTAACATGGCAGAGAACACCATGCTGAAGAGCGTCGGAGCCATGACGCAACCCTGTTTGACACCGTTATTTACTAGAAACGGGGTGAGTGTGCCCCGTCATCTTGCACACAGGCTGTCAT
The DNA here is from genome assembly GCA_034231615.1 of Meghimatium bilineatum. Taxonomy (NCBI): domain Eukaryota; kingdom Metazoa; phylum Mollusca; class Gastropoda; order Stylommatophora; family Philomycidae; genus Meghimatium; species Meghimatium bilineatum. The sequence continues at coordinate 4,348,173 of CM067320.1, read as the reverse complement.
ACCATCATGGAGATGCCAAACCATGTTGGTGAATTTTTCGGGGCATCCAAAAGCACTTACCTATACCGGAACCAAGCTCAGAGTCGAGATGAGGGTCAGTACCCGAGGATACACGAGACAATGGATTGCAATTACATGAGATTTAGTTCACTGGTGGCGGAACACCCCGAACGAGATAAACGTATTCGACCAAAGTATAAATTTCCCCCTCACCGTCTCCTCGGAAATTGCCACACAGGACCATGTTGTGACCTGTAACGTTCAAGGGCACAGTATGTAATAAACTGTCACAGCCTATAGTAGATACACACTCGTTTGCCTGGCAACAAATAGGAAAGTTGTCACAGCTTAATGAAGCTTACCTGAAATACAATTATGTCGCAATCGGATGTGCTGGATCGGAAAGCGCAAAAAATGCATCTACGGTGTAAATCAGCGACACAAAGTACTTCACGCACTTCAGCGGATCCACACGAAATGTTGTGTTGGTTATCAGAGATCGAAGGTAAAAGAGCTGAAACGTGGTCATGTAATGGATAGTCAAGTGGAGATCGGAGCACATATGGGCGGCATGTCCGTAATAATGATGATCCGACGGCTAACTAACAACTTAGAACAGTGGTCTCTTCTTAGCCAACGTCGTCTCCTTACTCGTATCGGATGCCATGCATGTCAGGTCCAATGTTACCATTATTTGCTTCTATTTATAACTGATTGCAAAGAAGGAAACAGGAAACTTCAGCATAAGGTACACAAAAACAAATCTAATTACACGAGACTTGTTCATTATCACAGGAACACCTCGTATGAGATAGACGTCGACCAAAATCTAAATCCATGCTCACCGTCCCAATAGGTACACCGGGCACAATGCGAATTTCTTAGCGCTGGCTGCATTTCATTTAAAGGATTCAATTCACTATTGAAAACATGTGCGGCCGCAATAGACCTGGAGAACGTGTATAGCTGACGCGTCAGGAATGACAAAATGGTCTATGAAATGTTTCCCGAAATAAAGCTGGCATATTGCAGAAGTATGTCCCTTTGTTATGAAAATATTAAAGGATTCGATCGCCTCCAGCGGTGCTCGAGAACTTTAGACTTGATGGGCGGGAAATATAAAAGTAGAGGGCGTAGTTAAGGGTGGAGTAAAGAGACAGATGGGAGGAGTATAGCGACGTCTTGCGTGATAGACAGAAACGGAAGAGGAAAGGAAAGCCGAAAAAAGTGTAACAGAGTGAGAGATTGAGGAGGAAAAAAAAAGAGTCAAAGCTTCGACTGCCGCTGACAGGAAATTCCCCTCGAGCCCGACTGGCTGATTGGAGCTAATGAAGGCCTAGGTCGGTCGTTCTCACTTGGGGCCCGACCGGTCGGCGGTTCAATTCAAGAGTCCGCGGGTGCGTTCTTGACTGCTATCTCGCGGCAACTAAGCAACTCAAGCGATTCGGCAACGACGAGATAAAAGGTTTCATTCCGCCAGAATGGGAGAAGAGTGTCAGAGGGAGAGTGAGAGAGTGTGCGGTGGAGAGAGAGAGAGTGAGAGAGAGGCAGAGTAGAAACAGGAGAGGGTGAACGTTCTTTCTAGCTAATGAACAACAGTTTCACCTCTGAGGGTTTCCACTCAATGGGTCTCATACAGTGTGGAAATGGGGACACACTGGCGATGTGGCCACCACTAGACTGTTACTGTTCTGCGTTCTGTCTCGCTGATCACGTTGTACTTAGAAGCAAGGAATGTGGCATGTTAACATATACAGATTGTCTGTGCAATATCTGCGCTTTTAGAACGTCTCAGTTCGTTCTCAAACTCCTGCACATTGGTAGGATATAGTTCGGCGGTGTGGTTCAGGGCACGTTATGACGGCCAAGGTACCGAGTTCGAAACCCGCTTCAGACAATTGTGTATCCGGACCGATCAGAAAGCAATGGGAAAGTGTTTATGTTATGTTATGTTCCTCCATGCCATAGACGGCGCATAGGGCAGAAACCATAGCTTTCCATTTCTGTCTTTGTGTTGCCAGGTCTTTCAATTGTTGCGTGTTGTTTAGGTTCATTGACATGCCTTTTATATTGATGGTTCTTCGTAGAGTTTCTCTATGTCTCTCTCTTCTTCTTACTCCCGGTGGCACCCAATATAGGACTAATGGGGAATTCTTAGACTGTTCATTCTAAGAACATGGCCGATGTAAGTCCATCACCTTTGTCTAATGAAGGAAGATATATAGGTTTGTTTGCTTTCCTCTTTTATAGAAGTGTTAAATTTAAAGTCACTCCACTTAACATTCAGAATGATACGTAAATGGGAAATTACTGAACGTAAATACTACCAAAAATTAACTACGGCCACAATATGCTGTGTTGATGACTACATCCTGTATAGGATGTGCTACCAATTTCATGCAGGTGAACGTAATGCTTTGTGTCATGGTTTACAGCTTTACTGCGATATCTGACACATCTGACTTCAGCATGGCTTCTGGGTTACTTTGACCTGCAATGGATCAGCCCAGTCGCCTCTAGCCACATGCATAGAAGGTAAATAATATATTGTTATCCTTTATTCCCTTATCGAGCACCCAGTACATGGGAGAATCGGAACTGACACATCTGACCTTGCGTCACTTTCACCCTATTTGTTTCAGATATGTAACTCTATCCCCGAATACCTTCCTTATTCAACTCTTACTACAGACATGGCTTATCACGGTTTAGCTATGCTTTACTCACCTTGCAGGTCATTCAACACCCAGGCAATACATGTGAAAGATAAACAAAAATAGGTAGATGTGTTACCAAAATAAAACATAGAACAACCTAACAAGGAGAAACAGGGATAGATGTACACTAGCCAGGACACAACCAGCAAATGGTTGGAGAGCGGGGTGGGAGGGAGAGGGAGATTAGAAATTTGGGAGAGGGGTGAGGGGAGAGAAACTGACTGAGTGGGTCTAAAATATTGGATGTCATGTGACGAGACTAATGAAATATCATTCACAATTATAACATATTGCCCAAGTGGACCCACTTCATCAAACCATATAGGGCCGAAACCTTCAGCGGTAAGGACCTCTGTATAGAAAGTAAACAAGACTTTACTCGTGACGTATCTGATTATTGTCGTGTTTTTTTGGGTCACTATTTATATACTTCAAGTCAAATGCTCCTTCCCTCCCCCCCCCCAAAAAAAAAGACGCCCGACCGACGAAATGCATAGAAATTATCACAAATCAGACTTTCAGTTTATGTTTACTTTCTGTCAACAAGTCTTTACTAGAGCCAGGTCGTGCTAGGACCCACTCTGTGACCTTGTCAGTCTGTCATTCAGTAAATCAAAAATATCATTATCCGCGCGACATAACATGGGAGGACTACGGTACAAAAAATTAAAATCAACCATTACCGTTTTGTGTTCTTAATTAAGTACACACGTGTAGCATGGTCTGTGTTAGTACACACATGTATCCTGGTCTGTGTTCGTACACACATGTAGCCTGGTCTGTGTTAGTACACACATGTATCCTGGTCTGTGTTAGTACACACATGTAGCCTGGTCTGTGTTAGTACACACATGTAGCCTGGCCTGTGTTAGTACACACATGTATCCTAGTCTGTGTTAGTACACACATGTATCGTGGTCTGTGTTAGTACACACATGTATCCTGGTCTGTGTTAGAACACATATGTAGCCTGGTCTGTGTTAGTACACACATGTATCCTGGTCTGTGTTCGTACACACATGTATCCTGGTCTGTGTTAGTACACACATGTATCCTGGTCTGTGTTAGTACACACATGTATCCTGGTCTGTGTTAGTACACACATGTATCCTGGTCTGTGTTCGTACACACATGTATCCTGGTCTGTGTTAGTACACACATGTATCCTGGTCTGTGTTCGTACACACATGTATCCTGGTCTGTGTTAGTACACACATGTATCCTGGTCTGTGTTAGTACACACATGTATCCTGGTCTGTGTTCGTACACACATGTATCCTGGTCTGTGTTCGTACACACATATATCCTGGTCTGTGTTAGTACACACATGTATCCTGGTCTGTGTTAGTACACACATGTAGCTTGGTCTGTGTTAGTACACACATGTATCCTGGTCTGTGTTAGTACACATATGTAGCCTGGTCTGTGTTCGTACACACATGTATCCTGGTCTGTGTTAGTACACACATGTATCCTGGTCTGTGTTAGTACACACATGTATCCTGGTCTGTGTTCGTACACACATGTATCCTGGTCTGTGTTCGTACACACATATATCCTGGTCTGTGTTAGTACACACATGTATCCTGGTCTGTGTTAGTACACACATGTAGCTTGGTCTGTGTTAGTACACACATGTATCCTGGTCTGTGTTCGTACACACATGTATCCTGGTCTGTGTTAGTACACACATGTATCCTGGTCTGTGTTAGTACACACATGTATCCTGGTCTGTGTTAGTACACACATGTATCCTGGTCTGTGTTCGTACACACATGTATCCTGGTCTGTGTTCGTACACACATGTATCCTGGTCTGTGTTAGTACACACATGTATCCTGGTCTGTGTTAGTACACACATGTATCCTGGTCTGTGTTAGAACACATATGTAGCCTGGTCTGTGTTAGTACACACATGTATCCTGGTCTGTGTTCGTACACACATGTATCCTGGTCTGTGTTAGTACACACATGTATCCTGGTCTGTGTTAGTACACACATGTATCCTGGTCTGTGTTAGTACACACATGTATCCTGGTCTGTGTTCGTACACACATGTATCCTGGTCTGTGTTAGTACACACATGTATCCTGGTCTGTGTTCGTACACACATGTATCCTGGTCTGTGTTAGTACACACATGTATCCTGGTCTGTGTTAGTACACACATGTATCCTGGTCTGTGTTCGTACACACATGTATCCTGGTCTGTGTTCGTACACACATATATCCTGGTCTGTGTTAGTACACACATGTATCCTGGTCTGTGTTAGTACACACATGTATCCTGGTCTGTGTTAGTACACACATGTATCCTGGTCTGTGTTAGTACACATATGTAGCCTGGTCTGTGTTAGTACACATATGTAGCCTGGTCTGTGTTAGTACACATATGTATCCTGGTCTGTGTTAGTACACATATGTAGCCTGGTCTGTGTTAGTACACATATGTAGCCTGGTCTGTGTTAGTACACACATGTAGCCTGGTCTGTGTTAGTACACATATGTAGCCTGGTCTGTGTTAGTACATCCTTTACCGGGGTCTGTGTTAGAATCATCACATATAAACAAATTAGTGACAGAAAGTCTTGTAAAAGTCTTGTATCTTGACCGATGTTCGGCTCGGCGTAACGACACATTACATGCTGTGACCTTTGGCGATATAAAACCTACTGGCTATGCCTTTCTTAATGACTCATTAGACTAAAGGGACTGTCCATACATTAGGATTTTAATTGTAAGGGAAGGAAGGGGGGGGGGCGGGTTGACAAAAGTTAACGTCAATAAAACGGCTTGTATACATCAAATAAATTGTTGTAATATGAAAGGAAAATATTTAAGAATCAGAAAAAAATTATGTTTTTTTCCCCGCAATATTTCTTCGGAAAAAAAAAATTGTAAGTGATTTTGGAAAAAGAAATATTTGACGCAAAAATAGGGTGTGGGAGTTCCTCAATTCTTGACAAATTGTTGATTGTGTAAGGGGGAGGAGGGGGGGGGGGGTTGTCAAAAAAATTGCCTAACAAATGCACTGACGTAATTTATAGATTGCTTCTATTTCTGAGATTAGCATTGGTCAATATGAGAATACTTTGTGTGACAACCAATAAAAAATCGAGAATATTTTTTAATGAGTCATTTTGAAAATGCAGGATATTCCAGTTAGTTATTAGGCCGTATAATGCTAACGGCCATGCGTGCTGTTTACTCTGTGTAGTGAGTCATATTTGGCGAACATAAGATACACACTAAGTATGTAGGGTGACAGTAGGTGGCATACTGGCTGGCGAAGTCGATCATGGATTCCCACAGTTCATAAGATCAGTTTATACCTTGGAGTCACTTTTTATCAAAGACTTACACGGAAACAGCACATAGACAAGTGCCAAACAAAAGGTACAATGAGGACAGCACTCCTTAAAAAATTGACTGTAACAGATTTGGGTGCAAATGGGAAAATTCTAAATAGAGCATACATAGGTTAAGTAAGACCAGCTTGTCTCTTACCATGCATCTTCCTGTACGTGCCTTTTAATTTGGCCGCCCCTCCAATGTTCGGACTGGACTGACTAGCTTCACTGTATGTCGACAGTGTCACTATATGTGGTGATGCTGGTGGTGTCGGAGATATTGTCTGTCTCTTATGCAGTCAAATATCTTTCCATCTGCGACCTCCACATTCTCGGACACGATCCCCAAAAGATTTGGCCAGAATCAGCTCGAGCTGCTGTATTTCTGTTTCCAGGGTGCACCGCGAGGAGGTACATTTTGGGATCTTGGTTATCCGCTAACCCTGGGTCCACCGAGAGCAATGGGTTCCATTTGCACCCCTACGAACTCATAATCAAGTAAATAACTCTAATTGAATTTTGAAAAGTGGATGTAACAAATGGTCATCATCACTTGTGATGGACGAACGACACCATCCACAGTTCCTCTATTCCAAACATATCTATTGTATCTGCTTGTTCCTGTCCTACCGAATACACCTCTGACGTCTTGTTCCTGTCCTATCGAATACACCTCTGCCGTCTTGTTCCTGCCCTATCGAATACACCTCTGACGTCTTGGATGGTGTCTTCCAATAAATACTAGTGCTGGTATTATCCACATTCCTAAAAGAGACTAACCATTCCTTATAGCTTTTTCTCTATGGTACTGTCTCCCGCTTGTACTGTCTCTTTCTGCTAAATGTTCCAGTCTCCCTCTTCTGTCCCTCTCTGCTCGATATCTTCCCCCATTCACACCCCGATACCACACCTGGATGGTCTACGGCCTTGCAATTCCTCCTGTTCCCAAGCGTCATCATCTCTCTTTATCTACTCGCATCCGTCTTTCTAAGCTTGTTCTCACTCTCAACTCTTTTCAGTCTGGTGGCCACTTATTTGATCATCTGATGGCCACTTATTTGATCATCTGATGGCCACTTCTTTGGTCATATGATGGCCACTTCTTTGACCATCTGATGGCCACTTCTTTGGTCATATGATGGCCACTTCTTTGACCATCTGATGACCACTTCTTTGACCATCTGATGGCCACTTCTTTGATAATCTGATGGCCACTTCTTTGACCATCTGATGGCCACTTCTTTGATCATCTGATGGCCACTTATTTGATCATCTGATGGCCACTTCTTTGACCATCTGATGGCCACTTCTTTGGTCATATGATGGCCACTTCTTTGACCATCTGATGATCACTTTTTTTACCATCTGACCACGAACGTCAGCAGCAAAGACGACCTCTGCACATAAAGTAAATAAACCTTCATTCGTTACCTTTTTATTATGGTCGTTTTCATTGGTCACTATTTAAAAAATTGGAACCATCTGCCATAATTAGCTGTGGGCTGCCAGGGCTCGATTGATGAATATCGACACAGTTACCATGCATGTCGTTAGAGACTATTAAGAAGGTTGGCGGGGGGGGGGGTTGAATTGGCTGTCCCATCACATAGAGTATCAAAATTAACCACAGACCATGCTGAAACCGGATGTGTAGGCCAAAATGTGCGGATATTGCAACTAAGCTGTAAACCTTGACACAACGCATTATATTCTATGTAAACCTTGACACAACGCATTATATTCTCTGTAAACCTTGACACAACACATTATATTCTCTGTAAACCTTGACACAACGCATTATAATCTCTGTAAACCTTGACACAACGCATTATAATCTCTGTTCATCTTGACAATGCCTTCTATTATCTGTAAACATTGACACAACACATTCCAGTCTCTATAAACCTTGACATAACACATTCTATTCTCTGCAAACCTTGATACAGCACGTTCTATTATCTCAAACCTTGACACAACGCATTATATTCTCTGCAAACCTTGACATAACGCATTCTATTATCTGCAAACCTTGACACATAACATTCTATTCTCTGCAAACCTTGACACAACACATTCTATTCTCTAAAGTACATTTTATTAATATGCGTGAGTTCGATAATGAATGCAGAAGAAGATGAACAAGAAATATGAGCATTGTCATTTTACAAGAGCGATCCAACAGAACTGAGTCACTGCAAGACATATCCAGATGGAGTGTAAGTCACTGCAAGAGAGATCCAGTTATACTGTGAGTCACTGCAAGAGAGATCCAGTTGGAGAGTCTAAGAAAGCACGTAATAAAAGTTCCATGCGTAGAATAGTTCCTCAACGATTCTTCAATCCTGTTCTGTCTTTAGTTATTACTATTATTTCTTTCCAAAGCTGCTTCTACAATACGATTATTTGGAGTCAATAAGACAGCCACAAACACCAACACAAGATGACTATCACATTATGAACAGATCAGAACAAGTTATAATTCTACGTCTCAGAACAGGACACAACCGACTCCGCAGTCACATGAATACAAAGTTCAAGATTGGCAACACGGCCATGTGTACATGTGGACAGGCAGCACAGAGTGCCAAACATATACTTCAAGAGTGTTCTGAGCGTGAAACGCTGAGGCAGACATATTGGCCAGAGGAAACAACACTGGAATCAAAGCTCAATGGGACACTGTATGAACTACAAAAGACAGCGAGTTTTATTAAGGAGACAGAATTACAGATATAGACATGTTTCAAGTGAACGAAAGAAGAAGAAGAAATTTGGAGTATCTGCGATTATTTGGACACGTATTTATCCCTAGACACTGCGGCTTCTTGGACATTGCCAGTCCACCAGTGTTATTAATCCATGGTTGCTGTTGTTTTGTTACTTCATATGTGCAAGGTGGTGTTTTGTTATTTCATATGTGCAAAGCGGTGTTTTATTACTTCATATGTGCAAGGTGGTGTTTTGTTTCTTCATATGTGCAAAGTGTTGTTTTTTTGTTATTTCATATGTGCAAAGCGGTGTTTTATTTCATTCATATGTGCAAGGTGGTGTTTTGTTTCTTCATATGTGCAAGGTGGTGTTTCCCAAGAACTTTATTTCATACCCTGAATACTCCACTCTCAGCATCGTGCAATGGTGTTAATATGGGAATTAACTTCAAAAAGTTAACTGGTGACTTTCTCCTGAATTATAACCCTTGAATTGTGGACTTTCATCCCTTTCGTCGCAAAGCTAAACGTTGAATATGCACATCCAGGAATGGGGTAATGAAGTTTTACAAATAACTAAAGACACACATAATAACACACACAAATCAACATTTCGACCAAAAGGCCTTATCAAAACAAAAATTTAAACAAAATTAAAACATACAACAGAAAACGAACAGTAAGGATATGGACGGTCATTATGGCATGTGTAATATAGATCGACCGGAAGAGGTGAAAATCATATAAACGTTGAATATTTTTGTCGATAGCAACGTCAGGTAGAGTATCCTGGACATGATATAGCAGTAATTACATCATTTCGATAATCCTGCCGATCTTGAGACAATCTTCCTGCTTCCGTGAAAAATAGGCTGGTAAGCTACTGTGAAGATCGTCACTCCGTATATCTCACAATGTCGTTTGAGAAAAACGTTTGAAACTGGCATCTTGTCCTAGTTCTGTTATTGATCGAAAGAACATGTTAGTGCTTTTGTCGTTTGTCATAAACGTGGTCTTGCTTTTGTTTAGAAATAGATTTTGGATTTTCCCAGTATTTTTTAATGGAATTTATAAGTTGTCCCGTGCCTTTATTTGCGGTGGGATAGTGTATACGTTCGTCCATCACAAGTGATGATAACTATTTTTTACATCCACTTTTGAAAATTCAGTTAGAATTATGAAACTATGAAACATGCATAATAGTTCGTAGATGGCTAATGAGCCCCATTCGAGATGTAAATGTCCTTGCTCAGTTCGGATATGGAATCATTGTAGTCGGATTTTGGTCTATCCATGACTTTCTAGCTACTCTCCGATGTTGGGTTGCAGCATTTCTCCTCTTTTCACAAGATGATATGATCTTTTTGACTGTAGAACGCCACGTAGATCTATTATGTACAAGTTCTTCCCATGTGTCTTGATCTATGTCAAACATTTTCACTGAGCTCTTTAAATGTCCTTGTTTAGCGCTTATTTTGGCACCTTTGAGATCGTTTACAATTTTCCAGCTCGCCATAGAGAAATATCTTTTGCAGGAGATAGTCTGGTATACGTACCGAGTGCCATGCCCAACGAATCTGTGTCTTCATCAGGATAGTGTCAATATTGGGGATACCAGATCTTTCAAGGACAGTGATATCTGGAATCTTGTCTTGCCATCTGATGTTCATAACTTTTCTGAGACAAGTTGTGTGAAAGTGATTGAGTTTCCTCACATGACGTCTTTACACAGTTCATGTTTCGCTATCGGACAACAGCACTGGAAGTACCACTGCTCTGTAGACTTTCAGCTAAGTCTGTAGGTTAATGCCATTTCTACTCCACACATTTACGTAGTCCACCGAATGTGCTGCTTGCCTTGGTTAAGCATGGGCGTTGTGGGATAGTAATGCTGTATTATCGGCATTGTAGTTCTGGTATATCGTGACCTGTTTCATATTGTCGTCAATATACAATTGTATATTTGTTTCAATGATAAGTGAGGCTGCAATAAAATTGTATAAATCCAGTTACTTACGCAAAACACAAGTCTAAATCATTTGTAATATTACTGTTATGTCTCAATTTTTTCCCGCTGTTTTCAGTGCAATTTATCTTGATAAAGATCTTATCATTGAAACGTTATCTTTGTCTAAATTGTATCTATTTATGTTATTTCAGCGTCGAATACGGTGAGTACGGCAGAAATCAGAGCTCTTAAGTTCGAGCCACTTTATGCTACCAAGTGCAGTTCTTGCATGTTGTTGAGATCCATACGCATACCACGACTGGCTCCAGTACAGACCTGTAAACTGATGACCTAGAAGGCTGATTTTGATTATAATTGCTGTACATTTCATTGGTCGGCCTTGATTATTTGTGGCGAATCCAAGTATATAAATAGTGACCAACAAATATATCAAGACAACAATAAAAAACGTAACGAATGAAGACTTGTTTACTTTCTGCAGTTAGGTCATCCGACGGTTTCTGTCATACACCCTCTTTGATTGATGGATGCTCTGCGAAGTCTCTCTAGGTCTTCCTCTTTTTCCATCTCATAAACCAGTTTAGTTCTTGTAGTAGCAGTCTGTTTTCATTCACTAAGTATTCTATGTTCAATACTGTTATAGATATATATATATAATATTCATTTCTAAAAGTTATTTAGTCTGTTCTCCCGAAAACGTATCTATCAACATTGTGTTTTGTTGTTGTATCTTTGTTTCAGAAGTGCTTAAAATAGAAAGGTGGTTTCCCAACGACGTTTGGAGTTATGCGAAGGAAGTGACGATCTTCACATTTGCATACCGACCTATTTTTAGGGTCGCAGCGGTGAAGAGAGCAAAAAATGTCGGTTTCCCAACTTTAGTTAAAATATAAACAGGATGTTCAATTTTACTTTTGTGCTTCAACATGACTAGTGAGGGTACAAGGAGACACGGACAAATGAAAATCCTACTCACTGGTAATTATTTGTAATACAAATGTTGCTTTTCAGAAAGTCGCTATATTTTCTCTATTTATCATTCATTATTTTAATATAGAATTAGACCAAGAAAAATGGCCACCCATTCTTCTAGGCCTAATGAGTTTCATTGTGTTTTGGGAGATACATTTCATTATTTTGTTTTCATCCTGCAGATTTTTACACGGTTCAGTGTACATATTATAATAGTCATTTACGAACACATACTAATGTCTGGGTTTTAATTAAACTTGACAATGTGCAAGTGTTATTATTAAGTTAAAACTTTTTAAAATAAAAAATAAACGAAACAGTTAAAAGTAATAAAAGTAATGTTAACTACTTACTTATACAGTATTATACAGTATACACTTAACTACAGTTGTGTTATGTTTACAGTTTAGGCTTACTTTAGGCATACCCAACATTAAAACTCCATGATGTATTTAAACTGTAGTATTATTTTGAATTTGCGCAGTGCTCACACACATCGTCATGCATATCATATGGTCATACATGATGTGATCGTACCATGGATCATGCATTTATTTTGTAGTCATCACTTAACTATAATAAATATTATCCCAGCAGACACACTAAGAGATATATGATATATCATATAGTAGGAACCTACTACAGGGCAGTAGAGGGAAAATGTCTTCAGTTAAAATAAGGGGGGGGGGGAGTTGCCAGTCTTTTCATGCAATTGCTTTTTTCTCATGAGAAATGTTGCAACTATTTTGTATGTTGAAACATTGTAAATAGGTTAAAAAACAAACAAACAAACCCAGAAGTCAATTTCCTTTATTCATGCTCACATATAGGGAATACCATATGTTAGGTACCGGTACTTATTTTCATTGAACAACTGATGATGTCAACATTATATCCACTATCTTTACTTGACTGGAAGATCTGGTATTTATTTTCTTAGGATGGATCTACCTAGGAGACAGCCAACTCCGCCCCCAAAACCTCTTAAGTTGGCGATTGTAAAATATTTTTAAACTGGGAATTAAACTTTAGATCGCTAAAAGGCCAGTTCACTAAATATGAGCTACTGAGGCCCAGCTGTCAATACATCAATCAAATACCATGCAGAGTTGCGTAGACGATCATGTTCCTCCACGACTCTGTCTCTTGTTTTGTTAATAAGTTCAGTCTGTGACATTTTTTTGTTCAACAGTGCTAACCCATCCAGAAATTACTCTCTTTGTCTTCCTCTGTCACTTCTCTTTTTGATCTTTCTGGTGGTTACTAAATGTTCAAGTTATACTTTTCTCATCACATGCTATGAAAATCTTGACTGATTCTAATTTTTTTAAATATAGTTTGTCTTTTTACTCAAGCTTCTCTGAGGACTTCTACATTAGTTTTCTTGACTCCATGAAATATTTGGCATTCTTCTAAAAAATCACATCTCATTTGCCTCCAGCTTATTTTGAGCTCTTTTGTTTATCATCCATACTTCACACGCATTAAGAAGGATTGGCTCAATATAACATCCAAGCACTTGAACTCATGTATACATTGATACTACCCGATTTCATAGAATGTTTCTCATCTGAAAATGAGTGTACATATACTGAAATGTAGATTTTAATATACTTCTTCTTCGGCGATCATTACTCAGTCAGGTTGGGACTCCAGATTCTATGATATAGGCTGCTGTCTGTTTTAGAGTGTCCACTGTGCCATACAGTTTCTCTTCAACACTGATTGTGGTGGGTCATGTCTTGTTTCTCAGGTCTGCATACTGGGGACATTATTGTAGGATATTTTCTGCTGTCACATTCGCAAGGCTGCAACGGCAGAGCCCAGTTGTACCTATTTTGAATTTGGTGTACAAATGATGTCTCATTTTGTTGTGACCAGTTCTGAAGCGCAGCAGGATAACCTGGTCTCTTCTGGACAGTTTAATATACTAAAATGTAGAGTTTAACCCATAGCAGCCCAATGTCGACATGTTTACTCTTTCCATAGACACACGATGTGGACATGTTTACTCTTTTCATATACACACAATGTCGACATGTTTACTCTTTCCATAGACACATGATGTCCACATTTGTAGTCATGGACAACAATCTTCCATGATAATTTCCCATTATTATTTTATAATAATTATTTTGCTAGAGTGATTGTTCCTAAATTTTGTATGCCGATATAAATACCCAGTTGGAATTTATTCAACATCTTCACGTTTGCAAGCCTTACTGTACGGGCCTCATTGTGATGCCATTGTTTGGGAATTCTTCATGTATGATTATTCAGACAAAGATGATTTTTAAGGCTTCAGTGTTGCAGGCACTTTAGATCAACATGTGGGGGTTGAGGGAGATATTGATAATATTTAATAGTGATATAAATGCTGTCACTTATGACGAGGAAATAAAGAGCCAGGTTTTCTACAGATAGGCCTATGGATGACTTTGAAACTGTAAGTCTTTTGTATGCGTTTGTCCACACTGTCGATGTTGGTTGTCCACAACATAACACTGACGCACACAAGCAAACAACACCTCCAACCTTTTCCAGCATCTACTTATCTCTATTGTCTCCAAATTTGAAATAAATGACTCAATAAATTCTTCTTCTTTTGTTCGCTAATAATGTCTATATCTGCAGTGTTGTTTCTTGTATAAATTGTTGGCTAGTAATGTCTATATCTGCAGTGTTGTTTCTTGTATAAATTGTTGGCTAGTAATGTCTATATCTGCAGTGTTGTTTCTTGTATAAATTGTTGGCTAGTAATGTCTATATCTGCAGTGTTGTTTCTTGTATAAATTGTTGGCTAGTAATGTCTATATCTGCAGTGTTGTTTCTTGTATAAATTGTTGGCTAGTAATGTCTATATCTGCAGTGTTTATAAATTGTTGGCTAATAATGTCTATATCTGCAGTGTTGTTTCTTGTATACATTGTTGGCTAGTAATGTTTATATCTGCAGTGTTGTTTCTTGTATAAATTGTTGGCTAGTAATGTCTATATCTGCAGTGTTGTTTCTTGTATAAATTGGACAGTGTTTTTCATTTCTTGTTTTGTACCATAAAGTTTAACATTCATTGGTGTATCAGAAGGCCAGTATGTGCATCTTAGTGTGTTATTGTTTCCACATTCTTGAAGGATATGCTCTGAAGTCTGGTTGACTTGTCCACAATTACACTTTGCTGATGTGCCAATTTTAAATGCTGTATACATATGGCTGTTTAGTCTATTGTGTCCAGTTCTGAGTTGAAATATGATGACCTGTTGTTGTCTGTTTAGCAGATGGTAGTTGTCCCGTGAAAGTAAGTTAGGCATTTGCAGTGCTTTTATCATGGATTTCTTTCGGTACTGTCTGTAACAATTATTGTAAATTTATGGCATATATTGTAGATTTTTAATGTTCTATTTCAGTTCTATGTGCAAAGAATATTGGCAAGAAAGATTTCTTCCGTAAGTACCAGCTTCTAGTTTTTAACATTTCCATGTATTTTCAGTTTTAGTTTAATATTTTCAGTTAAAGTTTAAGTCTTCTTTAAAAGATTAAGATTAAAAGATTCACCCAAAGATTAAGATAAAAAAAACAGATAATATCTACAATTTTTATACCAACACTCTGCTACCAATGTCAAACATGGTCTTTAACAGTTTCGCAGCAGAGGAAAATAGTTACATGTGAAATGAAATGTCTTAGAAAAACTACAATGGTTACTAAACTAGATAAAATAAGAAATGAAGAGATTAAGAAAAGAGTTGGTATAATATGTATTGAACATATTTAGAGATGGCAAATAAAATGGTTTGGTCACTTTATGAGAATGAACCCACACCAAATATCAATAAGAGCATATAAAAAAAATCGGGACATAAGGCCAAATGTAGACCACAAAAATGGTGGATAGAAAACATCATAGCCTTGAGCAAACATGGACTTAATAGAACCAAGATATGCAGGCAGTTGCGTCTGTGGGTTTCACCAACGGCCCACTAGACAAACCACCCATCCATCAGAAAACATGAATAGATGACATGCTGTTATATTGAGGTTATCTTCTTATAGAAGCTTCATGTTACGTTATCTATACAATTATGCTTCTCATGCTTTTATTTTGTTGTTACAATGTGTTTCTGTTATTTGTATATATGTATGCACCATCTGAGGCATAGTGACTCAGGACGTGACAATCCTTTTGACTTTAACATTTGGTTGCATGTCTGGAGCAATAGAGAAGTTCAGCATAACCAGCGTCACAGTGAACTCTATCTTGGCTGCAGTGGTTCAGAGAGGTGCATAGGTTGAAACCTACCTTCCTGGTGGTGTGATAGTGGTTACAGTCTAGCAGAATGCACCACTAAAACAAGAGATGAGATGTTGGAGATCTGTTGCAGCCAACCTTCGTTGCAGAGACGACACTTGATGATGATGATCAGTGTTAAAAATAAATAACCGGCAATAAACAAGAACAAGGACTTTTTTTCTACGTTCCGGTCCAACTGGGACCTTTATGAAGAAACACGCAAACAATGAACAAGAAACAGTTAATTGCAAATGACCACTTGGAGACTTCCTTCTTACAGCAGGACGCTCCATATAATGAGAGACATGCTAAAATAATTGTTGAATTATGTGCATTCAAAATGATTGCACACCTTTGACACACAGATATTCCCATAGATTCAAGCCTCACTTGACAATAACTACATTCACTTTTTGACAATACAGGTTTGCCAGACCCATTTGCCAAGATCACAGTTGATGGTTCCGGTCAGTGCCACTCCACAGAAGTATGCAAGAACACACTAGACCCCAAATGGAACCAGCATTATGACCTGTAAGTGACATTGTATAATAATATCATTATTCACATTTGTTAGTTTTGTATGACCTAACGAATTCAGTTCTTGGGGCTACATCCTGATAATCTGCAGGAGTTTGAGAATAAAAGTAGAAGTTAGCTCTATTATTGATTTAGAAAATCAGGAGAATGTGGATATCAGAATAAATGTGGGATTAATACCAGCTTACGTGATGCTGACACTTCACTCCTAATATTCTTTAAGTCACAGAAAAATATAGCTCTAACACCATATTACCCATTTGAAAGATAATTGAGCTTAACTTTAACTTCTTTATTATATCAATGAAATTATATTTCTTCTTCAGCGTTCATTCTCAAACTCCCACTGGATCTCTTTTGTAGCATGACAATGGTCCTGTTAGATTTCCAGCAGGATGTAGTCTAATGAATGAAAATGCGTTGTGTTGCCATTTTATTTGCGCTAATGGCCCAACACATAAGTCTTCTGTGAAAGTTAAATGTATCTCGCCATGGGCGCAAGTTTAAACGCGATGCAGCATATCTCTACTCTCTGGACTATATCTAGCTGGAAGTCAAGTTGGAGCATTGTCCTTCTACAAGAGACCCAACAGGAGTTTCAGAGCTAAAAAGATTCATTGTTTTTTTCCTTCAAATATTCAATAAATCAATAACCCTTCAGGGTCATAGGGGTACCACATTGGATGCTTCAGCACACAGTCCTCTAGCGAATTCTATCTTCAGCGATGTGGATAAGTGAACGAAAGAAGAAGAAGAAGCGATGTGGATGAGTGTGGAAATATCTTGTCCTGTCCATTCCTTGATGTTGTCTGTCTATGCCTTTATTTGTCCTCCTCTGCTTCTCCCCCCTTCGACAGTTCCCCGCAGCATTGTTTTTGGAATCATGTCTGCATACATGTCCAAACCATTCTTGTTTTTGTCGTTTCACTATTGAATGTAATAGTTCGTGTACACCTGCATACATCTCTATTTTATTTCTTACGTACAAATAATGTTCCCTAGGAAATTAATAAAAAAATGCGCTAATTCGTCTGCAGCATTTGTACTCGAAAGCTTGTAATCGTCTCTCCATGTCCGTAGTGAGTGTCCAACTCTCACAACCATACAGCGCAACAGAAAGCACCAGTGACTTATACAGTTTAACTTATACAGTTTAACTTATACAGTTTAACTTATACAGTTTAACTTATACAGTTTAACTTATACAGTTTATACACTCCAACACTGATGCTGCTTTTCCAAATCACCACTAGCCTTGACAAGGATATTTATTTTCAAATATTATAGTTTTTTCAATGTAATTGTTTTGTTTACTGTACTGTTGTTATTTTTGTTATTCATTACACATTTTTTTCTAATTTTACTATTTTTTTCTGTTACTGCCATTTCTTTCACTTTACTGCCTTTTTGCCCCTTTACTGTTTTTTTTTTTCCATTGAGTCTCCCTGTACTTAGTTTTTCACCCCCCCCCCCAACTTTACTGTTTCTCTTTACAGTCTTTCTTACTTTACTATTGTTTTCTAATTTTACTGTATTTTCTTACTCTACTGTTTCTCATATTTACTGTTTTTTTAACTGTGCTTTTTCCCCCCTCACTTTACTGTTTTCTTAACTGTGCTTTTCCCCCCCTCACTTTACTGTTTTTTTAACTGTGCTTTTTCCCCCCTCACTTTACTGTTTTCTTAACTGTGCTTTTCCCCCCCTCACTTTACTGTTTTTTTAACTGTGCTTTTCCCCCCCTCACTTTACTGTTTTTTTTGTGTTGAACTTTACTGTCTTTTCTGACTTTCTGTTTCACAATAGCCAAGGTCTGATGTTTCAGACCATTGGTGCAAGTAAAATGGAAACATAATGCAATTGCATTATTAATGTTAAATTCTACTGGAAATCTAATGAAACCATTCTGCTACAAGAGAAACCCAGTGAGAGTTTGAGAATGTATGGCAAAAGAAATACTTTTTAATGACTTGCTTTTCCTATTTGAGGTTTTTCTTACTGTACTGGTTTACTCATTATGAATCAGGTATGTGGGGCACAAGGACTCTATCACAATCAGCATATGGAACCACAAGAAGATACACAAGAAGCAGGGAGCTGGCTTCCTGGGATGTGTCCGTATCATGTCCAATGCTATACAGCAGCTGAAGGACACAGGATGTGAGTATGACAGACTATCACTTCATGTCATATCTTCTTTCATGTTTCTTATTCTCAAAATCATTCTTCAGTGTTCATTCTCAAATTCCTGCTGGTTCTCTTGTAACGGGAAAATGATCCTACTAGATTTCAGCAGGATGTAGTCCAGAGAATGGAAATGCGTTGTCACAATTTTTATTTGAGCCAGTGGTCCGACACATCCGACTTCGGTGGAAAACTCATTGGGATTAGTAGTCAGTAGTTGAGAGAATGGAATGTGTTGTATCATAGTGTTACAGCCTGACTGTGATCTGCTTACCTTTTGTTCCTACACATTTGGCTTAATAGTGGTCATGTCATTCAATTTGTTTGACATCCTGACATGTTTATTTGAGAACTCCAGGAATCACAAGAGTTTAGCTCTTATTTCATATGTGCAGTGGCGTGGTTTTTCTGAGCTTTTTTTTCATACTCAGATTTCGGCTTAGTACAATGCCTATAGAAGGAGCCTTCTACTCAGAGGCAATCTGACATAATAATAAGATCCATACCCTGTCAGAGTTATAGGGGTGACACTGGAGACATCAGCACAAAAATAAGAACATAAATGTTCAGAGTATTCATTCCTTAATGTTATAAATCCAGGATTTACTTTGTCCAACTCTTCTCCTTTCATCCTGGCATAGCTCTGCGGCAATCATACTAGTAAATCAAATCTGATTGTTCAAATCTTGACAAGATAAATCTTTGCCAGAAGGATTGTGTGCCCGCTCATGCAGCTGGTGCTTTGATGTTAACATTTTATGTTTTGTTCACCTTACTGATCCGACCTAGAACATTCCAGTCTGCTGAGACCATGTAACTTAGAACATTCTAGTCTGTTAAGACCATGTAACCTAGAACATTCAAGGCTGCTGAGACTATATAATTACATCAACAACTATTGAATAATGACTAGTATGTAGTTAACACTATGTTTTTACCATCCGTTGTTGGGGGCTGAAAGGGGAGATAGGAATAGCAGCACTATGACCTGTCAGATGCAGTAACTAACAAAGGTTTGGGGTGTGATTGGCTGTCCCAACCTACTAATGTGAAAGTGACCAGAAGACCATGCTAAGTTGAGATGTGCCTTGAAGTGTAGGCAAGCATATTTGGTAGTGTCTTTTACTTTTTACATTTTTCACGTAATTTCTGGAAAAAAACAACACACATAACATTTTTGTTACATTTACCAGAGTTAACTTTCATAAAATGGTCAAATCTTGATCCAGCAGCGTTAGCACAGTGCAAGAACACAGTGCTGTGTGCAAGTATAATTGAGAAATCAATACAAAACTTTCTAGTGCTAATTTAGTGCAACGAGTTGTCAACACTGGACATTGGCACAGTCCAAGATCCCATTAAAATCTTGATGGCTTCATAGCCTTATTGGAAACCATGTTTGATGGCTTCCTAGACTTATTGGCAACCATGTTTGATGGCTTCATAGACCTTTTGGAAACCATATTTGATGACTTCATAGACCTATTGGAAACCATGTTTGATGACTTGATAGACCTATTGGAAACCATGTTTGATGACTTCATAGACCTATTGGAAACCATATCTGCTGGCTTCATAGACTTATTGGAAACCATTTTTTCATACATCAAGTTTAGTGGCATTTGCTTATTATGAGAAGAAGCAATGAGTCTCTGCAAAATATTCACTCTTATCATTGTCCCGAACACTCGGGTGGGGAGGGAAATGAATGTACTGACAAATTATCTAGCCTCGCCATCATAATAGATGGTCAGTCTATGAACCGAGGATACATACTCAGTGCTTTTCGCAAGTCCGCATGATGACAGAATTTTGAGATTGCTCATGTCAATATTGAGAATGTTTGATTTGTGAGTGAGGATTAGGTTTGGATGGTTGAGAACACCCTGCGCCCAAGATATCAGCACACCAAAGTGCTAGAGACTAGCGACACATAGCTAGTAACAGCGCATCAGGGACAGTGAACCAAAGCTGACCAAGACCCTAGGACACATCCACGCAGTGGGTTTGGAAATAGGAGTACAGTAATGTAGTCTGGATAAGTTCTAGGGATCGAAGAAGGAAGGACAACCATCCACAAAAAATAACCATGTAGAAGTCGGATATGTCGACCGAAAGGAGCAGTATCGCAGCAAAACTGTAAGCAGACATAATGCGCTAAATGTCCTTTTCAGAATGAATGCTGATGAAGAAAAGAACATCTAACACTGATTTCATTGATCATGCTAACGCTTTAAGGATCATCTCCGGAGACATAATATCCCTCAATAGCACCTCTCATCCTCCACACCCAAAACACTGGCACAGCAGCTGACCTGGACTGTCACGTCTCAAAGTTAATGAAAATGAGAACGTTGAGCAATTCTAATAAGAAGTAAGGCTGGTCTACTTTTGTGTTCATTTTCATACTCCTGCAGATTAGCAGGATGTACCTGGTTGTCTGAACAACGGAATGTGCTATGTCATGGTTTACAGCATAGCTGTGATATCCTCACAGATATCACCACATTCATGCATGAATGATAAATAGTGTCACTATCTTGTTCTCATCTGTCAAGCCTCGGCAACACCTAAGCGAGTAATGATATGATTGCATTGGTTATTATGCTATTAGTAAGGATATTAGTACACAGTGCAACCGTGTGTTGCTAGGACTGAAATGAAGAGAAAAGAATAGTGACTCTGTTATCTCCCATGCACGCTCAGAAGATTTGATGGTGGAGTTGGTTGTCCCATCCCATAGATGGTCAAGCGACCCAGAAGCCATGCTGAAATTTGATGTGAAGGCCAAATGGCAGAGAAATTGCTACTAAGCTGTAAACCACAGCACATCAATGTCTGTTTTCCTGACTACATTCTGCTAATCTGCATAAGTGTGAGAATGAACGAAGAAGAAGAAGAAGTACAATTGAGAAGTATCACAGCGCAAGTAAACAGTGCCATGTGCGAAAACAATTGAGAAGTATCGCAGCGCACACAGTGCCATGTGCGAGTACAATTAAGAAGTATCACAGCGCAAGTAGACAGTGCCATGTGGGAGTACAATTGAGAAAATTATACAGAACGCAAAAAAAGGAATGTTTGTGGTGAAGAATACACTTTAAAAACCCCTTAGCTTAAGGATACAATGAGGAGTTGCCACCTTTTTGCTGAAATCTTCTTTTTAGTTTCACAGGACAACAATGCGCCTGGATGCTTTATTATAAGCTTATCTTCTGGAAGCATATGGCAAATAACAGCAAAATACAGGAAACCATGATAGATAGACAAATAGGCATAGTCAACAGACAAATAGGCATAGTCAACAAAGAAATTTGTATTGAAGCTCAAGCCTGAACGAGGTTTTCACAATGTTGGTGAACAACACCTCAGTTAAGATCATGAATCACCCAATTCCCAGTTGGTGGTGTCCAGCGTTTCCCATGTGGAATCAGGCTCATTGATGAATGTTCTATATGAATTAATTAAAATCACTGCTGTCTCAGCTGGACAATCAGGCAAGGGAAGTGGTTTATGTCCCTTCTTTCATCCCTGTGAACAGCATCATCACTTTGGCTGAATGGGCAAACCGAACCCCAGTTCATGTCCATGGAGCCTCCAGTGATGAACTTCATATCTGGGAATGACCAGTGAATTCTGGGCCACTCCCAGGTCAGGGAAAGTGAGATGGCGGACAAGCTGGTGAAAACTGGTAGTCATTTCCAGCGACAGCAGATACAGTGTCATTTCCATAGATGAAGTCCACCATCAGAGGTTCCATGGGCTCAGTCTACCAATACGGTCAAAGTTATGATGCTATCCGTGAACTTGGAAGAAGGGAATGGGCAATCATTTTTTTTTATTGAAGAGGGAACAGCGGACTCAATCACATGTACAGTTGGAGTTGGTGACACCGATGTGTGTTCCTGTAGGTGTTATCTAGAGTGCACAAAGAATATTTTGTGGGGCTGCCAACTGTGTCACATTATGAAAGGAAAAATAGCCATTGGAGATGCGGACAAGCTCTACGGCCCTCTCTCATGGCTGGTGACCACAGACAGTTCATTACTGAAACTCATATCAGTGTCTGACGTTAACTAGAGAACCAGGAATCTGAAATGTTTTAGATTAATTTAATACACGTAAAAAAGCTTGCCGTTATCAACAAGTAGTTTGAATAATCTTAAGTTGGGTCAGGTTTCAGATAGTGATACAGTGAAATCTTGTTATAACTATTTGGTCTGGACTGATGATATATGTAAGTTATAACCACAGTTAGATATATACCGTTACTAGTTACATGCGGTAATGAATAAACTAATTAGGGATTTTGAAAAGTATTGTTATGTAAGGATATTTGTGATAATGGAATGCTCTATAAAGGGACTCCACTGTATTAAAGTATAAACAGAATCGCACCTCTTGTCTTATAATGAACTAGAAACATTGCCCGGCGAGAATAAAACAAAAAAGGCAAATAGAATAGATGCAAATATTTTTTTATAATGTAGCGATAACTCCGGTATGTTTCAGTTTGTACAGATTAACTTAAATTGAAGGATAACATTTGCTGAACGAATACTTATCACTGGCAAAAAAAAATCAGCCACACTAATGACTTGCCTACCGAGACCTTATATTCTAGAGCTGAAAATTGTGTATATTTATGAACGTTGCATAATTTCTACACCCATTTCTAAATGTCCATGGGAAGCGTTCAGAGCTAATATACAACAGATGTGGAAAATTTCAATTTATATAATCACATACCCCATAGAATAGAGTAAGCGTAAGTAGAATCAATAGTAAACCTATGAATTAATCGTAAACGTCGATTGAAACAGAGTAAAAGCATTTACTGAAATTTCTACCGCTCAGTAGACATAGCTGTTAACAACATTTGTTTACAATAGTTTCACCTTTGTGACTTGGCCAGAGGTAAAAGCTTAACCAATCTTATCATTGGTCAGCTTTTGCTGGACATCTGGATAGTAATTCGATATACTGCTAGCGCCAGTGCCGTCCATATGAACTGCGATGTGACAGTGGCCAATTGTATTCCTGTAATGTATTAAATATTCGTAGAAAAATATTCAGAGCTACTGTGATAGTCATTTATATATATAAATAATAAGTAGTAATTAGTTTCAACCTTTGTGCCATCTGATTAGTTCAGTCTTCTCAGAAGCCCCGCCCCCCCCCTCCATAGGACGGTATTACCAACTCTGAGAAGCCTGCCCTATTTTGTTGTTGAAAGACCATCTTTAAGGGGAGTCTAATAGTGTCAGCCTGTGTGGTGAAAAAAATGTGATTGTCTCTCTTGTTTGACCCATCTCGCCTTACGTCATCACTGTTGCCTAGTGACATCAGACACTCTGTAATCATCATGTGCCCTCAGAGCTAGATGATTGGTTATTTGCACAAATGTCTTATTCTTCTTCTGCGTTCGTTCTCGAATTCCTGCAGATTAGCATGATGTTGCTCGGAGAACTGAATGCGTTGTATTATAGTTTATAGCTTGTATAAGATATCGTGACAGCTGACACATTTTCACAATGGCTCATTTCAATCTTATTTATGAAATGGGAAAATAAGAAGTCAGCAGATGGGATTTGAACCAGGTCCCTTTAGTGTACACCTCTTCGCCTGTGCAATTTGAGTCAACACGTTTTCCGAATTCGGTTCATACGTTCCCACATTCCTGCAGAAGAACGTTTTCACAGTACATGTGACAGTTCAGAACGAAACTTGTCAGCTTCATTGCAATGTATAGGTTCAGTCAGACGGTATACCCCTATCGGAGATTCGTGGTCATAAAACTCTCTGACCCGGCTTATCACAGTACACATACTGCCATTATTATCTGCTGCGGGCAAGCTGGTGTCTGCATTCAACCCTTAATAGTACTCACGCACGTCACTAAAGATTAGTTTATCAGGGGATGAGACATGGATTCTCTAGATACAGGGATGTGCTACGGGATGTGAAACATCATGATAACAGTTGATTGTAAACAAACATTGACGGAAGCTCATTTATATCAATTATCTGTACATTTTTAGTGACCAGTCGCCAGTATATATGACCGACATATATAGTTAGCGTGGAGAGAGAACATTTATACAGTCAGCGTGGAGAAAGGACATTTATACAGTCAGCGTGTGGAGGGAATTTACATCGTTGCTTTATTACACCTCTCTCTCTCTCTCTCTCTCTCTCTCTCTCTCTGAAAAAAGACGAAACAATATATGTCGTGTTTCACATTTTTAGAGAAATATTAAAAATTAACAATTTATTAGAGGTATGAAAACAAACAGTACTTCTGATGCCTACTTTTGTCAAATCACTACCTCCCCCCCTCCCCTTCCTCATTTTGTCAACCAACTTAAACTTTTTAGGCACTACAACCCCCCCACAATTGTTAAATAATTAATGGACAGCCGGATAATTAAGATGCCTCAACCATGACCAGGTTCACGCCTCAATACCGGACCAGAACTGAAATGATGTTCACAGCTTTCCTAACAAAGAGAAAGTTGGACATTCAATGCGGACACAGAAATAATGATTCCGGCTTCTGAAAACAAGTGCTACAACGTTTGTTAAGAAATAGCAATATAGAGCACACAAGACAAATGTATTCGTCCGCCAGCAAATAAACAAACTTGTATATTGTCAAGAATCATCCACTTTTGGCAGTGGAGAAATGGTAGAAACGTGTTTGGTTTGAACATGTAACACGAGACACGAATCGCTTTCTTAAATTATTGTTCAAGCAACAGTGGATGGTAGAAGGATGAGAGGTGAGAAGAGAAAATCCTGGAATGGTAACATCAAGGAATGGTTTGGATGTGATTTTTCTAGACTTCTGCGATTGGCTGAGGATAGAGTTGTTTGGAGAGCTTTCTGTGCCGAGTGTATTCAGTGTGGCACACAACGACCCTGGCGGGTTGTGGGTCTTATTATTATTAATACCAGAGAGGTCAAGTCGTTTTATATCGCCTACAAGTCTAGAGATTTTGTTGTTGGTGTTTGTTTGTCCGAACCTGGTTTTCAACCTGGCCCGATGATAGCAAGCAAGCTCAATATCAACTCGGCTACTGCGCTCCTCGTCTACAGATTTTTCTTCTTCTGCGTTCGTTCTCAAACAGGATGTAGTCCGGAGAACGGAATACGTTGTGTCATGGTTTACAGCATTGCTGCGATATCTGCGCCTTTCGGCCTGACACATCCTACTTCAGCATGGCTTTGGGTCACTGACCATATATGGGATGGGACAGCCAACTCCATCCCAAAACCTCCGTAGTCGACTTTTACGACATGCGTGGAAGGTAAACAGTGTTGCTATTCTTTGCTCCCCTTTCGGTCCCCGGCAACACACGGATGGTCTAGAGATTTGAAGCGGAACGTTTATCAACTACTATAGCTGACGTGGTTCTACAGAAGAATGCTGAGAATACCATGGACTGCCAGAAAAACTAATGTAGAGGTGTTAAAAGAGTTAAATGCAAAACGGACCTTAATCAACAATATAAGAAAAAGGCAATCTTCTTTTTTTGGCCACTTCATGAGACAGGCAGGTTTAGAGAACATAATCACAACAGGCAAGATTGAAGGCAACAGAGACAGAGGGCGACAACGTGAGAAAATATTAGACAGTTTGACAACCTGGCACGGCAAAGAAACAACAACGACTTTGATACATAATACTGTGGACAGAGAGCTGTGGAGAGCCATGACCGCCTACGCCACCCGGCATGGCACCTGATGATGATGATGATAGCTGACGTTTGTATGTCACCGACCAGTTAGTTGTACATAGGATGGAATCAGCCCCCCCCCCCTTATTTTCCCAGTCTGACATCTGACGTTATCATAAACAAAGATGTGGATTACAGTCAGGAGAGAAAAGACATCTGGCTTGACATCACATTTATACCAACAACAGTGGGTAACAAAAATACAGATATTCATAAAATGTTTCTAAATACAAGGATTGAAATGGCGTACAGTGCTTTGAATTAATGACGACGGGGGGGGGGGGGGGGTCGCTATTTCACACACACCTCTCCATCCCCAGCCCAGTGTTTCATTAGGGTTGCCATATTTCCCTTTTGCCATCATCATCGTCAGGTGCCATGTCGGCTGGCGTAAGCCGTCATGGCTCTCCGCAGCTCTCTGTCCACAGTATTATGTATCACGGTCGTTGTTGTTTCCTTGCCGTGCCAGGTTGTCAAACTGTCTAATATTTTCTCACGTTGTCGCTCTCTGTCTCTGTTGCCTTCAGTTGTGACTTCTGTGTATACACCCTTTTGCCTTAAGATGATAAAATAGCATTTTTTTAACAGTAAAAAATAGACCAACAAACACTTTTTTGACTTTAAAAACTAGGGAAAAAAACCGCATTTTTGACATTTTAAAACTTGCGCAAAATACAATATTGATATTATAAACTAGGACAAACGATATTTTCAACATTAAAGAAGCTTGAATAAAAAGGTATTTTGACATAAAAAGAAACTTGGACGGAAAGGTATCTTTGACATTAAAAAACAAGAACGAATTGTTCAAATGTGAAAGAGAAAGTTTATATACATTCTAACAAGAAACAACATAAACTGGATATTTTCATATGCAAATCAATCGTCGATGTCAAGGGTTGTAGACACGTCTTCTGTAAGTGCTGGGGGGGGGGGAGGGGAGGGAGGGATTTAGCTAAAGAATAAGTCATTTGACAATATTTTGTGAAATGTTTTCATGCTATGTACTACTTATTTGGTTCGCTTGGAACTAGCTCACATCTGAAGTACTACACCACCACTACTACTACTACTACTGCTGCTACTGCTACTGCTTTAGTTCGCTGTGAACATGCTCACATCTGAAGTATTCCTACTACTACTACTACTGAAAGCAGAAAGAAGAGCCAGGGGTAGACCTAGAGTACGCTGGATCGACAACATCAAAGAGACATTACACGAACATCAAATAACATTTTATCTCCCTCGACACCCGTAAAGGGTACAAGAGGAAGGACAGAAGAAGAAAACTAAATGTTATGTTTTGATTAAATAAAGAGGGGGGGAGGGTGTGTATGAGTATCCGAACCCCATTTTAATTTACGGGTTTGCTTAAATCTGATGTGTTAGGTCATTGACGTAAAGAAAACAACGATTTGATTCTTGATTAGGAACAAGCGTCACATCACTGGGGGCATTCCCATATAAGCTCTGCTTGCCGTTCCGTCAGCCATCTAAAAGTATATAAGCTCAGTGTCCTAGTCAGCTGCTGATTGCGCGTTCTTCTGATCTTTCCGGAGAGGGAGCTCTTTCTCCCATCGCCTCTAATCACTCCCATTTCTACCATTCTCTGAAAATAAAAAATTGTCTCGTTCTACTTCCTCCTCGTATTCTCGTAGGGTTTCCATGACTACTCTAATCAATTTAATCCTGTCTTATCTTGGTGCCGTTCACCAAGACTTTACCAGCCAACACATCGGCTCTTTCGTTTCCCCTGACCCCAGCATGACCTGGACAGAAGATCCATGGCTCTGAGCGTTGTTGATAAGAGTGACTCATGCAGTTCTGATCATACACTTTTCTATCTTACGCTGCATACTTTGAGAGTCTGAGAGAATCACTGAATCTGTTGGTGGTTGCGTTGCCAGCCAAGTGAGAGATGCTGTCACCTCTTCTATTTCCATTCTAATATTCGATATTGTAGTAGGGTAGGCAGCTGACTTCTCGTCTAATTTCTTGCCATTTTGGTAGGCCACGAAACCCCAACCACACCTGTTAGTTTCTTGTGTTACTGAGCCGTCTGTGTAAATTATGGTATCGTGTGGCTTCGAACACAACGACACAAACATTTACCATTCCCTGGATTACATCCTGCTGGAAATATAGTAGAACAGTTGACATCCAGCAGGAGTTTGAGTATGACCTCGAGAAATACATTTGTAATAGATTATTTTGTTAAAAATTGTTACAAAAGAGATCCAGCGGAAGTTTGATGATGAATCAGAAAAATTACAAATACATTTTTTATACATTATTTATATACAAAATGTAAAAAGGAACTACATAAAGCTTGTCCATCTCCATAATAGCTGTAGAAAATACACGTTGTAAGACTTGACATAATAGCTGTAGAATATACACGTTGTAAGACTTGACATAATAGCTGTAGAATATACACGTTGTAAGACTTGACATAATAGCTGTAGAATATACACGTTGTAAGACTTGACATAATAGCTGTAGAATATACACGTTGTAAGACTTGACATAATAGCTGTAGAATATACACGTTGTAAGACTTGGCATAATAGCTATAGAATATACACGTTGTAAGACTTGACATAATAGCTATAGAATATACACGTTGTAAGACTTGACATAATAGCTGTAGAATATACACGTTGTAAGACTTGACATAATAGCTGTAGAATATACATGTTGTAAGACTTGACATAATAGCTGTAGAATATACACGTTGTAAGACTTGGCATAATAGCTATAGAATATACACGTTGTAAGACTTGACATAATAGCAGTAGAATATACACGTTGTAAGACTTGACATAATAGCTGTAGAATATACACGTTGTAAGACTTGGCATAATAGCTGTAGAATATACACGTTGTAAGACTTGACATAATAGCTGTAGAATATACACGTTGTAAGACTTGACATAATAGCTGTAGAATATACACGTTGTAAGACTTGACATAATAGCTGTAGAATATACACGTTGTAAGACTTGACATAATAGCTGTAGAATATACACGTTGTAAGACTTGGCATAATAGCTATAGAATATACACGTTGTAAGACTTGACATAATATCTGTAGAATATACACGTTGTAAGACTTGGCATAATAGCTATAGAATATACACGTTGTAAGACTTGACATAATAGCTATAGAATATACACGTTGTAAGACTTGGCACAATAGCTGTAGAATATACACGTTGTAAGACTTGGCACAATAGCTGTAGAATATACTCGTTGTAAGACTTGACATAATAGCTATAGAATATACACGTTGTAAGACTTGACATAATAGCTGTAGAATATACACGTTGTAAGACTTGACATAATAGCTATAGAATATACACGTTGTAAGACTTGACATAATAGCTGTAGAATATACACGTTGTAAGACTTGACATAATAGCTGTAGAATATACACGTTGTAAGACTTGGCACAATAGCTGTAGAATATACACGTTGTAAGACTTGACATAATAGCTGTAGAATATACACGTTGTAAGACTTGACATAATAGCTGTAGAATATACTCGTTGTAAGACTTGACATAATAGCTATAGAATATACACGTTGTAAGACTTGACATAATAGCTATAGAATATACACGTTGTAAGACTTGACATAATAGCTGTAGAATATACACGTTGTAAGACTTGACATAATAGCTATAGAATATACACGTTGTAAGACTTGGCTATGATCGCATCTTTTTTTAAAACGAAAACTTCATCTTCTAGTTCGCAGTTGAACATGTTTACATAGCAAGTCTACATTTCTGTATAATCGTTGCTGTATTTGAAAGCTCCTTAAGACTCCCGATCCCAGTTTTCAACCAAACGGTTGAGGATAGAGTTGTTTGGAGAGTTTTTTGCACTCATGCATCCAGCGTGGCACCACTAGGACTGGTTATGGGTATTATTATTATTATTATTTTATAAGACTCGCATACAGTTTAACATGTCTACACGGCAATTCCTGGTTTTCTTGATCAATGCTGCTGTATTTGAAAGCTCATCAAGGCTGCCATACGGCTTTATTTTCGATATCTGTCCCTGTGGACCTGTGTTCTTTACCCAACTCGTTTAGTGTAATATAGTATTGCAGGATATTGTCCGTGCTCTTCTCCTCACATGGACATAGAGGTGATGGAACCAGTATTCGTTTATTTAAGCAGATGTTTAATCTGTTTTTAATTTTAAAGATGCCGTGGGGTCGAATTAGGAAAACTTGTTCACTCAATTTGCGAGGAGAATAGGTGTCAGCTGATGGACCAGGTTCAAATTTCCTTGTTAAAAAAATATTCTTATTGTCAGCAAATTAAAACGCACTTCCTACTACTACTGCATATCTACAGAATTATACATCCGACGAAAACGGATGCGTCGGGCCATTGGCGCAAATAAAACATGTCCTGCTACAAGAGAATTCAGCAGGAGTTTGAGAATGTACTCTGAAGAAGAAGAATACTACATATACTGCATATCTACACCTACATCTGCTGTATCTACAGAATACTGCATATCTACATCTACATCTGCTGTATCTACAGAATACTGCATTTACTGTATAATCGACAGAAAGAAAAAGTAGCTTTAATCTCATCATTTCTATTCTTGTACAGCGATATACAATGAAATCCCACTATAACGCATCCGTTTGTAACGAATTTCCCTCTTTTAATAACACTTCCAAATCCTCAATTATATTTATTATGTATTGTTGATACTTTATATAACGAATGTCTGTTATTACATACACATTTCTTCTATTCGTACCAAGTCGTTATAATTGGATTTAACTATTTCGCCCAGGAATTATACTCTCTCTTTAGTCATATGTGTAACTCGTATTCTTCTGCGTTCGTTCTCAAACTCCTGCAAATTTTTAGCAGGATGTGATCCGGAGAATAGAATTTCGTTGTGTCATGGTTTACAACCTGGCTGCGATATCTGCGCTTTTCTACCTGACATAAATTTCAGCATGCCTTCTGTGTCACTTTGACCGTGTATGGGATGGGATGAGACTGCCAGCTCCACCCCCATAACTTCCTTATTCGCATCGTACGGCATCTATGGAAGGTTAACAGTGTTGATATTATTAATATCTTATTAGCCCCGGCAACATACGGGCGGTTTCATTCAAATGAGATAATTTTAGTCCATATTTAGCTGCTTTCAAAAAGGGTTTTAATTCAAAATAACAAATGTGAGCTGGCAACCCTGGTAAGAAGCCACATGCAAGATTCATTGAGATATTGAATGAACTCTGACGTCATGAGTTTTAAAACACTATTAGATGTATATAGTAGGTACTCATTTTATCTCTGTATCTGTCACACACACACACACACATCAGAGAGAAAGAGAGAGGGAGAGAAGTAGATAACTATTGAATTGAGATAGTTGTAGAAGAGAGAATTAACGTTGATAAAGCGGTGTAGTTGTGCACGTGCTCAGGTAAGCAGGTAATTTTTGCCAAGGAATGTCTTTTGGGAATATGAAAAACCCCAGCGTGAACCAGAGCTAGAAATGTGATAAGAATCAATGATGTGATACGTATTCAGGTGTTGTGTAATATCTGGTGTGTCTGAATGTGAAATCGATAGTCATGTTGTGGAGGAAATGGCCAGATCTATGTCGTCTGCTTTGATAGTGTTCTTCAGACAACTTATTGTTTGTGATACTTGTGTTGTTAAATCACAAGTGATGAGAGATTAGTGATAACGTGCTGTGTGTTCAACCGCTAATACTGCCACTAGGAACCCACTCCCACATCTATGAACACCGGTAATTCTGCCGAAGACGGATGTGTCAGACTATTGGCTCAAATAAAACGACGGCACAGTGCATTTCCATTTCCTGGACTTCAATCAGCTGGAAATTGAATAGGACCAGTGTTCTGCTAAAAGAGAGATCCAGCGGGAGGTTGAGAAGGAACGATGAAAAAGAACATAGTTATAATCTCTATTTTATTAGTATATTGTCTCAAGAAGTCCGAGTCTGTGGCGGAGTGGCGCAAGTTCAAATCCAGCTGCAGACATCTGTAATCTCCATTTTACTGGTTTATTGTCTCGCCCGACTCTGTGGCGAAGTGATACGGGGTTCAAATCGCGCTGCAGACAGCTGTGCATCCGGACTTTTCGGAAAGACCAAAAGCAAACTACTTATTTCTATTACCAAGAAAATCACTAAACTTAAAAATGTTAGATTGATGTTGACGCCACACGCATTCGGTTGCGTCTTTGGGTCTCGCCAATGACCCACTAGACAAACCACCCATGCAAAATAAAACCTTAGTTGATGACACGCCGTTATATTGAGGTTATCTTCTTAGAGAAGCTTCATGGCATGTCATCTATACAATTATGCTTCTCACGCTTTTATTTTGTTCTTGCAATGTGTTTTGTTTTGTTATTTTTATATGTGTATTCTTGTGGTTGGGAGGGAGACAGAGATGTACTTCGCAGCAATGGAGAGGAGGAAACTGACAGCACTGTTTTTTTCCTGTAGCTGAGGCCCATTATAGAGGCACAGTGACACAGGACGTGATAATCTTTTTGACTTGAACATTTGGTTGCATGCCTGGAGCAATAGAGAAGTTCGGCATAAACAGTAATCAATTGGTGGCGGGGGATGAGCACAGTGAACCATAACTTGGCTGCAGTGGCTAGGAGCAGTTCATAGGCTAAAACCAATCTTCCTAGTGGTGTGATAGTTATGCTCTGGCCCGGGGTGGGCCGAAAATAAACACTTCCCAGCAATATAATACTATTTTAATGGCGTTGGTTGAAAGGGCATGAGCCCATGAACCGCTGGATCAGCAACCAACCAACCAAGTGTACGTCCTGATAATATACTAAGCAACCGATCTTTTTTTTTTAGCAGAGGTCTCAATCTTCGTACCAGTATTGTGTTATGAATGTCAGACATGGACACTAACTAAATAATAAGAGAGAAAACTTTCTTCTTTTGAAGGGAGATGTCTAAGAAAAGCATCAATCAGAACAAGAAGAGATCATGTGAGGAGATTACAAGAACTGTTGGAACAACATCTGGGGTCAAATATATTGGATTATATATAGAGACTGGCATAGTTAGGCCACTGAATGAAAATGATCCCCATACTGCTCAACAAAAGAGCGTTCAACATGAGATTTGAAACAACAGGAGGCAGGGGAAGACCAAGACATAGGTGGACTTAAGGAGTTACCAATATTTTGAGATCTAACAATATTACTGCATATCAAGCGATGAAACGTGTCACAGCTCGGAAACCGATCGTCATTCAATCATGCGAAGCTTTACAGCAAACGGAGTGAGAAAACAGTAGATAAATATAGTTAGATAAACAGAGAAAACGAAATATAGATATAGATAGACAAAGAAAACGATGTATAGATATAGACAGTCTCTTGTCTTGCTCCTTGTGGATGGTGATGTGTCGGGCCCACTCTTGCCATAAAGCGTATTGACGGCAGCTTTAGATTTCGTTCCAAGGCCATGGTGCTTCGGGCTCTCCGGTCTGGAAAGCTGACGGACTTGAGGGGACTGCTTGGCGAATTGTCTTGCCGGTGTGGGGTGGCCATGCAGTGGGTGCCCTCTCGCTGTGGAGTGCCGGGGAGTGAGAGGGCGGACCGGCTGGCTGGGGGGGGGGGTGCTGCCGAGGACCGGCCAGATGTGCCAGTCGCCTGCCATCGGAGGGAACAGATGATCGGGTCGATGGGAAGGCCACGGGCGCCGACACGGGATGACTGTCATATTGTGGACAGACCGGAGCGGGTTATGGTTCTACGTCTCGGGGCGAGGCGCGGCCGACTCCGCGGTTACATGTGTGCAGAGTTCGGGATTGGCGGCGTGGCCGTGTGTGCGTGTGGCCGGGCAGCACGGAGTGCCAAACATGTACTTCGGGAGTGTTTTGGGCATGAGGCGCTGGGGCAGACATGTTGGCCAGAGGAGACGGCGCTGGAATCGGGGCTCTGTGTGAGCTGCAGGGGACAGTGAGTTTTGTTAGGGAGACAGAGTTACAGATATAGACATGTTTCAAGTGAACGAAAGAAGAAGAAGTTACAAGGCCAGATGTGTTGCCCCGGCTTTACTGTTCCTTCTATACGTGTTTGTTCATATATGTTGACAGAGATATATTCGAATTTCGATCTGACATATCCAAATACAGCAGACCTGTGGGAGACGCTGACTTAAGGGATGGTGCAGTTATCTCCACCCCTCCCAAACTTTCTTAGTCTGCGCTTTCGGCATACATGACATGTAACAGTGTCGCTATTCTTTTATTTCCCTTTCGGGAATCAGTAAATCGCGATATTTTTATGTTTGCAACACATCCTTCAGACGTGTCCACTTTTTGATGACCTGAGGCGTGACTATCGACATAACTAAAGACCTACTTGCAAAAAGTAAACCGGCCTTAATTCGGTACGTTTTTTATTATTGTTTGGCTATTCATTGGACACTATTTATATAATTGGAGTCGGCCGCCAAAAATAACAAAAGTCGACCAATGAAACTAGGGGTTATAATCATAACCGGATTTCTAAGTCATCAGTCCATAGGTCGTGACTTGAACCCATGCCTGAGGAGTAGAACCTGAAAGTGAAGCGATAGAGCTACTGTAGGACGAATGAATTCATGTAGGCAAACTCTCCTACTCTTATAGACTGTTGAACATTGGGAACTGATCGCAGAAGAAAAGCACCTAGCAATGCTTGTGTTTCACGACCAACTGTTACCGTGACGTGGCACATTCCGTATCCCGAGATCCATGTTTCAGTATTACGAAGGACAAAGTTATAAGCAACGCTGGGGTCTGTGAGTGTAACAGAGAGGGAGGGAGAGAGGGAATCAGCAGTAGTAGATGAGGAAGATCTAACATTGATTAGAAGTGAAGGTGTGCCACGTTCTATAGAAGACATACTAGTGAAAATAAACACACTCATGCCTAACGCTGCAAACTCATCTGCTTGTCTGCTACCGCAGGTCACGTTACATAAGAAATTGGATCTTGATTCCAGCTACTTTCTGATTCTTTGTGTCAACAAAGATTTCTGCTCTGCCGGCAACCTTCTCCATAACATGTTTTTACACCTTTCAACAATGCATAATTTTGTTTCGTTTTTCTGGAGATTATCATTTGAATATATCTGTGTGTAATCAGTGCAACAGAATCAGGACGCTGGAAAATCTTTTCTTTCTATTTCTCTCAAACTGATTCTCATGTATGTGGAGATAACGTGGAAGTTCCCCCCCCCCCCCCCCCCCCCCACGGAGATGCTGCAGTAAAACGACAAACTATAGTCAAAATTAGATGCTGACAGTCAAGATTTTTTGGACATGTGTGATGAGAAAATTATAACTTGAACATTTAGTAACCACAAGAAAGATCATGGAGAGAAGAAACAGACGAGGACAAAGAGAGAAATTTCTGGATGGGTTTGTCACTGTGGAACAAAGAGATGTCACAAGTTGAACTTAAGTTCGTTCTTAAACTCTTGCAGATTAGCAGTATGTAGTCCGGAGAACAGAATATGTTGTGTCGTGGTTTACAGATTGCTGCGATATATGCGACTTTCGGCCTGATGTGAGTTAGAGAGTGTCAGAGACAGTGTCAGAGACACTCTCCCTAATGTGCATTTTGTCGGTCCAGACCACGTTGTTTTTCGTACATGTCGATTTGGCTGTATATTTTGCAGCTGATAAAACAGACTATATCAAATACAATTAACAGTTCATAAAATATGAGTGAGGTGACGTTTCGACTCAGATGTCTTAAACAAGAAAACAATATACACAATAAGCAGCAGATAAACTAATAGACCGCAAACCAATAGCAGACAGCAAATAAACTCCGGCTGTCGACATAGCTGGGGAATACCGCAGAAGCAGTGACGTATTACGGTAGGAACAAATGATGGTTGTTACAAATACTGAACAGATAATGACGGAACAAAATAGGAATGGAAACTGAATGATACAACATATATGAAGAGTTGTCCGCAACTGAGGTTACCGGGTCTGAAAGGGGGCAAAGAAAAGCAACACTTTACCTTCCATATATGTCGTTAGAGGCGACTAAGAAGATTTTGGGGTAGAGAGTTGGCTATCTCATCATATAGACTGAAAGTGATACAGAAGTCATAATGAAGTCGGATTTAATCAGGCAGAAAAGCGCAGATATCGCAGCTTGAAATGTGAAAGGAATAAGAAATTTAAGAGCAGTATGATTCTCTGACAAATTATTTATAACCGGTGTACCTGACGCCGACAATCGGTGCACCTGACGCCGTCTCGAGGCTTCCTATTTCACCCACATACTTGTTAGATTGACAGGGGTCGGATGTGTCGGGTCATTGTCGCAAAAGAAACGGCGACACAACGCATATTCGTTATCTGGTGTATATCCGGCTGAAAATCTTGTTCAGCCATTGTCCTACTACAAGTGAGATCACGTGGGAGCTTGAAAACGACACCCCTCACTCCCTTAGCCCAACCCCCCCTCCTGATCCAAAATTCTAGGAAAACGAAATAAATTAGCTTGTTTAAGGGAATATTCCGCCTCTACATTGCTTCTACGTATTTCATTGCTGCTATATATATCATTGCTGTTACATGTTTCATTGCTGTTTGATATATCATTTCTGTTACATGTATCATTGCTGTTTGATATATCATTTCTGTTACATGTATCATTGCTGTTTGATATATCATTTCTGTTACATGTATCATTGCTGTCTGATATATCATTTCTGTTACATGTATCATTGCTGTTTGATATATCATTTCTGTTACATGTATCATTGCTGTTTGATAT
Organism: Meghimatium bilineatum; assembly: GCA_034231615.1. Lineage (NCBI taxonomy): Eukaryota > Metazoa > Mollusca > Gastropoda > Stylommatophora > Philomycidae > Meghimatium > Meghimatium bilineatum. The sequence continues at coordinate 4,310,874 of CM067320.1, read as the reverse complement.
ATCATTTCTGTTACATGTATCATTGCTGTTTGATATATCATTTCTGCTACATGTATCATTGCTGTTACATGTATCATTGCTGTTACATGTATCATTGCTGTTACATGTATCATTGCTGTTTGATATATCATTTCTGTTACATGTATCATTGCTGTTTGATATATCATTTCTGCTACATGTATCATTGCTGTTTGATATATCATTTCTGCTACATGTATCATTGCTGTTTGATATATCATTTCTGTTACATGTATCCCTTCTGTTACATGTATCATTGCTGTTTGATATATCATTTCTGTTACATGTATCACTGCTGTTATATGTATCGTTGCTGTTACATATATGGTGGATGTTACATATATCATTTCTGTTTATATATATATATATATATATATATATATATATCAGTGCTGTTACATGTATCATTGCTGTTTGATATATCATTTCTGCTACATGTATCATTGCTGTTTGATATATCATTTCTGCTACATGTATCATTGCTGTTTGATATATCATTTCTGTTACATGTATCACTGCTGTTATATGTATCGTTGCTGTTACATATATGGTGGATGTTACATATATAATTTCTGTTTATATATATATATATATATATCAGTGCTGTTGTATGTATCATTGCTGTTACATGTATCATTGCTGTTACTGTACACCGCATGGTATTGCTGTTACTGTGCACCGCATGGTATTGCTGTTACTATGCACCGCATGGTATTGCTGTTACTGTGCACCGCATGGTATCATTGCTGTTACTGTGCACCGCATGGTATTGCTGTTACTGTGCACCGCATGGTTTTGCTGTTACTGTGCACCGCATGGTATTGCTGTTACTGTGCACCGCATGGTATCATTGCTGTTACTGTGCACCGCATGGTATCATTGCTGTTACTGTGCACCGCATGGTATCATTGCTGTTACTGTGCACCGCATGGTATTGCTGTTACTGTGCACCGCATGGTTTTGCTGTTACTGTGCACCGCATGGTATTGCTGTTACTGTGCACCGCATGGTTTTGCTGCTGTTACATGTAGTCTCCATTTTTATTGTGTAGTTCTGCTCTGTATTTGTTCGTCCCTTCCTTGGTAAAGACATTTTGGTCGAAATGTTGATCCTGTGCAACAGTTAATATAAAACGGATATTTAACCCTCGGTATATATATTTTTCTTCTTTATTATTTATTCAGTTAAAAAAACACGAGAGATAGGCAGACAAGGTAGTTGTAACCTACCAGCACTCGTAAGGTTGCCATGGTGTCTGTGCGGCAACTGTTTACCACTTTGTACCTTCTGCTCATTACTCACACACAACCAGCCGGCTAGCATTGTCTGAAGCCCCTCTCCCTCGATCTCCTGTCTTATCAATGAGCAGAGCGAGAAACGTGGAAGTTGGCAACCTGGCCATGTACACGCTATTTATATGTGAATACATTTTGAGGGATGAGCCAAAGCCAGATGTGTCTGCACCGTGTGTTCTTAGGTGATTCAGAACTTTGTATCGAATTCTCTATCAATATATCTCGTGAAGGAACGGAGGAACACACATTTGGTTCTCCTTGAAGACTCTTTGAAATAAGTATCGTCACTCAACTGTGTTGATAATGCTAGCAGTTTTAGTTATCATGACACAAACTTTTGGTAGTTTATGAGCAAATTTCCAGTATAAGTACGGCTGTTAATTTGTGTTACGTTGCGCTAAGTTAAAACGTGATATTTTTTACTGAGTTTACTATATGTTGGATAGATTATACTTGTAGTTCGTAAGTCTCGAGGGGATTTCTAATGTAAACAATTCCAGGATAGCTGTGAGATGTGCCGTATTATTTTTGAATACGCGATGTGTTTATTGGAGATGTGTTCGGTCGTATGGCTTGAAATACTGTATCCTGATATTTGAAGATGTACTTGTTCGTGTGAAGATGTTCGGCGTGTTATTTTATGACTATGGTCGTTGTGTTATTAGATGATATTCTTGGTCGTGTGGCGATGTTCATGGTGTTTAGACTGTGCTCGGTTGTGAAGAAGAGGTATTATGTTTTTTTTCCTCGGCTTGTTCCACGGAGGTGATTGAACCGTATAGTATCTAAGCTGTGCACTGGATGTAAACATAAATTTGTGTTTGTCAATACAAGATATTATTGTTTGATTAAGACATAGCTCACTTGTGTAAGATTAAACAAACAGAGAATGGTACTGGAACGATTTAGCTCCCAGAACTCACCACCACAGCTCCGTAGCTCCAATCATTATGTGCCTGAATGCCCGACATATTCGCCCGTTATCCGAACCAATCTTCGAACTGCGGCATCTGTCCCGTGCAATCTCAACCAGTTAGCCGTTTCCTCATCACAGCTTGTATTGTTTGGCCCTCCCCTGGTTTATCTTCCATAGCTTCAATTCGCGACCAGTATGGGTCATCCCAGGGGCGTTGTCTGAGCACAACAATGAAGAAGATATTTATTTGCCCCCGGTTCGTACTCAAAGCAGCACTTTCATTTCCACAAGCATGGTCCCATCATCAAGTCGACACGCAAGTCTAACAAGTAATAGAAGCAATAGCATATGTAACGGACTTGACGAGGATGATGATGATAATGATGATGATTGCGATAGTAGATCCCACACTCCTGTTAGATACGCTTCCACACTCCTTTACACTCTTCGAGATCTTTACCCTCTTCAATCGTCCCCATTAAGTCCACTCTTCGCCACTCTCCACTTTACTCCTACCGCCATTCCTCACTCCAACAATATCGTCGTAACAACACGTGGACACCGACGTCCAACCAGATTCTCACACAGCGACCACTGACCAGCCTGACCAATAATATCATTAGTAATTCTCGATCCTTCTCCAGTAGTTCACTGAGCACTATCGCATCCAACACCAACAACAACAGTAATTGCAACAACTTTTCAACAACACCATCTACTACTAATAACGGTGCTGTGATTCAGTTTACCAGAGACCGCAGACTTAGTCTTCCTCATGTGTGTGTTTCAGTCCAGAGACTTGATCTGCAGCGACAGAACCCGGATGATGCGGATACTATACGTGGACAGATTGTCATAAGTCTAATATCACGTGACCGAGGAGGCGCAGTGGCGAACCATCAAACAACTGAATCCACGCAGCCACCGCCAGCTATTCCTTACGATCCCAATGAACTACCTGAAGGGTGAGTACATCTTTGTGCCTTATAGCTTGTACATAACATATGTTTTCTTGCATATATGCTTTGTCTTATCAATATATATATATATCTTATATATATATCCGGTGATAAGATCTGGAAATCTTGTAGGAACGTTGTCCTGCTATCTGATAGACCAGGTGAGGATTTTTGTGAACTAGCGCACAAAAGAAACATCCTCCCAGTTATTATTTCTCTCTTCCAATGTCTTACTACTCTAAGCCTCACAACATTATTACTGCACCCTTTATCTACAACCTGTCTTCCTACTTTTCGCCTCACAACATTAGAACCGCTTGTATATAATGTTTTCCTTACTCTGTCTAACACACCCACTTTAGTATAGTGGGTTCCCTCTATAGTGCATTCGGGTATAACAAATTTCCCTATTCAACATTACTTTACAAATCCCCGATGGTATTATATTATATTATATTATATTATATTATATTATATTATATTATATTATATTATATTATATTATATATATTATATTATATTATATTATATTATATTATATTATATTATATTATATTATATTATATTATATTATATTATATTATATTATATTATATTATATTATTATTATATAGTATATTGTCTATATTATTATTATATAGTATATTGTCTATATTATAGACTATATATATATATATATATATATATATATATATATATATATATATATATATATATATATATATATATATATATATATATATATATATATATAGTCTTTCTCTGTTGCTCTTAATCTGTTTCTAGTGTTTTTCGCTATACAAATGTGTAATACGTCACGTACCTGAATGACATTTACTACTGTTATAGTGCATTTGATATGGACGGCACTGATGCTAGCAGAATATCGAATTAATGTTAATTGTCCAGCAAAAGCTGACCAATGATACGTTGGTTAAGATATGGCCGAGTCACAAAGGTCAAACTATTGTAAACAAATGTCATTAGTTGCCATGTCTACTGAGCGGTAGAAATGTGTATTATAGCATTTTATCGGGTTTTACTGTTTCAATCGATGTTTACGATTAATTGATAGGTTTACTATTGATTGTACTTCTTTTACTATTTTTTTTTAAATTTGGTTATATAAAATGATATTTTTGACATCTGTCGTATGTTCGCCCTAGACGCTTCTTCCCATCCACAATTGGAAATGGGTCGAGATTACACAGCGTTCATAAATATACACAATTTTCAGCTCTAGGGTCTTGGTCAAATCATTAGTGCATCAGATTATTTTTTCTAGCCATCGGTGGTTGTTCTGCAGGAATGTAGCTTTGTTTTAAATGTATCCATCAATTTAATTTCAATTTACGTTAAAATGTAGAAACAGAAAAATATCAGTCATCACCACAAGTAAGAAGAATATTCGCATCTATTCTATTTTTATGTTGAATTTTCCCCAAGCCACGCTTCTAGTAGTGTAAATAGCGAATTTATGTTATTGCATAATATTTCGTCGGTCCGGACCTAGTTACGAGATTCGATTGTAACTTGCTAACACTCTTTGGGGCTTTTCAAGTATTCTACTATATTAACATATAGTTCTTTGTATTCTGTTCGTTCTCAAACTCCTGCACATTAGTGGTATATAGTCCATAGAACGGAATGCGGTATGTCGTCATTTAAATCTCTGCTGCGATATATGCTCCGTTTGATCTGATACATCCGACTTCAGTATAATTTCTGGGTTACTTTGACCATACGTGAGATGGGATAACCAACTTCACTCCATAATTTGCTTAGTTATCTCTGTCAACATGCATGGAGGATAAAGCAGGTGTTGATATTCTGTGCTTTTGGGCCCTGACTGCATGTTGTTGACATAGTTTTTGAGAGATAAGAAGTAACAAAGATTTGAGAAGAAATGAAAGTCATGTGACAATGAATATCTTCAAATACTCTGAGCTGTTGACTTGAAAGAATTATGACAACAGGCCCTAGCCGTGCTATGATGCAGAAAGGCGGCCGCATCAGGCATCACTAATTAAAATACATTGTGGGGCGGCATTTCAAAGATAACCCATTTCAGGGGGCGGGGCGTCATTTAGAAGACGCATCATACTGAGAAAATCTACCGCATTGTCATGTATGTCAAATTCGCAAATGTCGTCTTCTGCGATCAGTTTCATATGCTCAGAACAGAAGTCTATACAGGCAGGAAGACCCCCTCCATGTATTCAGTTGTTAATATGAGGTTCTCAGGATTGTCCCACAACTTCATATCCAAATGTGTCTCTCCGAGCACTATTCTAGTCTTCAAGTCTTCGAAGAGCGGATATGTCTGCAGAATGTGTTCTGGAATCAAACCAGCAAGTAAGACACCAAAAATAACAATATGTTTCTACAACAATAAGAAGAAAGACTGATATCTGGCATGTACTTAGAATGCATGAAAATAGACTTCCTCTTTAGCATAAACATGGGTACCAGATAGAGGTAAAGAGAGAGGATGACCAAGAGGGACTTGTCGAAGAAGAAACCTCAAAGAGGGGATGACTATGGGTCTTAACAACATACAAGAATTACACACAGTAGTATCACATCGCTAGAACTGGAGATACAGAATCTCTATACACTTTATGTGCAATATATCCAGATTCATAGCTCAGATTGGGGGGGGGGGTAGTGTTGGCTGTCCCATGCCATAAGTGGGTCAAAGTGACCCATAAACCGTTCTGAAGTCGGATGTGTCAGGACGAAAGGTAAAAATATCGCAACCGAGCTGTACACGATGGCACAACGAATTGCATTCTTCGGACTACATCCTGCTGATCCGCAGGAGTTTGAGAATGAACGCAGAATAAGAGATGAGAACCACTGGTTTCATACACACACTCACACACATATATATATATATATATATTTTGGGGGGGGGGCGCTTATGTTGTCTCTTCTAAATCGTACTTATTTTTTATTTTTTTAATGCTGTCTCGTGTTAGATTTATGTTAAATTCTCGTGTCAGACTTAGGTTTTCTCAGGGCAGACATGTGCTGTCTCAGGTCAGACATGTGCTGTCTCAGGTCAGACTTATTCTGTCTCAGGTCAGACTTATTCTGTCTCAGGTCAGACTTATTCCGTCTAAGGTCAGACTTATTCTGTCTAAGGTCAGTCGTGTATTATCCCATGCCACACTTCATGTGCTAACTACAATCTGCATTCACTGGTTCAGTAGTTTCTCACTTGATTTCATCCTGTAGTTTCTCATTGTATTTCATCGTGAAGTTTCTCACTTCATTTCATCGTGTAGTTTTAGAATGTATTAGTGTCACAATCTGACTAGTAGCTTCATCTAACAGACTGACCTAGTGACATTTACTTAACATTTACCCGACCTTCTAGTCAGTTTCACCGTTTGATGTTGATTGCACTTCCTATCGTGATGGGAATAGTTGGCAGTAGGGGGTAGTGTTGTTTTTGCTGATAATTCGAAAGGTCTTATACGTGTATCGGTTTTTTATTATCAGTATTTCTGCCAGCTGAAAAATATTTGTTAAAGACCTATACTCCGCAGGGAGCCGAAATATGAATAGTAGTAATAGAAGAAATTCATATCTATGGTTCTGATGATTAGGAAAGGTTGAATATCTAACTAACTCAATCATTCAGCTGTATGTATGATGTAGGTTCATGTATTAGGAAAGGTTGAATATCTAACTAACTCAATCATTCAGCTGTATGTATGATGTAGGCTCGTGTATTAGGAAAGGTTGAATATCTAACTAACTCAATCATTCAGCTGTATGTATGATGTAGGTTGATGTATTAGGAAAGGTTGAATATCTAACAAACTCAATCATTCAGCTGTATGTATGATGTAGGCTCATGTATTAGGAAAGGTTGAATATCTAACTAACTCAATCATTCAGCTGTATATATGTATGATATAGGCTCATGTATTAGGAAAGGTTGAATATCTAACTCAATCATTCAGCTGTATATATGTATGATGTAGGTTGATGTATTAGGAAAGGTTGAATCTCTAATTAACTCAATCATTCAGCTGTATATATGTATGATGTAGGTTGATGTATTAGGAATGTTGAATCTCTAATTAACTCAATCATTCAGTTGTATATATGTATGATGTAGGTTGATGTATTAGGAATGTTGAATCTCTAATTAACTCAATCATTCAGTTGTATATATGTATGATGTAGGTTGATGTATTAGGAATGTTGAATCTCTAATTAACTCAATCATTCAGTTGTATATATGTATGATGTAGGTTGATGTATTAGGAATGTTGAATCTCTAATTAACTCAATCATTCAGTTGTATATATGTATGATGACATACTTAGTTCGGTATCCATAAATCAAAAATAAGAATGAAAAAGTTTCACTATTGTTCATAACATCGGGGGGGGGGGGGGGGACACTAAAGTTGATGACAGCAATAATGTTTATTGACACGAATAAAATATGAAAAGCAGTTGCAAAAATCTGTAGCCACGATCTTCGCGCAATGAAGCTATATTTAGAATAGGGAAGACATGCAGTCGAAACTGTAGATAATACCATGTTGTTATACTATGTTTAGAACTCAACAGCCATTCTAGTTTTCTATTGAACAAAAACTAAGTCACATGATCTCAATAACAGATGATTCACATGATAACCTGTTCTAATTTTCTCCACCTACGATCTCCCTTGGTATTTTATCAGATATCTTCAACTGTAAAATATGTGAGATAGTTGCCGTTTCATTTCTCGGTATAAAAAATGATAATCATTGTAATCTGATGTGACGATGTGTAGCTAGTGAAATATGAACTACAACTTGTGAGTTGTACCACGTACATCTAGATAAAGGAGGACATACTACGCTGTGACAAAAACAGTCGGTTATCAACATTGCGGGAATTTCCCTTACACTCGGGGATGGCAACACGTCGATTGCGATCTACTGGTAGATCACGAGAATATATTTAGTAGATCGGCAGCATTGTTATATATTCGTATATTTATTTTATTTATGAAAGATGTTTATTTTTTAAACAGTAATCATTAACCTTGACGAAATAACAAATCAAAAGAAGTGGTTATGCAGTGCATTCCAGGCCACTCTCAAATCAGGGAATGTGAGGTAACAGAACAGCTAGTTAAAACAGGAAGTAATTGCCAGTGAAAACAGTAAATTCAGTAATTTTTTGTCAGCAATGAAGTCCATCGCCAGAAGCTCTATAAACACGGAGCCACATAGACTTCATCTACAGATCACGCAATCATTTTTAGGTAGAGAATAGATCAATATTTATGAAATATGGTTGAGTTAACTGATCTACTCTTTGCTGACGATCTCAACAGTTCAAGTAAAGAGCTGCAAGATCACATAAACCTTCACAATTAAAGCTGCCTCAATCACATGAAGATCAGTACGGAAAAAAAACCCAGAAGTAATGTTTATAGACAGAGAACCCAATGCAATCAACATAAAAATAAATGATCAACTCCTGAAACAAGTGCAGGAATTTAAATATCGTGGGAGTATTTTTATAGACGACGAACAAATGGACAGAGTGACCGAGACGAATTAAAAAAAGCTAAATACGTAAATTATGAATATTATATACACCACTATTGAAACACAAATCTACCCCCGATGGAAATCAAAAGGCAAATCATAAATTCAATTTTCATACTAAGATTGTATTATCAAAGTCAGGCATGAACACTAACTAAACTACAAGAGAGAAAGCTTACTACGTGTGAAATGAATAAGAACAGCAACAGACAGGACAAGAAGAGATTATGTGAGAAATGAAGAGTTTACTAGAACTGTTGAAACAACATCTGTGGTCAAATATATTGGAAAACAGTTGGACCACTTAATAAAAATGAACCTTTTTTTGGCCAGACAGCGAGAGCATATATCATGAAAATGGAAACAGCAAGATACAGAGGAAAACCAAGAAGACGGTGGATTGAAGGAGTTACCGAGCTCCTGAGATGTCACAATATTACTGCATATCAAGCGATGAAACGCACCATAGTCCGACAATCGATCGTCACTCAATCCTGCGACGCTTAATATCGAAAGCAGAGAAAAGATATTAGATAGATTTAGAAACAGGTGAAGTAGATGAGGGTACGAAATGTTGATGAAGTAGGTGAAATAAGAATTGTCGATGAAATAAGATGAAAATATTACAAAATCTTGAGATAAATGAAATAAGAGAATTTAGTAAGGTAGATCAAATACGAATTGTTGATAAAGTAAGATGAAATAAAAAATGTTGATGAAATTTGAAATGTTGATGAAGTAGATGAAATACGAAAAGTTGATGAAGTAGATAAAATACAAAATCTTGATAAAATATAGGAAATATGAAAAGTTGATGAAGTAGATAAAGTAATAAATGTTGATAAAGTAGATGAAATAAGAAATATTGATGAAATATATGTAGGTGAAGTAGATTAAATAAGAAAAGTAGATGAAGTATGAAAAATTGAAGTAGATGCAATAGGAAATGTCATATAAAGTAGATGGAATCAGAAATGCCAATGAAGTAGATAAAATATTACATGCTGTTGAGGTACATCAAATAAGAAATTGTAATAATGTAGATCAAATAAAATGTTGATAAAGTAGATTTAAAAAAAAGTATTGTTAAAGTAGATAAAATAAAACATTTTAATGATGTAGATGAAGTAAGAAATATTATTTAAGTAGATGCACGTAGAAATGTTGATGAAGTAGATACAAGTAGAAATGTTGATTAAGTAGATGCAAGTAGAAATGTTGATTAAGTAGATGCAAGTAGAAATGTAGATGAAGTAGATGCAAGTAGAAATGTTGATGAAGTAGATAATGCAAGTAGAAATGTTGATGAAGTAGATAATGCAAGTAGAAATGTTGATGAAGTAGATACAAGTAGAAATGTTGATGAAGTAGATACAAGTAGAAATGTTGATGAAGTAGATACAAGTAGAAATGTTGATGAAGTAGATACAAGTAGAAATGTTGATTAAGTAGATGCAAGTAGAAATGTAGATGAAGTAGATGCAAGTAAAAATGTTGATGAAGTAGATAATGCAAGTAGAAATGTTGATGAAGTAGATACAAGTAGAAATGTTGATTAAGTAGATCAGAGATTTAGATGAAGTAGATGAAAGAATCACGTTGTGACGATGAAACGGACGATGCCGAGGATTTATCTTGTAGAAGAAATAGTATAGAAAATGATGATGATGAAATGTGAGAGAAAGAAATATTGACGAATAAATAAATAAAAACTATAGATGTTGGTGTGGAAACATATGAATGATGGGAGTTTTTTTTACATGACTTCATCATGAAGTGTCTGCTATTTAAAAAAAACACTGCTATGTTCTGGCACTTTCTAAGAGTGACATCACCGTTCCTGAAATATATCTATCCGTGTTCTGTTAGACAATACTAATGTATTTCATGAATGTGACATGTATCTGAACATTCTACTGGTAATGTACCTGCGCTAGGTCTTGCCAACGAACCAAAATAACTAGTTGGCCTGAAGTCAACATGAGAGAAATACCTGACGCAATCTGTTGAACAGTGTTGAAAATTGATTTCTGTTTTGACAAGATTATATGTTGCGTTGGGTGGAGTGTGGATTTGTGGATACATGAGGATGAGAGGTAAGCTTTGACAGAGAGTGTATAGAGGGTTTGATAATTTGAGCATGTTACGTTTTGACTCATCCAAGGACACGTATTATTTATTACCTGAGGAGAAACTATGCGCATGCAGTTGATCTACCTGCGGTTGGAGAGTGAATCGACCCAAGGTGTATCGAGTGTGGTATGTTCACGAATAAGTTTCCGTTCACGTATACGTTTGCGTTCACAAATAAGACTGAGTGTTAAGTGTTCACAAATATGTTTGCTTTCGCAAATAGGATTAAGTGTGAGGTGTTCACAAATACGTTTGGTTCGGTTCACAAATAAGATTGAGTGGGAAGTGTTCACAAATAAGTTTGCGTTCACAAATAAGATTGAGTGTGGGGTGCTCACAAATACGTTTGCATTCACAAATAAGATTGAATGTGAGGTGTTTACAATTACGATTGACAGATGTTGCAAGGGTGGGGTGATTCAGACCCCGATCTGAATTTTCTGTATTTCCTTATGACTTCATTTACCCTGATTAAACATCAAGTTCATGTTTTCATTTTGCCATCAAGTGTAATTATATTTGTGGACCTCCCCTGAGGTTTAGGTATGTCATCCTCTTCCTACACTGGACATATCCGTAGCTGTTCAGATCTCTGCTACATTCAATTTCTCAGAGTGGAGCAGTTTTAGATTCCTATTGACAAACATGGACACTAAACATAAAGCTACTGGAGAATTGATGCCCGTTGAGATGTGGGTATATAGAAGGATAGCTAGAACGATGGAACGAGAAGTAAAAGAGGCGCAGGCAACTTTTCATTTGAGCAACAAATAAGCGTTTAATGAAATGCAAATCAAATAAATGAAACAGCTCGTGTGTTACCAGACCTCGATAGAGGAGAAAATAATAGCTGCAGTGTTATCTACCATATCTGTCGTAAGAGGCGACTAGGGTATAAGGGATGCAGTTTACATATGTGTTGCAATAATTGCGCCTTATGTCCTGACATCTCCAACTTCAACACTGCCTTTTTGGCTTCTATTGCATCACTTCGACAATATATGGAATGGCATTGCCAATTTAATCTCTTCTTAGTCGCCTCTTACGATATGCAAGGAAGGTAAACAGTGTCGTTATTCCGTGCTCCCCTTTCGGATCCCGCCAATTAATGAACGGTGATGAATATGTCCAAGCCACTATTGATGTGTGGACTGACGTATAATTTTACCTGCAGTAGTTTCACCAAATTACAAAGACAAGCTTTACCGGAAAGAGCATGACACGCTCTGATAGGGCAGGGCATACTCATGCAGAACAGGGCATACTCATGCAGAACAGGGCATATTTAGGTAGATCAGGGCATATTTAGGTAGATCAGGGCATATTCAGGTAGACCAGAGCATATTCAGGTAGACTAGGGCATATTCAGGTAGACCAGGGCATATTCAGGTAGACCATGGCATATTCAGATAGACCAGAGCATATTCAGGTAGACCAGAGCATTTTCAGGTAGACCAGGGCATATTCAGGTAGACCAAGGCATATTCAGGTAGACCAGGGCATATTCAGGTAGACCAGAGCATACTCAGGTAGACCAGAGCATATTCAGGTAGACTAGGACATATTCAGGTAGACCAAGGCATATTCAGGTAGACCAAGGCATATTCAGGTAGACCAAGGCATATTCAGGTATACCAAGGCACGTTCACGTAGACCAGGACATATTTTGGTAGACCAGGGTAAGCTCGGATAGAACAGGGCACATCAGGTAGAGCATGATACACTCCGTTAGAGCAGGACACACTGCGGTATAGCAGGCCACCCTCAGGTAGTGCAGGACAAGCTCACGTAGAGCAAGAAACGCCCAGGTATAGCAGAAAATTCTCAGGTAAAGTAGGGTACTCTTAGGTAGAGCAGGAAACCCCATAAAGAAACAGATATTGACGGGTTCAAATACCACACAAACATCAGACCAGTATCACGAGTCACTGACTGCCAAGAAATCCTATGACACAAGAAGAATATACATGCCAGGAAACACATAGACAAGAAATAAAGATGCAGGAATCAGAAAGATAATCAACAAAACAATGTATGCTCGATCTTGTGTATCTGTGTGTTTTTTCTTTAGGTTTTCCTTGTCGAAACTAACACCCTCTTTTCTGCAACTGTGTATGTTTAATCTCAGTTGTATCACATGTATTCCGCTTGCATGCATTAATTACGAAGTTGTTTGTTTGCTCAGATTACCGTCATTATGGAATAGATCGTTCAGTTTCTCTTTGTTGTTCCGTTGTTGTAGATGCAGGGCATTTCTGTTTATTGTGTTACTACTTGACACATTGATAACACAGTGTTGGTATGAAGAAACAAAGAATAACGTGATAGTTCAATGGGTACACGTCGGAGAAGACACACAACTGTACACGATGGTACAAACCACGGCAAATGACGGTATGTGATTCCTCAAGAATACTAGCTCAGATCGGTCGTGTGTTCTACGTTCCCTCTAATTTTCTTCTCACGCACGTGAGCACATCGGAAGATGTCTCTACAGTGAATACCAGTGTAAAGGTTTCTGATGTATAAAAAACGTCATTCGCTCGTTCTCTATGTGCGCGGCAGATACATTTCGTGAGCGGTACTTTCTAAACACGTGCGCGGTCGCTCACCCGTACACGTTGGAAGGAATATTGCTTGTGAGTCACATCCATCATCGCCATGGAATGTTGCTTATATTTCTTATAGCACAACAATAATATCATATGGAAAGATGGAAAGCTGCCTACTACGTAAGATGTGTGTTGTACGTCATCATGTTCTTGGATGTTAGATTATATTGTTTTTATAGCACAGCTATCATCTAGAGAGACGGAAATATGCCGACTGGTATGAAGAAATAATTCAATCCTCATACCAACATTGTCATATTAATGTCAGACATGGACATTAACTAAAGATCAAGAGAGAAAGCTTACCTTTCTACCTGTGAAATGAGATGTATAAGAAAGCAATCAAACAGAACAAGAATAGTTCGTGTGAGGAATGAAGAAATTACAAGAAATGTTGGAACAACGTCTGTGTCTAAATATATTGAACACGAAGCAGAGATGGAAATGGTTGTGCCACTAAATGAGAATGAACCCTATTAGCCAGCATGAGAATAGAAACAGCAAGAGGCAGAGGAAGACCAAGAAGTAGGTGGATTGAAGGAGTTACCATCGTTCAGAGACGTTAAAATATCGCTATATCAAAACCACCAAACGCGCCATAACCCGAAAACTGATTGCCATTCAATTTTGCGTCGTCTAACCGCAAAAAAAGCAAAGAAAAGACTAGATAAATAGATTGAATAGTGTGACAAAATTAACCTCTAATCTCCAGTTGAGATAACGTTTATTCATCCAGCGGGAAGCAGATTTAGATAAGCGGATAACAAGCACAATTTTAGAATGTTATCTCACAGTCCAGCACATCAGGACACCCAGAGGCGATGAGGTGTGTATTCTCTTCTGTTGCAGATGGACAAATGTCTTGGGATGTTTTTATAGTTCAGACACATCGTATGTGGAAGCTGTAGCAGACGAGTCTTCTAGAACAACATTTAGTAGCATATCCTATTCAAGACATTACCATTGATTCAGTATTTTATTTGCTGTACTGATTTTGTTGGCACGTTCAGTAGTTTGACATTGCCTTCTGACGGTCCGGTTGCACAATTGCATGCGATGGGATTCAACCCCGGAACCTTGGCCGTCACAACGCACGTTAAACCACCGCGTTACAGAACCGGACAGTGGAGTATTTAGTGGCTTTCTATCCCGCTTGTCTGTGGTTCGGAACTCATGATGAAAAGATTGTGTTGACCACATATTCTCGTGGTTAACGAAGTGAAGCTTGGCTCTAACAATCCCCGTCTCTTGTTTTGATGCTGCACTCTGCTAGACTGTAACCTGTCCATCCATGCTGTTTCTTCTCCACTTGTACGAGCAGGAGTGTATCAGAGAAAGTCTAGTGCATATATAGAACAATTCTCTCTCTCTCTCTCTCTCTCTCTCTGTGCGTGCGAGAGTGAGAGAAAAAGAAAGAAAGAATTATGGCCTGCACTTCCAACATGAGATTCTCTGACTTTGCTTCTTGATCAACTTTCCTTTAATTTACCTATTCCAAATTTTCTATGTTGGTTGGCATTACTTCCATGTCGAGTTTCCAGGTGAGTTATTTCTCTTGTGTTTGAATTGTCCCGATCAGTGGTTCGTCTTCTTCTCCATCGGTCTCATGTTTCACTTGGGGAATGTTGCTGTCTAGACCACACCCAGCTCACATTTCTTTTCTCACATCTCTTAGCACTTTTATCATACTCTGCATTGTTTGCTTACTCTGTCACTCACTCTGTCACTCACTCTGTCACTCTTTCTCTCACTCTCTGTTACTCTTTCTCCCACTCTCTGCCAGTCTTTCTCCCACTCTATTATTCTATTTCACTCTCTTTCTCAATACAACACTCTCTCTCACTTTCTCTCAGCTCTTTCACACACGCTCTCATTATTATCCCAATCTCTCTCACCATCTCTCACTTTCATTCTCTCACAACTCTCCCTCGCTCTCTCTCTCTCTGAGAGAGAGAGCAGTTCTAACATTTCTATTGATCATATCTACATCACGTGACTAGCTCTGTGTGATCATCGCTGTCTCGGATCTCCACTGACCGTCACAAAATGCTCGATTTGACCACATTTCTTCACGCAGAAGGTATTCACCACATTGACATAAAGGGGGAGGGGGGTTCCAGAAATACCTCAACAGTTAGATGAAAGGGTTCAAGTTTGATAGTTATTAAATGGGAGGAACGGGGTTTGATAAAAGTTAACGTCAATAATATTGTTTCTCGTATTCCAATTAAACTATTCGGATTTCTTCTTCTTCTTCAGCGTTCGCTCTCAAATAACCACAACGAATATTTCGTGTTTTCCGCCGAGGAGCGTGAGGTACGTTGTGCTGCAAGTTCCACAGTAGAACTGTGATTATTTGCACCCCGGTTGGCCACTTGTGGTCAGGACGTCTGAGGTCCAGCACATCGTTTTCGTCATTCATTTATTTCGGGTTTGGTCCCTAGTCCGTGACAGCCTGTGTATCTGTCGCCGGGCACGCTGGTGTGTAGTGCCTCTTCGCCAAGACGCTTGTCGAGCGCGTCTATCTGGCACGAGGTGTTCCACCGTCTATAAACCCATCTCGTGCAATTGGACGAACTCTGCCTGTGTCCATCTGGTACCGAACCTCTTCTCATCCGCGAGCCTGGTTCCGTATGAGGAAGAACTCGCCAGACGAGTTGGACCCTGGCTCGTTCGCCCTGCTACCCGAGGCGTCGTTCACAAACATCGTGAACCCCTCGCACAAGTTTGAGTCTCCCACCACGAGTTTGAGAACAAGGCGTTCTCGAGCTGAGCGACCTTGTCCCAGTAGCGCCTGAGCCCATCAGGTACTGAACCTTTTCTCTCTGCAAGTGTATTTCCGGTATAGGAAAACTTGACAGTAGAGTTGGGCCAGGACTGCTATCGTTGTCCCCTTCTTGCCTAAGCCCATCGGGTTCGGACCCCTTTCTCTTCGCGAGCATATTTCCGGTATAGGAAGGCTCGACATTAGAGTTGGTTTAGGTCTTCTTGCTTTTCCGAGCGCCCACGATTGGGTCTGGGTCTCTGCCTATAAGGGTCACAGGTAACTAGAAGCTCGACTCGAGCTAACAAAGCTTATAGTTCCCTTTCCTAAGAATTTTTTTTAACTTTTCATTTGCAGTTCGCGCTGCTCTGCCCTTTCATTGTGTCATTGTACTCATTATGACATATTTGTTTCTCTCCATGCACCCACCGTTTCGTGCCTTTTACATTGGCCGCCCATCTAATGTTCTGACTGGACTAACCGGCGTCACTGTATGTCGACAGTGTCGCTCTATGTGGGGATGAAAATGGTGTCCGAGATATTGTTTGTCTCATTTGCAGTGAAATCTCTTTCCATCTGCTTCCTCCACATTCTCGGACACGATCCCCAAATTATTTGGCCAGAATCAGCTCGAGCTGCTGTTTTCTGTTACCAGGGTGCACCGCGAGGAGGTACTTTTGGGATCTCGGTTATCTGCTAACCCTGGATCCGCCTAGAGCAATGCGTTCCCTTTGCACCCCATTCGGATTTAAAACATGTTCTTAAAGATATGGAAACAGTCAAGTATAGTTGTTGTACTCTTTCAGCCATATATTAAGAGTGAGGTGAGGGGAGGGTCATAATTTATTTACCATAAATAAGCATGGCTGAGGTCTTTATATTGCTGACCCTGGGGGGGGGGGGAATTTGCAGCAAAATATTGTCCACAAACAGTGCTGAAAATGCTTAGAATATTGACTTTGTGCATGGCTTAACCCATATGTACTCTGTTTCAACCAAGCGACTCGTCGCTTGCCGAGAGTACCACTCATAGCACGTAACTCCGTAGCTTCAATAATCCTCTGGGAGCTCCGACAAAATAGTATCCACTTTATGAATAAGACACGAGCCTGATATAAACCCGCGACATCTTGAGCACAGAGCGAACGGATTATCCACTACATAAGGCAGATCCCCTATAATCACCCCCCCCCCTTCTTACCCAAGACAACACCTCAAGTCTGAAACTGTTATCATCACATTACCTGTGATGGAGGGCCATTACAAAACTGAATTAAACAATTACAGTGGAATCTTACTATAACAACTTTGCCTATACAGACAAAAATGTGTATGTAATAACAGACATTCGCTATATACAGTACAAACAATATAGAATAAATATAATTGGGGATTTTTAAAAGTGTTGTTATACAGGGAAATTTGAGTTCATCATGGAAAGATGTGTCAACATTTATTACTAAACAATACATTATTTAGCGAAACAAACTTTCGCTAAATGAGCATACAACGCAGCATCCATCGATCTGCGCGCAACGCACTGAGCTGCCACCACCCCTGGAAGACCATTGGGGCGCTCTCACTGCGTTGCGCGCAGATCGAATGATCGGTAGCAGACCGAAATTTGTTATAAAAAGATGCGCTATATAGGGATTTCACTGTATTTTGTTATATTTTAAAATATTTGTAATGGGTCACATGATAGAGAGATTTACTACAGTTTTCTTTTCATTTTACTAACGCTATTCAACTTTTGGTCTCCTCATGATTATTTTCTATACCAGATGGGAGGAGCGTAGAACGACCAATGGACGAGTACATTATGTCAATCATGTGACAAGAACAACCCAGTGGGAGCGACCTACCAGGTTAGAAACGTTAATGCGTGACCAATCGCCAATCTACAATGTACCAGCAGAGTCAAGATTTCATCAATTTTACGTCATGTTTTCCATTATTGCTGTGATTTTCGTTGGTCTCTATTTATATACTTTGTCGCCTGCTAAGGCCTACGAAATGCACGGAAATAATGGAAAATATGCTGTAAAATGTCTTGTGATTTGCTTGTAGGTTTAATCTGGTCATTGGTCACAGTTGATGTACCCATTCTGTCTGTAGTCTCACCTCATGGAGCGGCAATGTTTCAATGTTATGTACTAGTCACACTTGATGTACCCATTCTATCTGTAGTCTCACCTCATGGAGCGGCAATGTTTCAATGTTATGTATGATCATATGAAATCGTCTCACTTGCTATTTATTCTATCTCGTGCGTTCTTCTGTTTTATCCCTTCCTCCTCTATTGTCCTTCTACCTTCACATTTATCCTCTTGTTCTTCCTTGTTCGCCATATTCTCATTTTTAATCATTTATTATTTTGAACCGTTACTCATTCACTCTTCTCACACACATTCACTCTTCTCACACACATTCACTCTTCTCACACACATTCACTCTTCTCACACACATTCACTCTTCTCACACACATTCACTCTTCTCACACACATTCACTCTTCTCACACACATTCACTCTTCTCACACACATTCACTTCTCACACACATTCACTCTTCTCACACACATTCACTCTTCTCACACATTCACTCTTCTCACACACATTCACTCTTCTCACACACATTCACTTCTCACACACACTCACTCTCCTTTCACACACATTCACTCTTCTCACACACACTCACTCTCCTTTCACACACATTCACTCTTCTCACACACATTCACTCTTCTCACACACATTCACTCTTCTCACACACATTCACTCTCCTTTCACACACATTCACTTCTCACACACATTCACTCTTCTCACACACATTCACTCTTCTCACACACATTCACTCTCCTTTCACACACATTCACTCTTCTCACACACATTCACTCTTCTCACACATATTCACTTCTCACACACATTCACTCTTCTCACACACATTCATGCTCCTTTCACATACATGCACTCTTCTCACACACATTCACTTCTCACACACATTCACTCTTTTCACACACATTCACTCTTCTCACACACATTCACTTCTCACACACATTCACTTCTCACACACATTCACTTCTCACACACATTCACTCTATTCACACACATTCACTCTTCTCACACACATTCACTCTTCTCACACACATTCACTCTTCTCACACACATTCACTCTCCTTTCACACACATTCACTCTTCTCACACACATTCACTCTCCTTTCACACACATTCACTCTCCTTTCACACATACACTCACTCCCCTTCCACACACATTCATTCTTCTCACACACATTCACTCTTCTCACACACATTCACTCTTCTCACACACATTCACTCTTCTCACACACATTCACTCTCCTTTCACACATACACTCACTCTCTTTTCACACACACACACTCACTCCCCTTCCACACACATTCACTCTACTCATACACATTCACTCTTCTCACACACATTCACTCTTCTCACACACATTCACTATCCTTTCACACACATTCACTCTCCTTTCACACACACACTCACTCCCCTTCCACACACATTCACTCTTCTCAAACACATTCACTCTTCTCACACACATTCACTCTTCACACACACATTCACTCTTCTCACACACATTCACTCTTCTCACACACATTCACTCTTCTCACACACACTCACTCTCCTTTCACACACACTCACTCTTCTCACACACATTCACTCTTCTCACACACACTCACTCTCCTATCACACACACTCACTCTTCTCACACACATTCACTCTTACTACACACATTCACTCTTCTCACACACATTCACTCTTATTACACACATTCACTCTTCTCACACACATTCACACTTCTCACACACATTCACTCTCCTTTCACACACATTCACTCTCCTTTCACACACATTCACTCTCCTTTCACACACATTCACTCTCCTTTTACACACATTCACTCTTTTCACACACATTCACTCTTCTCACACACATTCACTCTCCTTTCACACACATTCACTCTTCTCACACACATTCACTCTTCTCACACACATTCACTCTTCTTACACACATTCACTCTCCTTTCATATACATTCACTCTTCTCACACACATTCACTCTCCTTTCACACACATTCACTCTTCTCACACACATTCACTCTCCTTTCACACACATTCACTCTCCTTTCACACACATTCACTCTCCTTTCAAACACATTCACTCTTCTCACACACACACATTCACTCTTCTCACACACACATTCACTCTTCTCACACACATTCACTCTCCTTTCACACACATTCACTCTTCTCACACACATTCACTCTTCTCACAAACACTCACTCTCCTTTCACACACATTCACTATTCTCACACACATTCACTCTTCTTAAAAATATTTTGAGGATATTTGTATAGTTTTCAACCGGGTATGTTCTCTTTTTTGTGATTGATATAGGTTATTCGATCGAAACGTTGCAATTTGTTTTTGTATTTTAAATCAATTCTTTAAACCATATTATCACGTGATTGCACTTTTCACAAGAGATAATAACAGATTTTACTTGTCTCGTGTGATTCCCATGTCTAGGAGATGGCCAAGAAAGTACCTCCTCATGGAGCAACCAGTAAAAACTAGTTTCGAAGCTCGTGACTAACGCTTTAGGGATCGAGTCCAGGCTGTGTAATATAAGATATAATGAGAATTGACTGCATCCAGACATATTATCTCTGGTCGGTACCTCTTGTTCGAAACTGTTGAGAAAACGCCGCTGAACATACTTAGAATGAAGGAAGACAGAATTCCACAACAAGCCTTCATGTGGACACCAGACGGGAAAAGAAAACAGGGAATAAAAAAAAACAACGCTCAGAAGAACTGTTATAAATGAATTAAAATCAACAGTCATAAATGCACAAGACCTGCAATCCCTAGCAACTGACCGACAGGCATGGAGAACTATGACATCCACCCTATGTGCCAAACTTTGCAAAACTGACTGCGCACTCATGGTGAACAGGTTACAAGAAGAGTTACAAGTACGAGTTAATGATCTCACTGAAAAATGGAAGTTGTAACATTTTGTCACAAACTAGGCATAAACTGACGACATATTATCATAAACTACGCATAAACTGACAACATATTGGCATAAACTGACGACATATTATCATAAACTACGCATAAACTGACAACATATTGTCACAAACTAGGCATAAACTGACGACATAGTCACAAACTAGGCACACATATATCCGAATTAAAGCATGCCAAAAACGGATATGTTATACCTGTGCTGATTTATTTTATAATACATATCGTTTTTGTGTATCTATCGCCACGATATGTACATGGTGGATTTTTAAATTTACCTCCGAAATATTTCAGCTCTAGCCGAGAATTAAACCAGTGCCGTCACAATGACCAAGCTGCTAACCACTCATCTACGCACTAGCACACACCAATGAAATTGTTATTCTATAACTCTTGTTGTATTTACTATTGATGTAAACGAGCAGTGGTATCATTTCTTCTAGCACTTTATCACAGATCCTCTTATCTGCTCTGTCAGAGTTTCTGTGTTTACTTTTCATAGAATTTCATTGCTTTGAAAGGATTATTTTCCAGGGAGTTCCAGAATATTCTAGACAACCTCTATTTATATTTGTATATATTTTTGTTGTAAAGCTAATAAAATAAATTGTGTTTTTTCTGTGGGTTCCGTCAAGGTCAGACTTTATGTTTTTATTGTAGGATTTTGTGTTGTTGTCAGGATATGTTGTCTAGTTATTTTGATCTAAAGATGTTATGTAGTCGTGTTGTTGTTGTGAAGACTTGTTATCTAGTCATGTTGCGTGATGCCATGGTTGCTGATGCGTCCAAGGCCTGGTATCTCCGTTTTCAGCAGCATATTATGGGATAGTTCATTGAAACTGTACTGTAGTTGTATATGAACAAAGACAGAAAACGGGATGTGAACCCGATCCGTTCAGATGTACACAAATTACAGAACCATTGCACTTATCATCAGCCACGCCTGCAAAATACAACTCAGCATTATTATGAAAAGATTACATATAAGCGAGAAGAAGAGTTAAACGTACTACAGGCAGGCTTTAGACAAGACAGGGGCACCAGAGATCACATTTTTAAACATGGGGAACATTATAGAGGTTGAGAGTTTAACAATAACAACTGCGGGCGTTTCATTGATTATAGTAAGGTCTTTATTTGTTTACATTAGAAACTTTGCAATATCATGAGAAACATGGGCTTTACTTTACACTGAATTCGTATCATGTAAAATGTTGTACCACAACCAACACGGAGCCATAAGGGAAGATGGTGAACATCAGATTCAGTCTGGAATAAGGAGTCAGACAATGATGTACCCTATCACTATATCTATTCGATGTTTATGCAGAGTTTATACATATGGGGAAACCCGAGAACAATGCAGTCAATCTTCTACGCACGTTGATGCTTTTGAATCCCACAAACGCGCTCTAAAGAACTGGGATTTTGCACAATATTTCGTTATGCACTTCACACCTAGTATTTGTACTTGTCTACTCACTTCGTTGTATTGTGGGGGTTCTATGTGTGGGCGTAGTAACTTTCACGGTTACACACATTTCATTCATTCGGTTTCACTTCCACAAATCTCAAACAACAAGCACTATTGTAGAAATGAACGTAGATGTGGTTTCACTGAGTACAAATAAATGTTGATGGTATAATGAGCTGTTATTTAGAACTTATGAGAATATTTCACAGACACTGTTTTTTATCTTTGAAGGAAGAGCTCACTTTCAGGAGATAATGCGCAATCTGGCTGTATCATAGACAATCTTTCTTGAGTATATTGCTAGAATGTTTACACTTTTTAAGGCGGTGTTTCTCGCTCTCTTGAGTGTTTCTTCATCTGTCGTTACCCAGATGTATCTGTAGTTTTATTTCCTTTTATCTCTACGATAAGCTTCACTGTATTTTGTAGCTCACCATGATCAAGTGCCGTCTCCGCAACGATGGTTGGCTGCAACGAACCTCGAACATTCCGTATCTTGCTTTGGTGGTGCACTGTGCTAGAATTGAAACTGTCCATTTTGTACATGATGTTACTCTCCCACTTGTATCTCTGCCTACCTCTTGCTTGCCTCCCCTCTACGTTACCCTCGAGCAATGTCTTCAAAAAGGTGTCATGTCCTTTAATATATCCAAAATACGTTATTTCCTTGAATAGTTCTGTTTTCATACTGAATGTTGTTAGAAAATACGTTATTTCCTTGAATAGTTCTGTTTTCATACTGAATGTTGTTAGAAAATCAGTTATTTCCTTGAATAGTTCTGTTTTCATACTGAATGTTGTTAGAAAATACGTTATTTCCTTGAATAGTTCTGTTTTCATACTGAATGTTGTTAGAAAATACGTTATTTCCTTGAATAGTTCTGTGTTCATACTGAATGTTGTTAGAAAATATGTTATTTCCTTGAATAGTTCTGTTTTCATACTGAATGTTGTTAGAAAATACGTTATTTCCTTGAATAGTTCTGTTTTCATACTGAATGTTGTTAGAAAATCTTTATTCTTTTTCTTTTCTTTCCATAAAGTTCTTCCTATTCTTCTATATATCTGTATAAGTTCTGTCTTCGAGTTGTTTGTTAATTGTCCATGTTTCTGAGCTATACATTAATATAGAATAGATATAGCATTTTATAATTGTAATTGTTCGTTTGTTTGTAATGTTTAGATGTCAATATTTTGCTCATGTCTTTGAAATTACTTTGAAAGATCGTACAGTGGTCGAAAGAACTTTGATTCTAGTGTTGTTTCTATGTGCCCTTATGTTTGTCTCAGCATTTCGTATACAGACATTCTTGAAGTATATTTTCTGCACTCTTTGGTGTCTGTCCACATGTACAGCGTTGTATTTCTTATTTGGTGTAATACCCGTTTGTGCCTTGCAGCATCAGGGGTAGAAGAGTTCCATGGAGACTGCCTTTTTGTGTGCTTCATATTTGTTTGTTTTGTCAACTCTATCATTTTTGTATTACATCTTTTGTATGGTTCTGGCTATGTACCCATAGTGCCTGTATAGCAGTGCTTTTTGGTGGTCCTTATCTG
Organism: Meghimatium bilineatum; assembly: GCA_034231615.1. NCBI lineage: Eukaryota > Metazoa > Mollusca > Gastropoda > Stylommatophora > Philomycidae > Meghimatium > Meghimatium bilineatum. The sequence goes on along the minus strand of CM067320.1, from coordinate 4,286,517 downwards.
ATGGTAGTCTGGAGGCATGTGAGAAACATGTAATCCAGGATTGGCATTGTGTTTATTAGACTTCTGATGTTTTCACTAGGGATTATGTCTCTTATTGTTATTCTACACAGTGGGTAATCTTGAATTATGTACACATCTGACACATCTATTAATCTTCAATTATGTACACATCTGACACGGCTCTTAATCTTGAATTATGTACACATCTGACATGGTTGTTAATCTTGAATTATGTACACATCTGACACTGTTGTTAATCTTGAATTATGTACACACCTGACACAGTTGTTAACCTTGAATTATGTACACACCTGACACAGTTGTTAACCTTGAATTATGTACACATCTGACATGGTTGTTAATCTTTAATTATGTACACATCTGACACTGTTGTTAATCTTGAATTATGTACACATATGACACTTGTTAATCTTGAATTATGTACACATTTGACACTTGTTAATCTTGAATTATGTACACATCTGACACAGTTGTTAATCTTGAATTATGTACACACCTGACACAGTTGTTAACCTTGAATTATGTACACATCTGACACTGTTGATATTTGGGGACTTCTGAATTCTTCTGCTTCTACGATCTTTCTCACACTCCTACAAGTTTTCCAGATGTAGTCCAGAGAACTGGATGCTTTTGTGTTATGGTTTACACAGTAGCTAACACATGCACCGTTCATCCTGAGACATCCAACTTCATGACTTCAGGGCCATTTCGACCATCTTTTTGATGAAACAGCCAACCCACCCCCAAAACATCCTTAGTCTGCTCTGATGACATTCATGACAGATCATAGTGTCACTATTCTTGACTGAACTTTGTAGCTCGGGAATATACCGGACACTTTTCTCATTTGGATTTATCTGATTCTCCTTCATCGTTCATTCTCAAACTCCCGCTTGCAGCAGAACCATGGTCCTACTAGATTTCATTCTCAAACTCCCGCTTGCAGCAGAACCATGGTCCTACTAGATTTCCAACATATGTAGTCCAGAGAATGGAAATGCGTTGTGTCACCGCTTTATTTATTGCGTGAATGGTCCATTACATCCGTCATCATTAATATTTACTTGAATACAACCCAACATATTATTTATTGATGGGAATTATTTATTGAGTTATGATGCACGGGTCATTCCCACAGGTGTACCACTCTCCATTACAACCATCCAAAGAGTATGCAGACTTATGGGTCATTCATATGTTGATTGTGGGGATGTCCATAAATTAGGTCAACAATTAAGGGCAGGTCCCTGAAAAAGTTTGATTCATTGATAGGCAAGAGGAGTGGACAAAAGTTGATGTCAACAATACTGTTTTATATTCACTGTATTAAATTGTTTGAAACATTTATCCTAAAAATCAGAAATAAATCATTTAGTTATTCCGTCCTTTTCGTTTACAATTTTTGTTTTTAATGTGGTTGTCACACAGCTGGATTATGCTGCTTTTTAATGCTCAGACACATCGCCTCCCTACTGGTAAAGCAGTACCTCACGCCAGGACTTCGTCTCCCTACTGGTATAGCAGTACCTCACGCCAGGACTTCGTCTCCCTACTGGTATAGCAGTACCTCACGCCAGGACTTCGTCTCCCTACTGGTATAGCAGTACCTCACGCCAGGACTTCGTCTCCCTACTGGTAAAGCAGTACCTCACGCCAGGACTTCGTCTCCCTACTGGTATAGCAGTACCTCACAAAACACAGTAGGATTACCTTGGATCAGCCTCCATATTCTCCCTACCTTGGACCTGCTGATTTTTTTCCCTGTCCTCGATGGAAATTGGCACTGGATGGAAATCGGCACTGAAATTACAGAGGTTTAAGGGTGATGGTGACATTATCACCAATACCACAAGAGAGCTGTCAAAAAATGGGTTCTACAAATGTTTTCATTAACTCTAACAATCAATCAATCAATAAAACCCATAACCCTTCAGGGTCGTAGGGGTACCACATTGGAAGCTTCAGCACACAGAGTCCTCCAGCGAATTCTATCCTCAGCGATGCGGATGAGTGTGGAAATATCTAGCCCTGTCCATTCCTTGATGTTGTCTGTCCATGTCTTTATTTGTCCTCCTCTGCTTCTTCCACCCTCGACAGTTCCCTGCAGTATTGTTTTTGACAAGGAATCGTGCCTGCATACATGTCCGAACCATGCTAGTTTTCGTCGTTTCACTATTGAAAGCAATGGCTCCTGGACACCTGCACACATCTCTACTTTATTTCTTACGTACACATTGGTCTTATGTTCCCTATAGGAAATTCGTAGAATTCTTCTGTAGCATTTATACTCGAAAGCCTGTAATCTTCTCTCCATGTCCGCAGTGAGTGTCCAACTCTCACAACCATACAACACAACGGAAAGCACCAGCGACCTATACAGTTTGATTTTCACTCCAACACTGATGTTGCTTTTCCAAATCACAGTTAGCCTTGACAAGGACACTAAAGCCATCTCCAGCCTTATTTTTAGTTCTGCTTTGCATTTACCATCGCTGCATATACTGGATCCGAGGTATTTGAAGGTATTCACCTCTTCAAGCTTATGTCCATTCATCATGATATTAGTCTGGTTTTCTGTGTCTCTGCTGTTTACCAAGATTTTGCTCTTATCTGAATTGATTTCCATTCCGCACTTGCTGGTAACTTTTTCCAACTTTGATGTTAATTCTTGCAATGATTGTTCTGACCCAGCTATAAGATCAATATCATCAGCGAATCGCAAGTTGCAAATAGGGCGACCTCCGATCGATATAGACGTGTTGTAGTCATGCAATGTCTCTTGTATGATGTGCTCTAAGTATATGTTAAAAAGTACTGGGGACATTATGCATCCCTGTCGATTAACTCTATGCACATTGACAAAAACGTGTAGTTGCCGAAGTGAAATAAATGTGTAGATAATTCTATTGTTACTTATATAATCCACTAATTCTGGAAACTATTTGAAGCTACCTCCTATATTGGCAATATTTATAGCTTTTAAAATGATGACAGACTGATATAATTTTATACCACCTTTTGTTACATTGTAAGATATGTAATCACGTGTAAATATGTAATCATATGTAGCATGTAATTATATGGACTCCTTGCCACTGGTTGCATGTGTATTTTTTCGCATACACCTTAGTATTATTGTTTGAGCTATGTAGATATGTGCTCTAAGTGATACTGTCTGCAGGCAGCTATTAGTAATACTATTCTGTTGAGACATGTATGGGTAAATCCAGGTATGATTAAGTCAATCCTCTGTGCATTTTAAGCATTCTTTTAATTTCATGAATTACAACAATTACATAAATTGGAGTGTCGTTTGTAAAAAATATATATTTATTGTAGTGGCCACATATGCTTCTTCTTCTTCTCTATTCCTTTCTATTCTCCATCTTCTGGCTCTATTCTCTATCTGGCTTTGTTTTTCACAGTATCTGAATCTATTCTCTCCTGGCTCTATTTGGATGTGTTCTTTCCTGGTTCTTTTATCTCCCAGCTCTGATCTCTGTCGTGCTGTGTTTTTTTCTCTCTGTCTTCCCAGTATTGTTTTTTATTTCTGTTTTCTTTCTGTATCTTTGATTTTCCCTCTGTATCTTTGGTTGTCTCTCTGTATGTTTCATATTCTCTTTGTCTCTGCTCTCCCTCTCTCTCTCTCTATCTTTTGTTTTCTGTGTTCTCTCGTTCTGTTTCTTCTGTTTCATTGTTGACTTATACTACAATTATCATCTCCCGGTAGGCCAGCGGAGGAGATCAGTCATCCTGTTGTGAATACAGCAAGTCCACTTCGCTGCGATGACAGGCCAATATCTCCGACATCAACAGCAGGCTCAAGTAACCGTGGAAATGGCAACGCCCCAACCACTAACATCAGTAACACTATCGATCCTAGTAGTAGAGACAGTGGTAGTAATAACAGTAATGGTGGTGGTGGTAGTAGTAGTAGTAACAATGTCGGCGCAGGAGGGAACAATAATGAAACCAGCAGCAACATCACTACTAGCACAGCAACACATCATTTCGTCAGACGGCGGTCCAGCCGACATCGGAATTACATGAGCCGGGCACAGTTACACGATGCTGTAGAGTTACCAGATGGCTATGGTAAGTACTCTTCTTCTTCAGCGTTCATTCTCAAACTCCTGCTGGATTTCTCTTGTAACATTCTCAAACACCCGCTGGATTTCTCTTGTAACATTCTCAAACACCCGCTGGATTTCTCTTGTAACATTCTCAAACACCCGCTGGATTTCTCTTGTAACATTCTCAAACTCCCGCTGGATTTCTCTTGTAACATTCTCAAACTCCTGCTGGATTTCTCTTGTAACATTCTCAAACTCCCGCTGGATTTCTCTTGTAACAGGATAATAGTCTACAAGATTTCCAGTTGAATGTAGTCCAGAGAATGGAAATCCGTTGTGTTGCCGTTTTATTTGTGCCCAAGGCCCAGCACATCCATCTTCATCGAATGGTGGTTAATGTTCAGATAACATATTAAGAGAGTCTTTGCACCCATTTGTTAAGATTGATCTTTTTTTCCTCCTTACTTGGGCAGGACTGTGGCCCTTCTGGAGTGGAACTGCCTGACCAGTCTTAGTTTCATGGACAAACAGAACAGTGTGCAGCGAAGGACAGTCACTCTCAGTTTCTTGGACGAGGAATATCCACAAGATATATGGGTCAGAGTATACACAGATAGATCAGCAAAGAATGCAGTGAGGAATGGAGGTGCAGGTGTATATATAGAATATCCACACAAGCCTAGAGATATGTTTGTTTGTTTTTCGTTCGCTCCATTGTAACCATCATGGATATCCGTGCAATTTCCGCCGGGAGCGTGATTACGTTGTGCCACCGTTATGCGCCTTGTAGGCCTAACACATCCGATTTCGGCATGTCTTGACAATTCGGGTGGGCTACCCTTAGCCTGTGACAGCCTCTATATCTGTCTCCAGGCACGCGTAGTGGCGACTCTTCATCCAGACGATTTTTGCTCTCGTCGGACTCGCATGAGGTGTCCCACTGTCTATGAACTTGCCTCGTGTAATTGGGTGTGCTGTGCCTGTGCCCATTGGGTACTGAACCGTTTCTCATCCGTGAGCCTGCAAGTTATAATTCTACGTCTCATAACTGGACACAACCGACTCCGCAGTCACATGTATACAAAGTTCAAGATTGGCAACACAGCCATGTGTACATGTGGACAGGCAGCACAGAGTGCCAAACATATACTTCAAGAGTGTTCTGAGCATGAAACGCTGAGGCATACATATTGGCCAGAGGAAACAACACTGGAATCAAAGCTCTATGGGACATTGTATGAACTACAAAAGACAGTGAGTTTTATTAAGGAGACAGAATTACAGATATAGACATGTTTCAAGTGAACGAAAGAAGAAGAAGAAGAAATCCGTGAGCCTGGTTCCTTAGGGGAAGAACTCAACAGAGGAGTTGGACCCTGGCTCTTTCGCCCTCTTAGCCGAGGTGTCATTCACCGACATCGTGTGCCCCTTGTCCAAGTTCGAGTCTCACACCACGCGTTTGAGAGCAAGGCGTTCTCGAGCTGAGCGCCCTTGTCCCAATAGCGCCTGAGCCCATCAGGTACAGAACCCTTTCTCTCTTCAAGTGTATTTCCGGTGTAGGAAAACCTGACAGTAGAGTTGGGCCAGGGCTAAATCGTTGTCCCTTTTGTGCCTGAGCCCATCGGATACGGAACCCTTTCTCTCTGCAAGTGTACTTCCGGTATAGGAAACCTTGACAGTAGAGTTGGACCAGGACTACCATCGTTGTCCCTTTCTTGCCTAAGCCCATCGGGAACAGAACCCTTTCTCTTCACGAGCATATTTCCGGTTTAGGAGGCTCGACATTAGAGTTGGATTAGGTCTTCTTGCTTTACCAGCCGCCAATGGATGGGTCTGGGTCTCTGTAAGGAACACAGGTAACTAGAAGCTCGACTCGAGCTGACGGAGCTTGTAGTTCCCCTTTCCTAGGGACTTTTCACTTTCTATTTGCAGTTCGCGCTGCCCTTTCATTGTTTCATTGTACTCGGTATTAAATCTATTTGTCTCTCGCCATGCATCTACCTTTACGTGCATTTTACATTGGCCGCCTCTCCAATGTTCGGACTGGACTGACTAGCTTCACTGTATGTCGATTATCTATATGTGGTGATGCTGGTGGTGTCGGAGATATTGTCTGTCTCTTGTGCAGTCAAATCTCTTTCCATCTGCTACCTCCACATTCTCGGACACGAACCCCAAATGATTTGGCCAGAATCAGCTCGAGCTGCTGTATTTCTGTTTCCAGGGTGCACCACGTGGAGGTACATTTGGGATCTTGGTTATCTGCTAACCCTGGGTCCGCCTAGAGCAATGTGTTCCCTTTGCACCCCGCCTAGAGATATGATCAGAACACCAACAGGGAAATTCTGCAATAATTATGATGCAGAAATCCAGGCAATTAATCTGGCAACTGAAAAACTGCTGAACTCCAATCCCAGCCCACAACTCATGGTATTCCTGACAGATGCAAAGTCAGTGCTTCACGCTCTCCAGTCTGGAAAACTAACAGACTTAAAAAAACTACTTAATGAACTGTCTTACCAGTATAGGTTAACCATGCAGTGGATACCCTCTCACTGTGGAATACCAGGAAATGAAAAAGCAGACCCCAACTAAGGAATGTGCTGCAAAGACCAACCAGACCAACAGACACTTAATCGAGTAAACATTCACAAATTACAACAGACACTTAATCAGGTAAACATTCACTTGGACAGACAGTTCACACTCATTTGTTGTCTCTACAGAACAACGCACAACGCAGCAAGGTCAAGTCTACTTTCTACACACACGTACAGGTGTGAGTACATGGCATGACCCACGTGTTCCCAGGTGAGGATACAGATGCTTACATTAAGTTTATTGTTAATAATAATAATAATTATAATGATAATAATAATAAGAATAGTAGTAGCAGCCTATCAGTGTCGTAGGGGTGCTACACGGGAGATATGAGCCACTCCAAACATCTCTACCTTCAGCTATTCAGAGGAGCATACAAAAATGGTTGGATGTATTAGCTGTGCCTACATTGTACTGGAGATATGGTTGGATGTATTAGCTGTGCCTACATTGTACTGGAGATATGATTGGATGTATTAGTTGTGCCTATATTGTACTGGAGATATGATTGGATCTATTAGTTGTGCCTACATTGTACTGGAGATATGATTGGATCTATTAGTTGTGCCTACATTGTACTGGAGATATGATTGGATGTATTAGCTGTGTCTACATTGTACTGGAGATATGATTGGATGTATTAGTTGTGCCTACATTGTACTGGAGATATGATTGGATCTATTAGTTGTGCATACATTGTACTGGAGATATGATTGGATGTATTAGCTGTGTCTACATTGTACTGGAGATATGATTGGATGTATTAGCTGTGCCTACATTGTACTGGAGATATGATTGGATGTATTAGCTGTGTCTACATTGTACTGGAGATATGATTGGATCTATTAGTTGTGCCTACATTGTACTGGAGATATGATTGGATGTATTAGCTGTGCCTACATTGTACTGGAGATATGATTGGATCTATTAGTTGTGCCTACATTGTACTGGAGATATGGTTGGATGTATTAGCTGTGCCTACATTGTACTGGAGATATGGTTGGATGTATTAGCTGTGTCTACATTGTACTGGAGATATGATTGGATGTATTAGCTGTGCCTACATTGTACTGGAGATATGATTGGATCTATTAGTTGTGTCTACATTGTACTGGAAATATGATTGGATGTATTAGCTGTGCCTACATTGTACTGGAGATATGATTGGATGTATTAGCTGTGCCTACATTGTACTGGAGATATGATTGGATCTATTAGTTGTGCCTACATTGTACTGGAGATATGATTGGATCTATTAGTTGTGCCTACATTGTACTGGAGATATGATTGGATCTATTAGTTGTGCCTACATTGTACTGGAGATATGATTGGATCTATTAGTTGTGCCTACATTGTACTGGAGATATGATTGGATCTATTAGTTGTGCCTACATTGTACTGGAGATATGATTGGATGTATTAGCTGTGTCTACATTGTACTGGAGATATGATTGGATGTATTAGTTGTGCCTACATTGTACTGGAGATATGATTGGATCTATTAGTTGTGCCTACATTGTACTGGAGATATGATTGGATGTATTAGCTGTGCCTACATTGTACTGGAGATATGATTGGATGTATTAGCTGTGTCTACATTGTACTGGAGATATGATTGGATCTATTAGTTGTGCCTACATTGTACTGGAGATATGATTGGATGTATTAGCTGTGCCTACATTGTACTGGAGATATGATTGGATGTATTAGCTGTGCCTACATTGTACTGGAGATATGATTGGATGTATTAGCTGTGCCTACATTGTACTGGAGATATGATTGGATCTATTAGCTGTGCCTACATTGTACTGGAAATATCTTCTGCATTCGCTCTCATATAACCACAACATATGTATCATGTGATTTCCGCTGGGGAGCATGGATACATATAAATACACAGCTGGTCGCGGGCCAGATGAAAAAAAAATATAATTTGAAAACTTAATATACATGTTAATGTTACTAAATATAGATTTTAACATTTGTAACTTGTAAATGTTAACATATGTATATATTTAGGTGCAGACAGCTCATAGAATTTATAACAGTTATGTGGTTCTAGACCATGCTTGAAATCGGCACTACGGTTTTTGAGTACTTGCTTGCAGACCGGGTATTTTTGGCCTCTCTGGTTATGTCCGGCCACTGGCATAGAGTTTCATTTGGACTGCCTATTATATAGGGTATATTTCAATTAATTCTTTACTATTCAGTTTTACCTGGAGATGGCACTTTATCTGATGTAGACAAGACACGGTCATTGGTAGAGGTCATTGGTCTTCATCAATTGTTTTTCATTTCCCACCGGATCTCTCTTAAAGAAGGACAATGGTCTTTTCTAGAAGGATGTAGTTCAGAGAAGGGAAATACATTGTGTCTCCATTTTATTTATGTAAGTGGCCCAAGACATCTGACTTTAGTGTTGATAACTGATAGTTGAGTATTTTTACCACTTGCACTGAACGGTGAATGTCTGTATCCATATTGCTAGTTCGCCAGCCGTATGAGAGAATTGGTTACCGTACTTACACACTGGTCACCAACCACACAGTTAACTGGACAACATCCTGCTAACCTGCAGGAGTTTGAGAAAGAGCGCAGGTCTAGTGAAACTCATTTACTAACTCTGTTTTGTACATTTTTTTGTACTCTATTTATTTTAAGTTAATGTGATCAATTGTCTCCCCTTCCAGGCAGGTGGAGCTTCGTGAGGAAGATTTAGGACCGTTACCAGATGGATGGGAAGTGCGAAGAACCACTAGTGGCCGCGTTTATTTCGTTGATCATAACAACAGAACAACCCAGTTCACAGATCCACGGCTGTCACTGAATTTACGTTTATTGCAGGAAAAATTGTATGTCATTTTTGTGCTTTGTATTATTGTTGTTAGTGACTTCATTGTTCTTCAGCCATCAGGCTGTTACAGTACTAATAGCTTCAGTCATCAGGCTGTTACAGTACTATAGCTTCAGTCATCAGGCTGTTACAGTACTAATAGCTTCAGTCATCAGGCTGTTAGTACTAATAGCTTCAGTCATCAGGCTGTTACAGTACTAATAGGTTCAGTCATCAGGCTGTTACAGTACTAATAGCTTCAGTCATCAAACTTTTATTACTAATAGCTTCAGCCATCAGGCTGTTACAGTACTAATAGCTTCAGTCATCAGGCTGTTACAGTACTAATAGCTTCAGTCATCAGGCTGTTAGTACTAATAGCTTCAGTCATCAAACTGTTAGTACTAATAGCTTCAGTCATCAAACTGTTACAGTACTAATATTTTCAGTCATCAGACTGTTACAGTACTAATAGCTTCAGTCATCAGGCTGTTACAGTACTAATAGCTTCAGTCATCAAACTGTTCCAGTACTAATAGCTTCAGTCATCAGGCTGTTACAGTACTAATAGCTTTAGTCATCAGGCTGTTACAGTACTAATAGCTTCAGTCATCAAACTGTTCCAGTACTAATAGCTTCAGTCATCAGGCTGTTACAGTACTAATAGCTTCAGTCATCAGGCTGTTACAGTACTAATAGCTTCAGTCATCAGGCTGTTACAGTATTAATAGCTTCAGTCATCAGACTGTTACAGTACTAATAGCTTCAGTCATCAGTCTGTTACAGTACTAATAGCTTCAGTCATCAGACTGTTGCAGTACTAATAGCTTCAGTCATCAGGCTGTTACAGTACTAATAGCTTCAGTCATCAGGCTGTTGCAGTACTAATAGCTTCAGTCATCAGGCTGTTGCAGTACTAATAGCTTCAGTCATCAGGCTGTTACAGTACTAATAGCTTCAGTCATCAGGCTGTTACAGTACTAATAGCTTCAGTCATCAGGCTGTTACAGTACTAATAGCTTCAGTCATCAGACTGTTACAGTACTAATAGCTTCAGTCATCAGACTGTTGCAGTACTAATAGCTTCAGTCATCAGACTGTTGCAGTACTAATAGCTTCAGTCATCAGGCTGTTACAGTACTAATAGCTTCAGTCATCAGGCTGTTGCAGTACTAATATCTTCAGTCATCAGGCTGTTGCAGTACTAATATCTTCAGTCATCAGGCTGTTACAGTGCTAATAGTTTAAATTAACTGTATGATTCACTTCTTAAGTCAATCATTAGGTTGTTACAGTACTAATAGCCTCAAGGAGGAACTATAATCAGGTTCCATGTCGGCTGGCATAGGCAATCATGGCTCTCCACAACTCTCTGTCTCCAATGTTATGTATAAAGATCATTGTTTTTTCCTGTCGTGCCAGTTTATCAAACTGTCTGATATTTTCTCACGTGTTGCCCTCTGTCTCTGTTGCCCTCTGTCTCTGTTGCCTTCAATCTTGCCTGTTGTGACTATGTTCTCCAAACCTGCCTGTCTCATGAAGTGGCCAAAATATGGATCGTCTTTTTCTTATATTATTTATTAAGTTCTGTCTCGCATTTGACTCTTTCAACACCTTCACATTAGTTTTTCTGGCAGTCCATGGTATTCTCAGCATTGTTCTGTAGAACCACATCTCTGTTGCCTCTAATTTCCCACTTTGCTGCTGTTTGTTTATTGTCCAAGACTCGCATCCCTATGTTAGTGTAGGAGCTATATAGCACTGCAGAACTCTCTTCCTCAACTCTAATGACAAGTTTTCATAATTACCTATTATATTTTTCATTTTTCTAAATTGTTTTTGCCTGCCGTATTCTGTTTCTTATTTCTGTTGAACTTCTTCCATCTGCTGTAAGTGTTATACCTAAATATTTGAATTGATGGATCTGTTTTAATACTATATCATTCACTATGATCTTGCAAGGTGTGCTATTTTGTTTCTTTGAAATAACCATTACTTCTATTTTCTTGATATTTAGGAAGAGGCCTTTCTCTTTATTTTCTGTGACTACTACATTAAATAAATCTTGAAGGTCTTCCTCACTTTCAGCAATCAGAACAGTGTTATCTCCATATCTCAAATTATTTATGTTATGTCCTCCCACTGATATACCTGGGATATCTACTATTGCACGCATTATATTTTCACTGTATAAGGAGAACAAGTCTGGTAAAATTACACAACCCTGTCTAACTCCATGTTTCATTTGTTGAAACGGGCCAAATTTATTTCTTACTCTAGTGGCTGCTGTTTGTTACCAGTACATGTTCTCGATGATTCTTAAATCCTTGCTATCGATGTTCAAATTCTCTAGCATATGTATAACTTTATCAAATGCTTTTGTATAGTCTATGACAACAGAGGAACTATAACCTGTGATAATATGCATTTATTACAGTACTAATGATGATGATGTTTCTCCTTTGCAAGCGAAAATGAGCAACATTTATGATTGTCTAATTTGGTTTGGTTTGAACCCACCGATGGATTCTGAACGGGATGTTTCTCGATTTTCACATATTTTTTTTGTCAACCGTCATCAGTTTGGACCAGGCGGAATTGTCATTTTCCTACCAGAGGTCACGCAGTACTGGTCACTTGACATTTTGCTTCATATGATTACAAATTCTTTGAGAGATCATGACGTTCGCCCAATTATGCGCGAACAGATGCCAACAAAACCACTAAATATTGCACATTTATGAGCGAATAACTGGCTTATGGTTAAACAATATAAGATGTCTATTATCAATCATTGTCTTGATCCTTACCCCTACAAAAAAAATATGGATTTTGTTATATGGCTAATGTGAAAAGTATTGTATTGGCATAAGAAGAGAACGATGGACTTATAACGGACATGTACTTAGAATGAATGCAAACAGACTGTCATGAAAAGCATTAAAATGGGTACCAGATGACAAAAGCATTAAAATGGGTACCAGATGACAAATGCATTAAAATGGGTACCATATGACAAAAGCATTAAAATGGGTACCAGATGACAAAAGCATTAAAATGGGTACCAGATGACAAAAGCATTAAAATGGGTACCAGATGACAAAAGCATTAAAATGGGTACCAGATGACAAAAGTATTAAAATGGGTACCAGATGACAAAAGCATTAAAATGGGTACCAGATGACAAAAGCATTAAAATGGGTACCAGATGACAAAAGCATTAAAATGGGTACCAGATGACAAAAGCATTAAAATGGGTACCAGATGACAAAAGTATTAAAATGGGTACCAGATGACAAAAGCATTAAAATGTGTACCAGATGACAAAAGCATTACAATGGGTACCAGATGACAAAAGCATTAAAATGGGTACCAGATGACAAAAGCATTAAAATGGGTACCAGATGACAAGCATTAAAATGGGTACCAGATGACAAAAGCATTAAAATGGGTACCAGATGACAAAAGCATTAAAATGGGTACCAGATGACAAAAGCATTAAAATGGGTACCAGATGACAAAAGCATTACAATGGGTACCAGATGACAAAAGAAAAAGAAGACTAAGAGAAGCTATTCACAGAACAACCATCAAAGACTATGGGTCTCAACAACAACTTGCAAAAATTACAGCATCACATCGCTCGAAGTGAAAAGCACTGGTTTCTGTTCTATGTACCGTATTTGAAGCTGATGGAAGATGGTTAGGATTGATGGATTTATTGATTGATTGATTGATTGATTCAGTGCAGATCTTTACATACTGTGTCTCATTTATTTATTTATGTTTTTTACCTGTGTAGAAAACACTCATCACAAGACAAAGAAAATGAGCAATCTAATCTACCAAAGTACAAGCGGGATCTTGTGCAGAAGATGAAAGTTCTCAAGCAAGAAATTAGCTCGTTGCAGCCTCAGGCTGGTCACTGTCGGCTGGAAGTTAGCAGAGAGGAGGTCTTTGAGGCATGTATTCTCATTTTTCTTCTGTTCTCAAACTCCTGCAGATTTGCAGGATGTAGTCCAGAGAACGGAATGTGCTGTGTCATGGTTTACAGTTTTTCTGCACTATTCAGCCTGACACATCTGATATTGGCATGAATTCTGGGTCACTTTGACCTTTAATATGACGGATAGCCAATTCCATACGAAAGCCTCCTTAGTCGACTTGTACGATATACATGGTGGATAACATCGTGATATTCTGTGCTCCACTTTCAGACCCTGGCAAGACAAGAGTGTTTGTTCATTTTCATATCTGTCTCATTAAATTAACTGAATCGGGGTTGCTGAACTAGAATTTATCTCAAGTGCCCCCTTAGTCCATTTATCCCAAGAGCCCATTTAACCCAAGTACCACCTTAGCCCAAGTGTCCCCTTAGCCAAGAGTCCATTTAGCCCAAGTGCCCCCTTAGCCCAAGTACCCCCTTTTTATATTGCTTGGTTTGCTGTGAGTGGCCGGGTACAAAAAAAGGGAGTAAGGAATAGTAACACAGTTGCCTGCCATGCATATTGTACAAGGTGACTAAGGAGGACAGAGTTGACTGTCCCATCCCATAGTCTGTTAAAGTGACTAAGAATACATGCTGAAGTCAAATGTGTCAGGACAAAAGGTGCAAATATTGCAGCCAAACTGTAAACTACAAAACAGCGCATTCTGTTTTCTGGACTTCATCCTGGTAATCTAAAGGAGTTTGAGAATATGTGGAAGAATATGTGAATATTTATGTTTACTGATACAGTTATTGTTCATGTTTACTGATACAGTTATTGTTCAAGTTTACTGATACAGTTATTGTTCATGTTTACTGATACAGTTATTGTTCAAGTTTACTGATACAGTCAATGTTCATGTTTACTGCTACAGTCAATGTTCATGTTTACTGATACAGTCAATGTTCATGTTTACTGATACAGTCAATGTTCATGTTTACTGCTACAGTCAATGTTCATGTTTACTGATACAGTCAATGTTCATGTTTACTGATACAGTCAATGTTCATGTTTACTGCTACAGTCAATGTTCATGTTTACTGATACAGTCAATGTTCATGTTTACTGATACAGTCAATGTTCATGTTTACTGCTACAGTCAATGTTCATGTTTACTGATACAGTCAATGTTCATGTTTACTGCTACAGTCAATGTTCATGTTTACTGATACAGTCAATGTTCATGTTTACTGCTACAGTTAATGTTCATGTTTACTGCTACAGTCAATGTTCATGTTTACTGCTACAGTCAATGTTCATGTTTACTGCTACAGTCAATGTTCATGTTTACTGATACAGTCAATGTTCATGTTTACTGCTACAGTCAATGTTCATGTTTACTGATACAGTCAATGTTCATGTTTACTGCTACAGTTAATGTTCATGTTTACTGCTACAGTCAATGTTCATGTTTACTGCTACAGTCAATGTTCATGTTTACTGCTACAGTCAATGTTCATGTTTACTGATACAGTCAATGTTCATGTTTACTGATACAGTTAATGTTCATGTTTACTGCTACAGTCAATGTTCATGTTTACTGCTACAGTTAATGTTCATGTTTACTGCTACAGACAATGTTCATGTTTACTGCTACAGTCAATGTTCATGTTTACTGCTACAGTCAATGTTCATGTTTACTGATACAGTCAATGTTCATGTTTACTGATACAGTTAATGTTCATGTTTACTGCTACAGTTATTGTTCATGTTTACTGATACAGTTAATGTTCATGTTTACTGCTACAGTCAATGTTCATGTTTACTGCTACAGTCAATGTTCATGTTTACTGCTACAGTTAATGTTCATGTTTACTGCTACAGTCAATGTTCATGTTTACTGCTACAGTCAATGTTCATGTTTACTGCTACAGTCAATGTTCATGTTTACTGCTACAGTCAATGTTCATGTTTACTGCTACAGTCAATGTTCATGTTTACTGCTACAGTCAGTGTTCATGTTTACTGCTACAGTCAATGTTCATGTTTACTGCTACAGTCAATGTTCATGTTTACTGCTACAGTCAATGTTCATGTTTACTGCTACAGTCAATGTTCATGTTTACTGCTACAGTCAATGTTCATGTTTACTGCAACAGTCAATGTTCATGTTTACTGCTACAGTCAATGTTCATGTTTACTGCTACAGTTATTGTTCATGTTTACTGATACAGTTAATGTTCATGTTTACTGCTACAGTCAATGTTCATGTTTACTGCTACAGTCAATGTTCATGTTTACTGCTACAGTTAATGTTCATGTTTACTGCTACAGTCAATGTTCATGTTTACTGCTACAGTCAATGTTCATGTTTACTGCTACAGTCAATGTTCATGTTTACTGCTACAGTCAATGTTCATGTTTACTGCTACAGTCAATGTTCATGTTTACTGCTACAGTCAGTGTTCATGTTTACTGCTACAGTCAATGTTCATGTTTACTGCTACAGTCAATGTTCATGTTTACTGCTACAGTCAATGTTCATGTTTACTGCTACAGTCAATGTTCATGTTTACTGCTACAGTCAATGTTCATGTTTACTGCTACAGTCAATGTTCATGTTTACTGCTACAGTCAATGTTCATGTTTACTGCTACAGTCAATGTTCATGTTTACTGCTACAGTCAATGTTCATGTTTACTGCTACAGTTAATGTTCATGTTTACTGCTACAGTTAATGTTCATGTTTACTGCTACAGTTAATGTTCATGTTTACTGCTACAGTCAATGTTCATGTTTACTGCTACAGTCAATGTTCATGTTTACTGCTACAGTCAATGTTCATGTTTACTGCTACAGTCAATGTTCATGTTTACTGCTACAGTTAATGTTCATGTTTACTGCTAGAGACAATGTTCATGTTTACTGCTACAGTCAATGTTCATGTTTACTGCTACAGTCAATGTTCATGTTTACTGCTACAGTCAATGTTCATGTTTACTGCTACAGTCAATGTTCATGTTTACTGCTACAGTCAATGTTCATGTTTACTGCTACAGTCAATGTTCATGTTTACTGCTACAGTCAATGTTCATGTTTACTGATACAGTCAATGTTCATGTTTACTGCTACAGTTAATGTTCATGTTTACTGCTACAGTCAATGTTCATGTTTACTGCTACAGTCAATGTTCATGTTTACTGCTACAGTCAATGTTCATGTTTACTGATACAGTCAATGTTCATGGTTACTGCTACAGTCAATGTTCATGTTTACTGATACAGTCAATGTTCATGTTTACTGCTACAGTCAATGTTCATGTTTACTGCTACAGTTAATGTTCATGTTTACTGCTAGAGACAATGTTCATGTTTACTGCTACAGTCAATGTTCATGTTTACTGCTACAGTCAATGTTCATGTTTACTGCACAGTCAATGTTCATGTTTACTGCTACAGTCAATGTTCATGTTTACTGCTACAGTCAATGTTCATGTTTACTGCTACAGTTAATGTTCATGTTTACTGATACAGTCAATGTTCATGTTTACTGCTACAGTCAATGTTCATGTTTACTGCTACAGTCAATGTTCATGTTTACTGCTACAGTCAATGTTCATGTTTACAGTCAATGTTCATGTTTACTGATACAGTCAATGTTCATGTTTACAGTCAATGTTCATGTTTACTGATACAGTCAATGTTCATGTTTACTGATACAGTCAATGTTCATGTTTACAGTCAATGTTCATGTTTACTGATACAGTCAATGTTCATGTTTACTGATACAGTCAATGTTCATGTTTACTGATACAGTCAATGTTCATGTTTACTGATACAGTCAATGTTCATGTTTACTGATACAGTCAATGTTCATGTTTACTGATACAGTCAATGTTCATGTTTACTGATACAGTCAATGTTCATGTTTACTGATACAGTCAATGTTCATGTTTACTGATACAGTTAATGTTCATGTTTACTGCTACAGTCAATGTTCATGTTTACTGCTACAGTCAATGTTCATGTTTACTGATACAGTCAATGTTCATGTTTACTGATACAGTCAATGTTCATGTTTACTGATACAGTCAATGTTCATGTTTACAGTCAATGTTCATGTTTGCTGATACAGTCAATGTTCATGTTTACTGATACAGTCAATGTTCATGTTTACAGTCAATGTTCATGTTTACTGATACAGTCAATGTTCATGTTTACTGATACAGTCATTGTTCATGTTTACTGATACAGTCAATGTTCATGTTTACTGCTACAGTCAATGTTCATGTTTACTGCTACAGTCAATGTTCATGTTTACTGCTACAGTCAATGTTCATGTTTACTGATACAGTCAATGTTCATGTTTACTGCTACAGTCAATGTTCATGTTTACTGATACAGTCAATGTTCATGTTTACTGATACAGTCAATGTTCATGTTTACTGCTACAGTCAATGTTCATGTTTACTGCTACAGTCAATGTTCATGTTTACTGATACAGTCAATGTTCATGTTTACTGATACAGTCAATGTTCATGTTTACTGCTACAGTCAATGTTCATGTTTACTGCTACAGTCAATGTTCATGTTTACTGCTACAGTCAATGTTCATGTTTACTGATACAGTCAATGTTCATGTTTACTGCTACAGTCAATGTTCATGTTTACTGATACAGTCAATGTTCATGTTTACTTGTTTATTTCAGGACTCATACAGACAAGTGATGAAAATGAGATCCAAAGATCTCCGCAAGCGTTTGATGGTGAAGTTTCGAGGAGAGGAGGGTCTGGATTATGGAGGTGTAGCAAGGTAGGTTTTAACAATATAAAACATCAGGTGTCTTACCTGTGGGACAGGTCATGCTGTGAGTGACATGTAACCTGTCTTATTCACAAGCTGCCGTACAGATTACATGTACCGAGATACGGCTCACTTTCTACAATTATTTTGCAAGGGACAATCAAAGGCGGAAGAAGAGGTGGCCAGAGAAAATACTGAATTGATAACATCAAGGAATAATTTGAGCGTGATTTTTCTACACTCCTCCAAATGGCTTAGGTCATAGATGTTTACGGGGATTTTTTGCTGATGTATCCAGTGTGTCACCCCTTTGAGAGGAAATGCTATAGAAAGATACTTAGAATATCATTGAAGCGAAAAAAGAGAAACTCAGATATTATAAACACATTGTCCGCAGAAGACGGATGTGTCGGGCCATTGTCGCAAATAAAACGGCGACATTTCCATTCTCTGGACTACATCCTACTGGAAATCTAGTAGGACAATGGTCCCGCTACAAGGGAGATCCAACTGGAGTATGAGAATGAACGCTGAAGAAGAAAAAGAATAAACACATTGAAGATTCTAGAGTGTTGGTTACTAAACACAATAGCAAAAAGAAAACTACACCTGTTTGGTCATATAAAGATACACAACTGTTTAGAAATACAAATAATGGAGGGCAGAGTACCAGGCAAGAGGAGAAAGGGCAGGCAAGAAGACGATGGACTGACAACATTAAAGATAATATGAATACATCGGTAGAAAATATGCAAGCTGCATCGCCCAAGACAGAGGGGGGGTACAGAGAGTTCATTGGGAAGACAATGTTCTGGAAAGAATATGTCACATGACACCCCTATGACCCTGATACCTCCAGTGTGACACCACTACGAACCTAATGTTTATTTATTACTATTATTATAGATTAGCACAGGAATACCTTATGCTAAGGGAGTGAACCCCTATAGAAAATCCCCACAGCCTTAGAGGTTAGCATGGTAGTGCCTCTGACTATGGGAGTAAACCCTTGCAGAAAATCTGGGAGACCCCAAGGCAGTATGTGATGACCTTGGTAACAAACTTTATCACAGCAATCTGGATAAACTAGTGGGGATGAAGAGGGATGTCATCCAGTTTGAAATATCATTATTCAAACAGGTGTATCATGTTGAAATGTGCAGTTATCACAACCACTGCCTCTGTATTATTGAGTCCTGAATGAGGTGCAAAAAGTAGCAGCACTATGAAAAACTATGCATGTAGTAAGAGTCAATTAAGAAGGTCTGTGCTGTGGAGTTTATTGCCCCAGCCCACGGGTCAGTGACCCAAGTGAAGTTCAAATTGTGTTGGACCAAAAAGTGGACCAGATATGACAGCTGAGCTGTAAACCATGACACAAGTCACTCTGTTCTTTAGCCTACTTCCTGCTAACCAGCAGGAGCTTGAGAATGAATGTAGAGGAAGAATCACATCTTATCTGTAAACTGCAACACTTCAGAATTGTCCCTTTCCTGGAGATTAAACATACTGTAAATCTAGTTTAGGCAAGCAATCAGATATTGCGTACCTCTATTTCCTGATTGTATGTTCATCTTATGTCCCCCCAGGGAGTGGTTCTACCTCTTATCCCATGAGATGTTGAATCCCTACTACGGTCTCTTCCAGTATTCCAGAGATGATATTTACACCTTACAGATCAACCCTGACTCAGGAGTCAACCCTGTAAGTCTTAGAATGTGTATCATTGGTTCATGTTTTTTTTTTCTGAACAAATAATCTTGGATGATAGAATTTTTCATGATGTGATTGTTATTTTGCCATTCACTATGGCAACAATCATGTTTGTTATACGAGGTAGCTTCAGAAAGTTTCTGGAGCAGTCCACTAGTGTGTGAATGAAAGATGATTTTATGCAGATTAATATGTTTACAAGTTGGTAATAAATTTTACAAAATGAAATGGTAGATGTGACCTTCACATATACTCTGGAAGAGAAGATACAGATGTGTGTGTGTGTTGTGCTAGCTGTATTGTTCAAGTTGAAAATATCCTTGATTGAACAATTTACATATGTCAGATTCTGTGTTTTTCTCGAGAAGTCACTCTCAGAGACACTAATGTTAATTAACAAAATATATGAGAACCTGAGCCTATTATCTAACGGAACAGGTGTCGACCACAGAGCATGTACTCCGTCACTTTGGTGACTGCTCCTTTTGTCTTGAGTGCTGTCAATGGTGCTGTCAGCCACATGTGGATTTAAAATACACACTTGCTTGATTGGGTCTAACGACAATTTAATATAATTTGTAATGAGCTGTCATTCTGTTGAAGGGTCATTGCTGTTTAATGTAGCTTTTGTGTGTTTGGTAGACGACTATATTTTTTTTACTACTCTCCTGATGAATTTTATGAAATCTAGGCTGTATGATTGACCAGTCTTGCTGTTAGTTGTCCTAGACTCCTGACTCTCTTTGTTATAAAATAGGTCACACATAATAATTATTTCCATCCACGGTGACCGATCGGATCTGTCACAGTTATGGCTTCCACCACTCCAACAATGAACTCTCCATTTGTATCAAAGTCATCATATGTGTATTAAACTTAATTTTTATCACCTTTCAACTATCATGAATATACAGAAAATGTGAAACAAGACTTGTCAAGACACCATCTTGAACCGGAAACCACACGATACAATAATTTACACAGATGGCTCAGTAACACAAGAAACAAACAGGTGTGGTTGTGGTTTCATGGCCTATCAAAATGGCAAGAAATTAGCTGAGAAGTCAGCTGCCTACCCCACTACAACATCAAGTATGAGAATGGAAATAGAAGCGGTGACAGCATCTCTCACTTGGCTGGCGACGCAACCACCAACAGACTCAGTGATTCTATCAGTCTCTCAAAGTATGCTGCGCAAGATAGGAAAGTGTATGATCAGAACTGAATGGGTCACTCTGCTCAACAACACACAGAGCATTACATGGATCTACTGTCCAAGTCATGCTGGGGTCAGGGGAAATGAAAGAGCTGATGTGTTGGTTGGTAAAGCCTTGATGAATAGCACAGAGATAAAAAGAGACATGATTGAATTGATTAGAGCAGTCATGGATACCCTATGAGAAAACTAAGAAGGTAGTCACAAGACAATGCACACATTCAGAGAAGAACACGATCAGAAGAACGCGTAATCAGCAACTGACTGGGACACTGAGCTTATATACTTTTAGATAGCTGATGGAACGGCAAGCAGAGCATATCTGGGAATGCCCCCAGTGCTGTGACGCTTGTTCCTAATCAAGGATAAAGTATATGGTGATATCGCATGTATTTGTGTGGCACAAGAGTTTCCATGAAGGTCATCACACAGATTCTGCTGCACGACAATGCGCCGGCACATAGATCACTACTGGTAAATCAATACCTCACAAAGCACAATGTGATTACCTAGGAACAGCCTCCATATTCTCCTGACCTTGCACCGGCTAGTTTTTTTATTTCTTGTTCCCTCGACAGAAATCGACACTGAAAGGACAGTGATTCAAGTATGCAGATGGCATTATCACCAATGCGACAAGACAGCTGAGAAAATTGTAAAAGAATGGGTTCCACGAATGTTTCCAGCAGTTGTATGCATGTTGGCAAAATTGTGAAGTTGACGAAGGGAACTACACAACCAACCTGAAGGAAAAATGTAATGACAATGTGAAAAGCCCTTGAGAGACTGTCATCTTTATTCTTCATTCCTGTCAACTCTACCAAGAAGAGTGGGAGAAAATATGGCCTGCTGAGATGGTACTTCTTCCAGACGAGGGGTTTCATGGATGACCTGATGTGAATCACACAATTCATTGAAGCTATTGGCGTTGTAACCTGATATCTTACTGATAACGATGAAGAAGAACTGTCACCTTTGTAAGAGAGATTTATGTTTTATTTCCCCATTCATTCTCAAACTCCCACTGGATCTCTCTTGTAACATGACAATTATCCTACTAGATTCCAGCAGGATGTCGTCTCCAGAAAGTGGAAATGTGTGATATTGCCGTTTTATTTGCCTACAAATGGCCCAACACATCCAACTTCTGAGTGTATAAAGAGAGATCAATGTGGTTGTATGAGTGGAGGACAAAGAAGAAGAGTGTTGTTTAATTTCAATGAAACTGTTGTAGACATGTGAGAATATGAGTTTCTTGTAGCTTAAATCTTGTCTCTTTCAGGAACACCTCTCATACTTCCATTTTGTGGGCAGAGTCATAGGTATGGCCATCTTTCATAGTCATTACCTAGATGGCGGATTCACCATGCCATTCTATAAACAGCTTCTAGGAAAACCCGTTAACTTGGATGATCTTGAGAGTGTGGACCCTCACTTACATCGCAGTTTGTGTTGGATGTTGTACGTTGTATTTATATTTCATGTTTATGTTCTACTTTCATTCTCGGATTCATGTCAGCAGGATTATAGGTTAAATTATAACATACCACCGAAGATGGATGTATTGGGCCATTGGTGCAAATGAAACGGCGACAACACATGTCCATTCTCTGAATTATATCCTGCTGGAAATCTAGTAGGATCACTGTTCTGATACAGGAGAGATCAAGTGGTCATTTGAGAATGAATGTCTACGAAGAAGATATAACATTTATGGTGTTTTTGTGTGCATGTTTATTCTCAGACTTTCACTGGATCTCACTTATAACAGGATGTTCCTACTAGATTTCCAGCAGGATGTAGGCCCCTATTCCTCCAGAGAAATGCATTGTGTCGCCGTTTTCTCGTGGATGTCTGTAACCATATCACTAGTAGAGTAAGCCAGCCATACAACAGATCTGGTTCTCGTACTTACACTCTGGTCACTAAGCTCATAGCTAAACCCACTGTCATGCATACGAGAACATGTCAAGAACACTTTTTTTCTTCTTTTTTTTCCTGTTAACTTGTGTCACTGATTCCTACAGATATTGTGTTATTATTTTAGAATGTTACTGAACTCACAGATATTGTATTAGGATTTTAGAATTTGATCAGATTGTAGTTTGAAAGAAATAGGAAAGTACAGTGTGGAAATGACTAAAGAGAAAAAGTCTCTGATAAAAATAATAACACAACTAAGCAAAGAGAAAAAAGCACATGTAGTAACACAACTTGGTAAAGAGAAAAATTATCTGACACAAGTAGTAACACAACTAGGTAAAGAATGCTGTGACACAAGAAGTAACACAACTGAGTAAAGAATGCTGTGACACAAGAAGTAACACAACTGAGTAAAGAATGCTGTGACACAAGTAGTAACACAACTGAGTAAAGAATGCTGTGACACAAGAAGTAACACAACTGAGTAAAGAATGCTGTGACACAAGAAGTAACACAACTGAGTAAAGAGTGCTGTGACACAAGAAGTAACACAACTGAGTAAAGAGTGCTGTGACACAAGTAGTAACACAACTGAGTAAAGAGTGCTGTGACACACGAAGTAACACAACTAGGTAAAGAATGCTGTGACAAAAGAAGTAACACAACTGGGTAAAGAATGATGTGACACAAGTAGTAACACAACTAGGTAAAGAATGATGTGACACAAGTAGTAACACAACTAGGTAAAGAATGATGTGACACAAGTAGTAACACAACTAGGTAAAGAATGCTGTGACACAAGAAGTAACACAACTGAGTAAAGAATGCTGTGACACAAGAAGTAACACAACTGAGTAAAGAATGCTGTGACACAAGTAGTAACACAACAGAGTAAAGAGTGCTGTGACACACGAAGTAACACAACTGAATAAAGAATGATGTGACACAAGAAGTAACACAACTGAGTAAAGAGTGCTGTGACACAAGAAGTAACACAACAGAGTAAAGAGTGCTGTGACACACGAAGTAACACAACTGAGTAAAGAATGCTGTGACACAAGAAGTAACACAACTGAGTAAAGAATGCTGTGACACAAGAAGTAACACAACTGAGTAAAGAGTGCTGTGACACAAGAAGTAACACAACTGAGTAATGAGTGCTGTGACACAAGAAGTAACACAACTGAGTAAAGAGTGCTGTGACACAAGAAGTAACACAACTGAGTAAAGAATGCTGTGACACAAGAAGTAACACAACTGAGTAAAGAGTGCTGTGACACAAGTAGTAACACAACTGAGTAAAGAGTGCTGTGACACAAGAAGTAACACAACTGAGTAAAGAATGCTGTGACACAAGAAGTAACACAACTGAGTAAAGAATGCTGTGACACAAGAAGTAACACAACTGAGTAAAGAGTGCTGTGACACAAGAAGTAACACAACTGAGTAAAGAGTGCTGTGACACAAGAAGTAACACAACTGAGTAAAGAATGCTGTGACACAAGAAGTAACACAACTGAGTAAAGAATGCTGTGACACAAGAAGTAACACAACTGAGTAATGAGTGCTGTGACACAAGAAGTAACACAACTGAGTAAAGAATGCTGTGACACAAGAAGTAACACA
Organism: Meghimatium bilineatum; assembly: GCA_034231615.1. Taxonomy (NCBI): domain Eukaryota; kingdom Metazoa; phylum Mollusca; class Gastropoda; order Stylommatophora; family Philomycidae; genus Meghimatium; species Meghimatium bilineatum. Next base: position 4,261,773 of record CM067320.1, on the reverse strand, counting down.
ACTGAGTAAATAGTGCTGTGACACAAGAAGTAACACAACTGAGTAAAGAGTGCTGTGACACACGTAGTAACACAACTGAGTAAAGAGTGCTGTGACACAAGAAGTAACACAACTGAGTAAAGAGTGCTGTGACACAAGAAGTAACACAACAGAGTAAAGAGTGCTGTGACACAAGAAGTAACACAACAGAGTAAAGAGTGCTGTGATACACGAAGTAACACAACTGAGTAAAGAATGCTGTGACACAAGAAGTAACACAACTGAGTAAAGAATGCTGTGACACAAGAAGTAACACATCTGAGTAAAGAATGCTGTGACACAAGAAGTAACACAACTGAGTAAAGAATGCTGTGGCACAAGAAGTAACACAACTGAGTAAAGAATGCTGTGACACAAGAAGTAACACAACTGAGTAAAGAATGCTGTGACACACGAAGTAACACAACTGGGTAAAAAATGCTGTGACACAAGAAGTAACACAACTGAGTAAAGAATGCTGTGACACAAGAAGTAACACAACTGAGTAAAGAGTGCTGTGACACAAGAAGTAACACAACTGAGTAATGAGTGCTGTGACACAAGAAGTAACACAACTGAGTAAAGAGTGCTGTGACACACGAAGTAACACAACTGAGTAAAGAATGCTGTGACACAAGAAGTAACACAACTGAGTAAAGAATGCTGTGACACAAGAAGTAACACAACTGAGTAAAGAGTGCTGTGACACAAGAAGTAACACAATTGAGTAAAGAATGCTGTGACACACGAAGTAACACAACTGAGTAAAGAATGCTGTGACACAAGAAGTAACACAACTGAGTAAAGAATGCTGTGACACAAGAAGTAACACAACTGAGTAAAGAATGCTGTGACACAAGAAGTAACACAACTGAGTAAAGAATGCTGTGACACAAGAAGTAACACAACTGAGTAAAGAATGCTGTGACACAAGAAGTAACACAACTGAGTAAAGAATGCTGTGACACAAGAAGTAACACAACTGAGTAAAGAGTGCTGTGACACAAGAAGTAACACAACTGAGTAAAGAGTGCTGTGACACAAGAAGTAACACAACTGAGTAAAGAGTGCTGTGACACACGAAGTAACACAACTGAGTAAAGAATGCTGTGACACAAGAAGTAACACAACTGAGTAAAGAATGCTGTGACACAAGAAGTAACACAACTGAGTAAAGAGTGCTGTGACACAAGAAGTAACACAACTGAGTAAAGAGTGCTGTGACACACGAAGTAACACAACTGAGTAAAGAATGCTGTGACACAAGAAGTAACACAACTGAGTAAAGAATGCTGTGACACAAGAAGTAACACAATTGAGTAAAGAGTGCTGTGACACAAGAAGTAACACAATTGAGTAAAGAATGCTGTGACACACGAAGTAACACAACTGAGTAAAGAGTGCTGTGACACAAGAAGTAACACAACTGAGTAAAGAATGCTGTGACACAAGAAGTAACACAACTGAGTAAAGAATGCTGTGACACAAGAAGTAACACAACTCAGTAAAGAATGCTGTGACACAAGAAGTAACACAACTCAGTAAAGAATGCTGTGACACAAGAAGTAACACAACTGAGTAAAGAGTGCTGTGACACACGAAGTAACACAACTGAGTAAAGAATGCTGTGACACAAGTAGTAACACAACTGAGTAAAGAGTGCTGTGACACAAGAAGTAACACAACTGAGTAAAGAGTGCTGTGACACACGAAGTAACACAACTGAGTAAAGAATGCTGTGACACAAGAAGTAACACAACTGAGTAAAGAATGCTGTGACACAAGAAGTAACACAACTGAGTAAAGAGTGCTGTGACACAAGAAGTAACACAACTGAGTAAAGAGTGCTGTGACACAAGAAGTAACACAACTGAGTAAAGAGTGCTGTGACACACGAAGTAACACAACTGAGTAAAGAATGCTGTGACACAAGAAGTAACACAACTGAGTAAAGAATGCTGTGACACAAGAAGTAACACAACTGAGTAAAGAATGCTGTGACACAAGAAGTAACACAACTGAGTAAAGAGTGCTGTGACACAAGAAGTAACACAACTGAGTAAAGAATTCTGTGACACAAGAAGTAACACAACTGAGTAAAGAGTGCTGTGACACACGAAGTAACACAACTGAGTAAAGAATGCTGTGACACAAGAAGTAACACAACTGAGTAAAGAATGCTGTGACACAAGAAGTAACACAACTGAGTAAAGAATGCTGTGACACAAGAAGTAACACAACTGAGTAAAGAATGCTGTGACACAAGTAGTAACACAACTGAGTAAAGAATGCTGTGACACAAGAAGTAACACAACTGAGTAAAGAGTGCTGTGACACAAGAAGTAACACAACTAGGTAAAGAGTGCTGTGACACAAGTAGTAACAGAACTGAGTAAAGAGTGCTTTGACACAAGAAGTAACACAACTAGGTAAAGAGTGCTGTGACACAAGTAGTAACACAACTGAGTAAAGAATGCTGTGACACAAGTAGTAACACAACTGAGTAAAGAATGCTGTGACACAAGTAGTAACACAACTGAGTAAAGAGTGCTGTGACACAAGTAGTAACACAACTGAGTAAAGAATTCTGTGACACAAGTAGTAACACAACTGAGTAAAGAGTGCTGTGACACAAGAAGTAACACAACTGAGTAAAGAGTGCTGTGACACAAGAAGTAACACAACTGAGTAAAGAGTGCTGTGACACAAGAAGTAACACAACTGAGTAAAGACTGCTGTGACACAAGAAGTAACACAACTGAGTAAAGAATGCTGTGACACAAGAAGTAACACAACTAGGTAAAGAGTGCTGTGACACACGAAGTAACACAACTGAGTAAAGAGTGCTGTGTACAAGAAGTAACACAACTGAGTAAAGAATGCTGTGACACAAGAAGTAACACAACAGAGTAAAGAGTGCTGTGATACACGAAGTAACACAACAGAGTAAAGAGTGCTGTGATACACGAAGTAACACAACTGAGTAAAGAATGCTGTGACACAAGAAGTAACACATCTGAGTAAAGAATGCTGTGACACAAGAAGTAACACAACTGAGTAAAGAATGCTGTGGCACAAGAAGTAACACAACTGAGTAAAGAATGCTGTGACACACGAAGTAACACAACTGAGTAAAGAATGCTGTGACACAAGAAGTAACACAACTGGGTAAAGAATGCTGTGACACAAGAAGTAACACAACTGAGTAAAGAGTGCTGTGACACAAGAAGTAACACAACTGAGTAAAGAGTGCTGTGACACACGAAGTAACACAACTGAGTAAAGAATGCTGTGACACAAGAAGTAACACAACTGAGTAAAGAATGCTGTGACACAAGAAGTAACACAACTGAGTAAAGAGTGCTGTGACACAAGAAGTAACACAACTGAGTAAAGAATGCTGTGACACAAGAAGTAACACAACTGAGTAAAGAGTGCTGTGACACACGAAGTAACACAACTGAGTAAAGAATGCTGTGACACAAGAAGTAACACAACTGAGTAAAGAATGCTGTGACACAAGAAGTAACACAACTGAGTAAAGAATGCTGTGACACAAGAAGTAACACAACTGAGTAAAGAGTGCTGTGACACAAGAAGTAACACAACTGAGTAAAGAATGCTGTGACACAAGAAGTAACACAACTGAGTAAAGAGTGCTGTGACACACGAAGTAACACAACTGAGTAAAGAATGCTGTGACACAAGAAGTAACACAACTGAGTAAAGAATGCTGTGACACAAGAAGTAACACAACTGAGTAAAGAATGCTGTGACACAAGAAGTAACACAACTGAGTAAAGAATGCTGTGACACAAGTAGTAACACAACTGAGTAAAGAATGCTGTGACACAAGAAGTAACACAACTGAGTAAAGAGTGCTGTGACACAAGAAGTAACACAACTAGGTAAAGAGTGCTGTGACACAAGTAGTAACACAACTGAGTAAAGAGTGCTTTGACACAAGAAGTAACACAACTAGGTAAAGAGTGCTGTGACACAAGTAGTAACACAACTGAGTAAAGAATGCTGTGACACAAGTAGTAACACAACTGAGTAAAGAGTGCTGTGACACAAGAAGTAACACAACTGAGTAAAGAATTCTGTGACACAAGTAGTAACACAACTGAGTAAAGAGTGCTGTGACACAAGAAGTAACACAACTGAGTAAAGAGTGCTGTGACACAAGAAGTAACACAACTGAGTAAAGAGTGCTGTGACACAAGAAGTAACACAACTGAGTAAAGATTGCTGTGACACAAGAAGTAACACAACTGAGTAAAGAATGCTGTGACACAAGAAGTAACACAACTGAGTAAAGAATGCTGTGACACAAGAAGTAACACAACTGAGTAAAGAATGCTGTGACACAAGAAGTAACACAACTGAGTAAAGAATGCTGTGACACAAGTAGTAACACAACTGAGTAAAGAATGCTGTGACACAAGAAGTAACACAACTGAGTAAAGAGTGCTGTGACACAAGAAGTAACACAACTAGGTAAAGAGTGCTGTGACACAAGTAGTAACACAACTGAGTAAAGAGTGCTTTGACACAAGAAGTAACACAACTAGGTAAAGAGTGCTGTGACACAAGTAGTAACACAACTGAGTAAAGAATGCTGTGACACAAGTAGTAACACAACTGAGTAAAGAGTGCTGTGACACAAGAAGTAACACAACTGAGTAAAGAATTCTGTGACACAAGTAGTAACACAACTGAGTAAAGAGTGCTGTGACACAAGAAGTAACACAACTGAGTAAAGAGTGCTGTGACACAAGAAGTAACACAACTGAGTAAAGAGTGCTGTGACACAAGAAGTAACACAACTGAGTAAAGATTGCTGTGACACAAGAAGTAACACAACTGAGTAAAGAATGCTGTGACACAAGAAGTAACACAACTGAGTAAAGAATGCTGTGACACAAGAAGTAACACAACTGAGTAAAGAGTGCTGTGACACACGAAGTAACACAACTGAGTAAAGAATGCTGTGTACAAGAAGTAACACAACTGAGTAAAGAATGCTGTGACACAAGAAGTAACACAACAGAGTAAAGAGTGCTGTGATACACGAAGTAACACAACAGAGTAAAGAGTGCTGTGATACACGAAGTAACACAACTGAGTAAAGAATGCTGTGACACAAGAAGTAACACATCTGAGTAAAGAATGCTGTGACACAAGAAGTAACACAACTGAGTAAAGAATGCTGTGACACAAGAAGTAACACAACTAGGTAAAGAGTGCTGTGACACAAGAAGTAACACAACTGAGTAAAGAGTGCTGTGACACAAGAAGTAACACAACTGAGTAAAGAATGCTGTGACACAAGAAGTAACACAACAGAGTAAAGAGTGCTGTGATACACGAAGTAACACAACAGAGTAAAGAGTGCTGTGATACACGAAGTAACACAACTGAGTAAAGAGTGCTGTGACACAAGAAGTAACACAACTGAGTAAAGAATGCTGTGACACAAGAAGTAACACAACAGAGTAAAGAGTGCTGTGATACACGAAGTAACACAACAGAGTAAAGAGTGCTGTGATACACGAAGTAACACAACTGAGTAAAGAGTGCTGTGACACAAGAAGTAACACAACTGAGTAAAGAATGCTGTGTACAAGAAGTAACACAACTGAGTAAAGAATGCTGTGACACAAGAAGTAACACAACAGAGTAAAGAGTGCTGTGATACACGAAGTAACACAACAGAGTAAAGAGTGCTGTGATACACGAAGTAACACAACTGAGTAAAGAATGCTGTGACACAAGAAGTAACACATCTGAGTAAAGAATGCTGTGACACAAGAAGTAACACAACTGAGTAAAGAATGCTGTGACACACGAAGTAACACAACTGAGTAAAGAATGCTGTGACACAAGAAGTAACACAACTGGGTAAAGAATGCTGTGACACAAGAAGTAACACAACTGAGTAAAGAGTGCTGTGACACAAGAAGTAACACAACTGAGTAAAGAGTGCTGTGACACAAGAAGTAACACAACTGAGTAAAGAGTGCTGTGACACAAGAAGTAACACAACTGAGTAAAGAGTGCTGTGACACAAGAAGTAACACAACTGAGTAAAGAGTGCTGTGACACACGAAGTAACACAACTGAGTAAAGAGTGCTGTGACACACGAAGTAACACAACTGAGTAAAGAATGCTGTGACACAAGAAGTAACACAACTGAGTAAAGAATGCTGTGACACACGAAGTAACACAACTGAGTAAAGAATGCTGTGACACAAGCAGTAACACAACTGGGTAAAGAATGCTGTGACACAAGAAGTAACACAACTGAGTAAAGAGTGCTGTGACACAAGAATTAACACAACTGAGTAAAGAGTGCTGTGACACAAGAAGTAACACAACTGAGTAAAGAGTGCTGTGACACAAGAAGTAACACAACTGAGTAAAGAGTGCTGTGACACAAGAAGTAACACAACTGAGTAAAGAGTGCTGTGACACACGAAGTAACACAACTGAGTAAAGAATGCTGTGACACAAGAAGTAACACAACTGAGTAAAGAATGCTGTGACACAAGAAGTAACACAACTGAGTAAAGAGTGCTGTGACACAAGAAGTAACACAACTGAGTAAAGAATGCTGTGACACAAGAAGTAACACAACTGAGTAAAGAGTGCTGTGACACACGAAGTAACACAACTGAGTAAAGAATGCTGTGACACAAGAAGTAACACAACTGAGTAAAGAATGCTGTGACACAAGAAGTAACACAACTGAGTAAAGAGTGCTGTGACACAAGAAGTAACACAACTAGGTAAAGAGTGCTGTGACACAAGTAGTAACACAACTGAGTAAAGAGTGCTGTGACACAAGAATTAACACAACTAGGTAAAGAATGCTGTGACACAAGTAGTAACACAACTAGGTAAAGAGTGCTGTGACACAAGTAGTAACACAACTGAGTAAAGAGTGCTGTGACACAAGAATTAACACAACTAGGTAAAGAATGCTGTGACACAAGTAGTAACACAACTGAGTAAAGAATGCTGTGACACAAGTAGTAACACAACTGAGTAAAGAATACTGTGACACAAGTAGTAACACAACTGAGTAAAGAGTGCTGTGACACAAGTAGTAACACAACTGAGTAAAGAATTCTGTGACACAAGTAGTAACACAACTGAGTAAAGAGTGCTGTGACACAAGAAGTAACACAACTGAGTAAAGAATGCTGTGACACAAGAAGTAACACAACTGAGTAAAGAATGCTGTGACACAAGAAGTAACACAACTGAGTAAAGAGTGCTGTGACACAAGAAGTAACACAACTGAGTAAAGAGTGCTGTGACACAAGAAGTAACACAACTGAGTAAAGAACGCTGTGACACAAGAAGTAACACAACTGAGTAAAGAGTGATGTGACACAACTGAGTAAAGAGTGCTGTGACACAAGTAGTAACACAACTGAGTAAAGAGTGCTGTGACACAACTGAGTAAAGAATGCTGTGACACAAGTAGTAACACAACTGAGTAAAGAATGCTGTGACACAAGTAGTAACACAACTGGGTAAAGAATGCTGTGACACAAGAAGTAACACAACTGAGTAAAGAATGCTGTGACACAAGAAGTAACACAACTGAGTAAAGAATGCTGTGACACAAGTAGTAACACAACTGAGTAAAGAATGCTGTGACACAAGAAGTAACACAACTGAGTAAAGAGTGCTGTGACACAAGAAGTAACACAACTAGGTAAAGAGTGCTGTGACACAAGTAGTAACACAACTGAGTAAAGAGTGCTTTGACACAAGAAGTAACACAACTAGGTAAAGAGTGCTGTGACACAAGTAGTAACACAACTGAGTAAAGAATGCTGTGACACAAGTAGTAACACAACTGAGTAAAGAGTGCTGTGACACAAGAAGTAACACAACTGAGTAAAGAATTCTGTGACACAAGTAGTAACACAACTGAGTAAAGAGTGCTGTGACACAAGAAGTAACACAACTGAGTAAAGAGTGCTGTGACACAAGAAGTAACACAACTGAGTAAAGAGTGCTGTGACACAAGAAGTAACACAACTGAGTAAAGATTGCTGTGACACAAGAAGTAACACAACTGAGTAAAGAATGCTGTGACACAAGAAGTAACACAACTGAGTAAAGAATGCTGTGACACAAGAAGTAACACAACTGAGTAAAGAGTGCTGTGACACACGAAGTAACACAACTGAGTAAAGAATGCTGTGTACAAGAAGTAACACAACTGAGTAAAGAATGCTGTGACACAAGAAGTAACACAACAGAGTAAAGAGTGCTGTGATACACGAAGTAACACAACAGAGTAAAGAGTGCTGTGATACACGAAGTAACACAACTGAGTAAAGAATGCTGTGACACAAGAAGTAACACATCTGAGTAAAGAATGCTGTGACACAAGAAGTAACACAACTGAGTAAAGAATGCTGTGACACAAGAAGTAACACAACTAGGTAAAGAGTGCTGTGACACAAGAAGTAACACAACTGAGTAAAGAGTGCTGTGACACAAGAAGTAACACAACTGAGTAAAGAATGCTGTGACACAAGAAGTAACACAACAGAGTAAAGAGTGCTGTGATACACGAAGTAACACAACAGAGTAAAGAGTGCTGTGATACACGAAGTAACACAACTGAGTAAAGAGTGCTGTGACACAAGAAGTAACACAACTGAGTAAAGAATGCTGTGACACAAGAAGTAACACAACAGAGTAAAGAGTGCTGTGATACACGAAGTAACACAACAGAGTAAAGAGTGCTGTGATACACGAAGTAACACAACTGAGTAAAGAGTGCTGTGACACAAGAAGTAACACAACTGAGTAAAGAATGCTGTGTACAAGAAGTAACACAACTGAGTAAAGAATGCTGTGACACAAGAAGTAACACAACAGAGTAAAGAGTGCTGTGATACACGAAGTAACACAACAGAGTAAAGAGTGCTGTGATACACGAAGTAACACAACTGAGTAAAGAATGCTGTGACACAAGAAGTAACACATCTGAGTAAAGAATGCTGTGACACAAGAAGTAACACAACTGAGTAAAGAATGCTGTGACACACGAAGTAACACAACTGAGTAAAGAATGCTGTGACACAAGAAGTAACACAACTGGGTAAAGAATGCTGTGACACAAGAAGTAACACAACTGAGTAAAGAGTGCTGTGACACAAGAAGTAACACAACTGAGTAAAGAGTGCTGTGACACAAGAAGTAACACAACTGAGTAAAGAGTGCTGTGACACAAGAAGTAACACAACTGAGTAAAGAGTGCTGTGACACAAGAAGTAACACAACTGAGTAAAGAGTGCTGTGACACACGAAGTAACACAACTGAGTAAAGAGTGCTGTGACACACGAAGTAACACAACTGAGTAAAGAATGCTGTGACACAAGAAGTAACACAACTGAGTAAAGAATGCTGTGACACACGAAGTAACACAACTGAGTAAAGAATGCTGTGACACAAGCAGTAACACAACTGGGTAAAGAATGCTGTGACACAAGAAGTAACACAACTGAGTAAAGAGTGCTGTGACACAAGAATTAACACAACTGAGTAAAGAGTGCTGTGACACAAGAAGTAACACAACTGAGTAAAGAGTGCTGTGACACAAGAAGTAACACAACTGAGTAAAGAGTGCTGTGACACAAGAAGTAACACAACTGAGTAAAGAGTGCTGTGACACACGAAGTAACACAACTGAGTAAAGAATGCTGTGACACAAGAAGTAACACAACTGAGTAAAGAATGCTGTGACACAAGAAGTAACACAACTGAGTAAAGAGTGCTGTGACACAAGAAGTAACACAACTGAGTAAAGAATGCTGTGACACAAGAAGTAACACAACTGAGTAAAGAGTGCTGTGACACACGAAGTAACACAACTGAGTAAAGAATGCTGTGACACAAGAAGTAACACAACTGAGTAAAGAATGCTGTGACACAAGAAGTAACACAACTGAGTAAAGAGTGCTGTGACACAAGAAGTAACACAACTAGGTAAAGAGTGCTGTGACACAAGTAGTAACACAACTGAGTAAAGAGTGCTGTGACACAAGAATTAACACAACTAGGTAAAGAATGCTGTGACACAAGTAGTAACACAACTAGGTAAAGAGTGCTGTGACACAAGTAGTAACACAACTGAGTAAAGAGTGCTGTGACACAAGAATTAACACAACTAGGTAAAGAATGCTGTGACACAAGTAGTAACACAACTGAGTAAAGAATGCTGTGACACAAGTAGTAACACAACTGAGTAAAGAATACTGTGACACAAGTAGTAACACAACTGAGTAAAGAGTGCTGTGACACAAGTAGTAACACAACTGAGTAAAGAATTCTGTGACACAAGTAGTAACACAACTGAGTAAAGAGTGCTGTGACACAAGAAGTAACACAACTGAGTAAAGAATGCTGTGACACAAGAAGTAACACAACTGAGTAAAGAATGCTGTGACACAAGAAGTAACACAACTGAGTAAAGAGTGCTGTGACACAAGAAGTAACACAACTGAGTAAAGAGTGCTGTGACACAAGAAGTAACACAACTGAGTAAAGAACGCTGTGACACAAGAAGTAACACAACTGAGTAAAGAGTGATGTGACACAACTGAGTAAAGAGTGCTGTGACACAAGTAGTAACACAACTGAGTAAAGAGTGCTGTGACACAACTGAGTAAAGAATGCTGTGACACAAGTAGTAACACAACTGAGTAAAGAATGCTGTGACACAAGTAGTAACACAACTGGGTAAAGAATGCTGTGACACAAGAAGTAACACAACTGAGTAAAGAATGATGTGACACAAGAAGTAACACAACTGAGTAAAGAATGCTGTGACACAAGAAGTAACACAACTGAGTAAAGAATGCTGTGACACAAGAAGTAACACAACTGAGTAAAGAATGCTGTGACACAAGTAGTAACACAACTGGGTAAAGAATGCTGTGACACAAGAAGTAACACAACTGAGTAAAGAATGATGTGACACAAGAAGTAACACAACTGAGTAAAGAATGCTGTGACACAAGAAGTAACACAACTGAGTAAAGAATGCTGTGACACAAGAATTAACACAACTAGGTAAAGAATGCTGTGACACAAGTAGTAACACAACTGAGTAAAGAATGCTGTGACACAAGTAGTAACACAACTGAGTAAAGAATACTGTGACACAAGTAGTAACACAACTGAGTAAAGAGTGCTGTGACACAAGTAGTAACACAACTGAGTAAAGAATTCTGTGACACAAGTAGTAACACAACTGAGTAAAGAGTGCTGTGACACAAGAAGTAACACAACTGAGTAAAGAATGCTGTGACACAAGAAGTAACACAACTGAGTAAAGAATGCTGTGACACAAGAAGTAACACAACTGAGTAAAGAGTGCTGTGACACAAGAAGTAACACAACTGAGTAAAGAGTGCTGTGACACAAGAAGTAACACAACTGAGTAAAGAACGCTGTGACACAAGAAGTAACACAACTGAGTAAAGAGTGATGTGACACAACTGAGTAAAGAGTGCTGTGACACAAGTAGTAACACAACTGAGTAAAGAGTGCTGTGACACAACTGAGTAAAGAATGCTGTGACACAAGTAGTAACACAACTGAGTAAAGAATGCTGTGACACAAGAAGTAACACAACTGGGTAAAGAATGCTGTGACACAAGAAGTAACACAACTGAGTAAAGAATGATGTGACACAAGAAGTAACACAACTGAGTAAAGAATGCTGTGGCACACGAAGTAACACAACTGAGTAAAGAATGCTGTGACACAAGAAGTAACACAACTGAGTAAAGAATGATGTGACACAAGAAGTAACACAACTGAGTAAAGAATGCTGTGACACACGAAGTAACACAACTGAGTAAAGAATGCTGTGACACAAGTAGTAACACAACTGAGTAAAGAATGCTGTGACACAAGAAGTAACACAACTGAGTAAAGAATGCTGTGACACAATTAGTAACACAACTGAGTAAAGAATGCTGTGACACAAGAAGTAACACAACTGAGTAAAGAATGCTGTGACACACGAAGTAACACAACTGAGTAAAGAGTGCTGTGACACAAGTAGTAACACAACTGAGTAAAGAATGCTGTGACACAATTAGTAACACAACTGAGTAAAGAATGCTGTGACACACGAAGTAACACAACTGGGTAAAGAATGCTGTGTACAAGAAGTAACACAACTGAGTAAAGAATGCTGTGACACAAGAAGTAACACAACAGAGTAAAGAGTGCTGTGATACACGAAGTAACACAACAGAGTAAAGAGTGCTGTGATACACGAAGTAACACAACTGAGTAAAGAATGCTGTGACACAAGAAGTAACACATCTGAGTAAAGAATGCTGTGACACAAGAAGTAACACAACTGAGTAAAGAATGCTGTGACACACGAAGTAACACAACTGAGTAAAGAATGCTGTGACACAAGAAGTAACACAACTGGGTAAAGAATGCTGTGACACAAGAAGTAACACAACTGAGTAAAGAGTGCTGTGACACAAGAAGTAACACAACTGAGTAAAGAGTGCTGTGACACAAGAAGTAACACAACTGAGTAAAGAGTGCTGTGACACAAGAAGTAACACAACTGAGTAAAGAGTGCTGTGACACAAGAAGTAACACAACTGAGTAAAGAGTGCTGTGACACACGAAGTAACACAACTGAGTAAAGAGTGCTGTGACACACGAAGTAACACAACTGAGTAAAGAATGCTGTGACACAAGAAGTAACACAACTGAGTAAAGAATGCTGTGACACACGAAGTAACACAACTGAGTAAAGAATGCTGTGACACAAGCAGTAACACAACTGGGTAAAGAATGCTGTGACACAAGAAGTAACACAACTGAGTAAAGAGTGCTGTGACACAAGAATTAACACAACTGAGTAAAGAGTGCTGTGACACAAGAAGTAACACAACTGAGTAAAGAGTGCTGTGACACAAGAAGTAACACAACTGAGTAAAGAGTGCTGTGACACAAGAAGTAACACAACTGAGTAAAGAGTGCTGTGACACACGAAGTAACACAACTGAGTAAAGAATGCTGTGACACAAGAAGTAACACAACTGAGTAAAGAATGCTGTGACACAAGAAGTAACACAACTGAGTAAAGAGTGCTGTGACACAAGAAGTAACACAACTGAGTAAAGAATGCTGTGACACAAGAAGTAACACAACTGAGTAAAGAGTGCTGTGACACACGAAGTAACACAACTGAGTAAAGAATGCTGTGACACAAGAAGTAACACAACTGAGTAAAGAATGCTGTGACACAAGAAGTAACACAACTGAGTAAAGAGTGCTGTGACACAAGAAGTAACACAACTAGGTAAAGAGTGCTGTGACACAAGTAGTAACACAACTGAGTAAAGAGTGCTGTGACACAAGAATTAACACAACTAGGTAAAGAATGCTGTGACACAAGTAGTAACACAACTAGGTAAAGAGTGCTGTGACACAAGTAGTAACACAACTGAGTAAAGAGTGCTGTGACACAAGAATTAACACAACTAGGTAAAGAATGCTGTGACACAAGTAGTAACACAACTGAGTAAAGAATGCTGTGACACAAGTAGTAACACAACTGAGTAAAGAATACTGTGACACAAGTAGTAACACAACTGAGTAAAGAGTGCTGTGACACAAGTAGTAACACAACTGAGTAAAGAATTCTGTGACACAAGTAGTAACACAACTGAGTAAAGAGTGCTGTGACACAAGAAGTAACACAACTGAGTAAAGAATGCTGTGACACAAGAAGTAACACAACTGAGTAAAGAATGCTGTGACACAAGAAGTAACACAACTGAGTAAAGAGTGCTGTGACACAAGAAGTAACACAACTGAGTAAAGAGTGCTGTGACACAAGAAGTAACACAACTGAGTAAAGAACGCTGTGACACAAGAAGTAACACAACTGAGTAAAGAGTGATGTGACACAACTGAGTAAAGAGTGCTGTGACACAAGTAGTAACACAACTGAGTAAAGAGTGCTGTGACACAACTGAGTAAAGAATGCTGTGACACAAGTAGTAACACAACTGAGTAAAGAATGCTGTGACACAAGTAGTAACACAACTGGGTAAAGAATGCTGTGACACAAGAAGTAACACAACTGAGTAAAGAATGATGTGACACAAGAAGTAACACAACTGAGTAAAGAATGATGTGACACAAGAAGTAACACAACTGGGTAAAGAATGCTGTGACACAAGAAGTAACACAACTGAGTAAAGAATGATGTGACACAAGAAGTAACACAACTGGGTAAAGAATGCTGTGACACAAGAAGTAACACAACTGAGTAAAGAATGATGTGACACAAGAAGTAACACAACTGAGTAAAGAATGCTGTGGCACACGAAGTAACACAACTGAGTAAAGAATGCTGTGACACAAGAAGTAACACAACTGAGTAAAGAATGATGTGACACAAGAAGTAACACAACTGAGTAAAGAATGCTGTGACACACGAAGTAACACAACTGAGTAAAGAATGCTGTGACACAAGTAGTAACACAACTGAGTAAAGAATGCTGTGACACAAGAAGTAACACAACTGAGTAAAGAATGCTGTGACACAATTAGTAACACAACTGAGTAAAGAATGCTGTGACACAAGAAGTAACACAACTGAGTAAAGAATGCTGTGACACACGAAGTAACACAACTGAGTAAAGAGTGCTGTGACACAAGTAGTAACACAACTGAGTAAAGAATGCTGTGACACAATTAGTAACACAACTGAGTAAAGAATGCTGTGACACACGAAGTAACACAACTGGGTAAAGAATGCTGTGACACAAGTAGTAACACAACTGAGTAAAGAATGCTGTGACACAATTAGTAACACAACTGAGTAAAGAGTGCTGTGACACAAGAAGTAACACAACTGGGTAAAGAATGCTGTGACACAAGAAGTAACACAACTGAGTAAAGAATGCTGTGACACAACTGAGTAAAGAATGCTGTGACACAAGAAGTAACACAACTGAGTAAAGAATGCTGTGACACACGAAGTAACACAACTGAGTAAAGAATGCTGTGACACAAGAAGTAACACAACTGAGTAAAGAATGCTGTGACACAAGTAGTAACACAACTGAATAAAGAATGATGTGACACAAGTAGTAACACAACTGAGTAAAGAATGCTGTGACACACGAAGTAACACAACTGAGTAAAGAATGCTGTGACACAATTAGTAACACAACTGAGTAAAGAGTGCTGTGACACACGAAGTAACACAACTAGGTAAAGAATGCTGTGACACACGAAGTAACACAACTGAGTAAAGAATGCTGTGACACAATTAGTAACACAACTGAGTAAAGAGTGCTGTGACACAAGTAGTAACACAACTGAGTAAAGAATTCTGTGACACAAGTAGTAACACAACTGAGTAAAGAGTGCTGTGACACAAGAAGTAACACAACTGAGTAAAGAATGCTGTGACACAAGTAGTAACACAACTGAGTAAAGAATGCTGTGACACAAGAAGTAACACAACTGAGTAAAGAGTGCTGTGACACAAGAAGTAACACAACTAGGTAAAGAGTGCTGTGACACAAGTAGTAACACAACTGAGTAAAGAGTGCTTTGACACAAGAAGTAACACAACTAGGTAAAGAGTGCTGTGACACAAGTAGTAACACAACTGAGTAAAGAATGCTGTGACACAAGTAGTAACACAACTGAGTAAAGAGTGCTGTGACACAAGAAGTAACACAACTGAGTAAAGAATTCTCTGACACAAGTAGTAACACAACTGAGTAAAGAGTGCTGTGACACAAGAAGTAACACAACTGAGTAAAGAGTGCTGTGACACAAGAAGTAACACAACTGAGTAAAGAATGCTGTGACACAAGAAGTAACACAACTGAGTAAAGAATGCTGTGACACAAGAAGTAACACAACTGAGTAAAGAGTGCTGTGACACACGAAGTAACACAACTGAGTAAAGAGTGCTGTGATACACGAAGTAACACAACAGAGTAAAGAGTGCTGTGATACACGAAGTAACACAACTGAGTAAAGAATGCTGTGACACAAGAAGTAACACATCTGAGTAAAGAATGCTGTGACACAAGAAGTAACACAACTGAGTAAAGAATGCTGTGACACAAGAAGTAACACAACTAGGTAAAGAGTGCTGTGACACAAGAAGTAACACAACTGAGTAAAGAGTGCTGTGACACAAGAAGTAACACAACTGAGTAAAGAATGCTGTGACACAAGAAGTAACACAACAGAGTAAAGAGTGCTGTGATACACGAAGTAACACAACAGAGTAAAGAGTGCTGTGATACACGAAGTAACACAACTGAGTAAAGAGTGCTGTGACACAAGAAGTAACACAACTGAGTAAAGAATGCTGTGACACAAGAAGTAACACATCTGAGTAAAGAATGCTGTGACACAAGAAGTAACACAACTGAGTAAAGAATGCTGTGACACACGAAGTAACACAACTGAGTAAAGAATGCTGTGACACAAGAAGTAACACAACTGGGTAAAGAATGCTGTGACACAAGAAGTAACACAACTGAGTAAAGAGTGCTGTGACACAAGAAGTAACACAACTGAGTAAAGAGTGCTGTGACACAAGAAGTAACACAACTGAGTAAAGAGTGCTGTGACACAAGAAGTAACACAACTGAGTAAAGAGTGCTGTGACACAAGAAGTAACACAACTGAGTAAAGAGTGCTGTGACACACGAAGTAACACAACTGAGTAAAGAGTGCTGTGACACACGAAGTAACACAACTGAGTAAAGAATGCTGTGACACAAGAAGTAACACAACTGAGTAAAGAATGCTGTGACACACGAAGTAACACAACTGAGTAAAGAATGCTGTGACACAAGAAGTAACACAACTGGGTAAAGAATGCTGTGACACAAGAAGTAACACAACTGAGTAAAGAGTGCTGTGACACAAGAAGTAACACAACTGAGTAAAGAGTGCTGTGACACAAGAAGTAACACAACTGAGTAAAGAGTGCTGTGACACAAGAAGTAACACAACTGAGTAAAGAGTGCTGTGACACAAGAAGTAACACAACTGAGTAAAGAGTGCTGTGACACACGAAGTAACACAACTGAGTAAAGAATGCTGTGACACAAGAAGTAACACAACTGAGTAAAGAATGCTGTGACACAAGAAGTAACACAACTGAGTAAAGAGTGCTGTGACACAAGAAGTAACACAACTGAGTAAAGAATGCTGTGACACAAGAAGTAACACAACTGAGTAAAGAGTGATGTGACACACGAAGTAACACAACTGAGTAAAGAATGCTGTGACACAAGAAGTAACACAACTGAGTAAAGAATGCTGTGACACAAGAAGTAACACAACTGAGTAAAGAGTGCTGTGACACAAGAAGTAACACAACTAGGTAAAGAGTGCTGTGACACAAGTAGTAACACAACTGAGTAAAGAGTGCTGTGACACAAGAATTAACACAACTAGGTAAAGAATGCTGTGACACAAGTAGTAACACAACTAGGTAAAGAGTGCTGTGACACAAGTAGTAACACAACTGAGTAAAGAGTGCTGTGACACAAGAATTAACACAACTAGGTAAAGAATGCTGTCACACAAGTAGTAACACAACTGAGTAAAGAATGCTGTGACACAAGTAGTAACACAACTGAGTAAAGAATACTGTGACACAAGTAGTAACACAACTGAGTAAAGAGTGCTGTGACACAAGTAGTAACACAACTGAGTAAAGAATTCTGTGACACAAGTAGTAACACAACTGAGTAAAGAGTGCTGTGACACAAGAAGTAACACAACTGAGTAAAGAATGCTGTGACACAAGAAGTAACACAACTGAGTAAAGAGTGCTGTGACACAAGAAGTAACACAACTGAGTAAAGAGTGCTGTGACACAAGAAGTAACACAACTGAGTAAAGAACGCTGTGACACAAGAAGTAACACAACTGAGTAAAGAGTGATGTGACACAACTGAGTAAAGAGTGCTGTGACACAAGTAGTAACACAACTGAGTAAAGAGTGCTGTGACACAACTGAGTAAAGAATGCTGTGACACAAGTAGTAACACAACTGAGTAAAGAATGCTGTGACACAAGTAGTAACACAACTGGGTAAAGAATACTGTGACACAAGAAGTAACACAACTGAGTAAAGAATGATGTGACACAAGAAGTAACACAACTGAGTAAAGAATGATGTGACACAAGAAGTAACACAACTGGGTAAAGAATGCTGTGACACAAGAAGTAACACAACTGAGTAAAGAATGATGTGACACAAGAAGTAACACAACTGGGTAAAGAATGCTGTGACACAAGAAGTAACACAACTGAGTAAAGAATGATGTGACACAAGAAGTAACACAACTGAGTAAAGAATGCTGTGGCACACGAAGTAACACAACTGAGTAAAGAATGCTGTGACACAAGAAGTAACACAACTGAGTAAAGAATGATGTGACACAAGAAGTAACACAACTGAGTAAAGAATGCTGTGACACACGAAGTAACACAACTGAGTAAAGAATGCTGTGACACAAGTAGTAACACAACTGAGTAAAGAATGCTGTGACACAAGAAGTAACACAACTGAGTAAAGAATGCTGTGACACAATTAGTAACACAACTGAGTAAAGAATGCTGTGACACAAGAAGTAACACAACTGAGTAAAGAATGCTGTGACACACGAAGTAACACAACTGAGTAAAGAGTGCTGTGACACAAGTAGTAACACAACTGAGTAAAGAATGCTGTGACACAATTAGTAACACAACTGAGTAAAGAATGCTGTGACACACGAAGTAACACAACTGGGTAAAGAATGCTGTGACACAAGTAGTAACACAACTGAGTAAAGAATGCTGTGACACAATTAGTAACACAACTGAGTAAAGAGTGCTGTGACACAAGAAGTAACACAACTGGGTAAAGAATGCTGTGACACAAGAAGTAACACAACTGAGTAAAGAATGCTGTGACACAACTGAGTAAAGAATGCTGTGACACAAGAAGTAACACAACTGAGTAAAGAATGCTGTGACACACGAAGTAACACAACTGAGTAAAGAATGCTGTGACACAAGAAGTAACACAACTGAGTAAAGAATGCTGTGACACAAGTAGTAACACAACTGAATAAAGAATGATGTGACACAAGTAGTAACACAACTGAGTAAAGAATGCTGTGACACACGAAGTAACACAACTGAGTAAAGAATGCTGTGACACAATTAGTAACACAACTGAGTAAAGAGTGCTGTGACACACGAAGTAACACAACTAGGTAAAGAATGCTGTGACACACGAAGTAACACAACTGAGTAAAGAATGCTGTGACACAATTAGTAACACAACTGAGTAAAGAGTGCTGTGACACAAGTAGTAACACAACTGAGTAAAGAATTCTGTGACACAAGTAGTAACACAACTGAGTAAAGAGTGCTGTGACACAAGAAGTAACACAACTGAGTAAAGAATGCTGTGACACAAGAAGTAACACAACTGAGTAAAGAGTGCTGTGACACAACTGAGTAAAGAATGCTGTGACACAACTGAGTAAAGAGTGTTGTGACACAACTGAGTAAAGAGTGCTGTGACACAACTGAGTAAAGAATGCTGTGACACAAGAAGTAACACAACTGAGTAAAGAGTGCTGTGACACAACTGAGTAAAGAGTGCTGTGACACAACTGAGTAAAGAGTGCTGTGACACAACTGAGTAAAGAATGCTGTGACACAAGAAGTAACACAACTGAGTAAAGAATGCTGTGACACAAGAAGTAACACAACTGGGTAAAGAATGCTGTGACACAAGAAGTAACACAACTGAGTAAAGAATGCTGTGACACACGAAGTAACACAACTGAGTAAAGAGTGCTGTGACACAAGAAGTAACACAACTGAGTAAAGAGTGCTGTGACACAAGAAGTAACACAACTGAGTAAAGAGTGCTGTGACACAAGAAGTAACACAACTGAGTAAAGAGTGCTGTGACACAAGAAGTAACACAACTGAGTAAAGAGTGCTGTGACACAAGAAGTAACACAACTGAGTAAAGAGTGCTGTGACACAAGAAGTAACACAACTGAGTAAAGAGTGCTGTGACACAAGAAGTAACACAACTGAGTAAAGAGTGCTGTGACACAAGAAGTAACACAACTGAGTAAAGAGTGCTGTGACACACGAAGTAACACAACTGAGTAAAGAATGCTGTGACACAAGAAGTAACACAACTGAGTAAAGAATGCTGTGACACAAGAAGTAACACAACTGAGTAAAGAGTGCTGTGACACAAGAAGTAACACAACTGAGTAAAGAATGCTGTGACACAAGAAGTAACACAACTGAGTAAAGAGTGATGTGACACACGAAGTAACACAACTGAGTAAAGAATGCTGTGACACAAGAAGTAACACAACTGAGTAAAGAATGCTGTGACACAAGAAGTAACACAACTGAGTAAAGAGTGCTGTGACACAAGTAGTAACACAACTGAGTAAAGAGTGCTGTGACACAAGAATTAACACAACTAGGTAAAGAATGCTGTGACACAAGTAGTAACACAACTAGGTAAAGAGTGCTGTGACACAAGTAGTAACACAACTGAGTAAAGAGTGCTGTGACACAAGAATTAACACAACTAGGTAAAGAATGCTGTCACACAAGTAGTAACACAACTGAGTAAAGAATGCTGTGACACAAGTAGTAACACAACTGAGTAAAGAATACTGTGACACAAGTAGTAACACAACTGAGTAAAGAGTGCTGTGACACAAGTAGTAACACAACTGAGTAAAGAATTCTGTGACACAAGTAGTAACACAACTGAGTAAAGAGTGCTGTGACACAAGAAGTAACACAACTGAGTAAAGAATGCTGTGACACAAGAAGTAACACAACTGAGTAAAGAGTGCTGTGACACAAGAAGTAACACAACTGAGTAAAGAGTGCTGTGACACAAGAAGTAACACAACTGAGTAAAGAACGCTGTGACACAAGAAGTAACACAACTGAGTAAAGAGTGATGTGACACAACTGAGTAAAGAGTGCTGTGACACAAGTAGTAACACAACTGAGTAAAGAGTGCTGTGACACAACTGAGTAAAGAATGCTGTGACACAAGTAGTAACACAACTGAGTAAAGAATGCTGTGACACAAGTAGTAACACAACTGGGTAAAGAATACTGTGACACAAGAAGTAACACAACTGAGTAAAGAATGATGTGACACAAGAAGTAACACAACTGAGTAAAGAATGATGTGACACAAGAAGTAACACAACTGGGTAAAGAATGCTGTGACACAAGAAGTAACACAACTGAGTAAAGAATGATGTGACACAAGAAGTAACACAACTGGGTAAAGAATGCTGTGACACAAGAAGTAACACAACTGAGTAAAGAATGATGTGACACAAGAAGTAACACAACTGAGTAAAGAATGCTGTGGCACACGAAGTAACACAACTGAGTAAAGAATGCTGTGACACAAGAAGTAACACAACTGAGTAAAGAATGATGTGACACAAGAAGTAACACAACTGAGTAAAGAATGCTGTGACACACGAAGTAACACAACTGAGTAAAGAATGCTGTGACACAAGTAGTAACACAACTGAGTAAAGAATGCTGTGACACAAGAAGTAACACAACTGAGTAAAGAATGCTGTGACACAATTAGTAACACAACTGAGTAAAGAATGCTGTGACACAAGAAGTAACACAACTGAGTAAAGAATGCTGTGACACACGAAGTAACACAACTGAGTAAAGAGTGCTGTGACACAAGTAGTAACACAACTGAGTAAAGAATGCTGTGACACAATTAGTAACACAACTGAGTAAAGAATGCTGTGACACACGAAGTAACACAACTGGGTAAAGAATGCTGTGACACAAGTAGTAACACAACTGAGTAAAGAATGCTGTGACACAATTAGTAACACAACTGAGTAAAGAGTGCTGTGACACAAGAAGTAACACAACTGGGTAAAGAATGCTGTGACACAAGAAGTAACACAACTGAGTAAAGAATGCTGTGACACAACTGAGTAAAGAATGCTGTGACACAAGAAGTAACACAACTGAGTAAAGAATGCTGTGACACACGAAGTAACACAACTGAGTAAAGAATGCTGTGACACAAGAAGTAACACAACTGAGTAAAGAATGCTGTGACACAAGTAGTAACACAACTGAATAAAGAATGATGTGACACAAGTAGTAACACAACTGAGTAAAGAATGCTGTGACACACGAAGTAACACAACTGAGTAAAGAATGCTGTGACACAATTAGTAACACAACTGAGTAAAGAGTGCTGTGACACACGAAGTAACACAACTAGGTAAAGAATGCTGTGACACACGAAGTAACACAACTGAGTAAAGAATGCTGTGACACAATTAGTAACACAACTGAGTAAAGAGTGCTGTGACACAAGTAGTAACACAACTGAGTAAAGAATTCTGTGACACAAGTAGTAACACAACTGAGTAAAGAGTGCTGTGACACAAGAAGTAACACAACTGAGTAAAGAATGCTGTGACACAAGAAGTAACACAACTGAGTAAAGAGTGCTGTGACACAACTGAGTAAAGAATGCTGTGACACAACTGAGTAAAGAGTGTTGTGACACAACTGAGTAAAGAGTGCTGTGACACAACTGAGTAAAGAATGCTGTGACACAAGAAGTAACACAACTGAGTAAAGAGTGCTGTGACACAACTGAGTAAAGAGTGCTGTGACACAACTGAGTAAAGAGTGCTGTGACACAACTGAGTAAAGAATGCTGTGACACAAGAAGTAACACAACTGAGTAAAGAATGCTGTGACACAAGAAGTAACACAACTGAGTAAAGAGTGCTGTGACACAAGAAGTAACACAACTGAGTAAAGAATGCTGTGACACAAGAAGTAACACAACTGAGTAAAGAGTGCTGTGACACAAGAAGTAACACAACTGAGTAAAGAATGCTGTGACACAAGAAGTAACACAACTGAGTAAAGAGTGCTGTGACACAAGAAGTAACACAACTGAGTAAAGAATGCTGTGACACAAGAAGTAACACAACTGAGTAAAGAATTCTGTGACACAAGTAGTAACACAACTGAGTAAAGAGTGCTGTGACACAAGAAGTAACACAACTGAGTAAAGAATGCTGTGACACAAGAAGTAACACAACTGAGCAAAGAGTGCTGTGACACAACTGAGTAAAGAATTCTGTGACACAAGAAGTAACACAACTGAGTAAAGAATTCTGTGACACAACTGAGTAAAGAGTGCTGTGACACAAGAAGTAACACAACTGAGTAAAGAGTGCTGTGACACAAGAAGTGACACAACTGAGTAAAGAATGCTGTGACACAAGAAGTAACACAACTGAGTAAAGAATTCTGTGACACAACTGAGTAAAGAGTGCTAACCAAGATTCAGTAGATATCAACGTGAGCACCTTTAGTGTCCCCAAGAATGCTAAGACTGTATTCTATCTCTCTCCACATGTTTGTAAAGCATCTGAAGTGTGACTGATGCACTAGCAGAAATTTAATTTTTGCTGTTGACGATTATCCAGTCCCTGCTCCGGGCTTTGATAGGCAAAGATTTTTTTTACATATCCCCTTAGACAGAAGTTTAACGAGGTCAACTCTGATGACCGTGGTAGCCATTGAGTGGGACTTATTTTCCAATGCACATCTGTTTAGAAATTGTTGAAGGTAGTTTCTTACTTGTCATAGTTTAGAGTTACTTCATCTTGCTGGAATAAGAATCCTGGTATCTTAGGAACCGGATATTTTTGCCTGAATCTTCTTTGCAAAAACACTGTGAAACTTTAATTACTCAATCCAAAAACACTGTGAAACTTTAATTACTCAATCCAAAAACAGCATTATTGATCTTTCTGCTGCACTGTGAATTCTGCCATTTTCACAATACTGATTCACGCAATTCCACAACAAAAACATCACTCCTTCGCTTTCAGCAGATTGTCAGGCAATTTTTTAAAAATGTTCATCACTGCTACTAAAAATTTTGTGAGCCATTAAAAAAACCAATTCTAGATTACATGGATGAACAAATCTAGCCATTTGTTATTGGTAGTGATTCTGCTGGACATACTTGTATAGTGTGAAACTTGGTCTCAATTGACTAAATAAATATATATATTTAAAAATTGGTAGCATATCCTATTCAGGACATGACTGGACAACCCATAATTTTTTTACTGTAGTGATTTTCTAGGCAATATAAATACGTTTAGTAGTTTGCCAGTGCTCTCTGAACAGTCCGGATGCACAATTGCCTGTGACAGAGATCAAACTCGGTACCTTGGACATCACAGACCACTCAGCCACAGAACCGGACATATATTTATATATATAAAATAACAGAAATCTTCTATACACAGTGCAAACAATATAGAATAAATATAATTGGGGATTTTGAAAAGTGTTGTTATATAGGAAAATATGTTATAAAAGAATATGTTATAGAGGGATTCCACTGTATATCACTAACCGCTGGGAATAAACACAATCATATACACAGATGGCTCAGAGAAATGAGTGAGAGTTTTGTTGTGTTGCCGACAAGAATTTCAGGACAGTTCTTGAGAATTCTGACAGTGTAGATAGATATTATAATCTAGTCCAGTCACTGACAGCGTAGAGAGCCAGACTGATAATAACTTGTTGAATTTGTTTCAGGGAGAACAACATTGAGAATGTATTAGACCACACTTTCTCTGTCGAACATCATTCGTTTGGATGTGTACAAGAACATGAGCTCAAGCCAGGGGGGAAAGATGTCAGCGTCACGGAGGATAATAAACGAGAATATGTCAGGTCAGTCCTAGGCTAGACTAGACATTCAGTCCTACACTAGGTTAGGCATTCAATCCTACACAGTTATATATTCAGACATTCAGTTATATAGTCATACACAAGACTAGACTAGACATCAGTTCTACACTAGACTAGACTAGGCATCAGCCATACACTAGACTAGACACGCAGTCTGACAGTAGGCCAGATATTCAGTCCTACACTAGGCAAGTTATATAGTCATACACTTGACTAGACTAGACATCAGACATACACTAAACTACACTAGACATCAGCCCTACAATCAGTTATCGATTGGAGCAAAAAACAAATACGACCATATTTCCCAGAAACAAAATAATCATATTAACCATTGATCCTGTCCTTAAACTCCACAGAAAGTCATGAAACTTTATTTGAGAGCGAACACAAACATACATACATGCAAACATACTCTTAATTAATTATACAGTCGTAGACTCAATTAATAGTGTTGTCCCGAGTTTAGTGCCAGCTCAATGATTCTATGTGACTTTGATCTGCAGGTTGTATGTACAGTGGAGGTTTATGCGAGGTATCGAGGCCCAATTTCTTTCATTACAGAAAGGTTTCAATGAAATCATTCCTCAGCATTTGTTACGTCCATTTGATGAGAGAGAGTTAGAGGTTTGTAACATTGTCCATGTTACTCATTTGTTGTAGAGTCATGTATCAATGGGAACAGTACATATGTCATATGGTAAAGTTTACTTTTCCACAACACTAAGACATGCTTGGGAAAATAGTGTTAGGCTTGTATTTTTCATTAACCAATGGAGTAACTAGTTGTACAATAAGCATTGTACCTACCACTGTTACCTTCCCAGGCAATGAGCAGGATGTACTCCAGAGAACAAAATGCATTGTGTCATAGTTTACAGGTGAGCTGCGTCTTTCAGTGTCACACATTCAACTTCATGGTTTCACTCGGTTCACTCAGAGAAGAGAGAGAGAAAGGTACAAGTATTGATGTATTGATTGATTTCTCATTGACATGTTTTGTGTTATTGAGGAGTTATCAGTGACAATAATACTTGAGTACAGTTGTTGTACAGTCGTATGACATGCTTGGCAAGTAATAGTGTCTCTATTCTTGCTCCTCTTTAGGTCCCGGGGGAGTACTTGGGTGGAAGGGTATACTGGGTCAAGACAATACATAGGTGGATTGACTGGTTGGTTTATTGATTGACTGGTTGATTTTTCATGAATTGATTGGTTGATGTATTGACTGATTTATTTATTGATTGATAGATTGACTGATTGATTACTTAACTTCCATGTCTGATGTTATTGTGCAAGATATTAATAGACATGTTTTGTGTGCTAGCTGATGATTGGTGGGCTTGGTAAGATTGACCTCGATGATTGGAAGAAACATACCAGGCTCAAGCACTGCACATCTGAGACAAACATTGTCAGATGGTTTTGGAGGGCGGTGGATAATTTTGATGATGAAATGAGGGCCAGGCTGCTACAGTTTGTTACTGGAAGCTCAAGGGTTCCATTACAAGGTTTCAAAGCTTTACAGGGTAAGTTTATTATCACTTTACAGGGTATGTTTGTGTGGTCTAGAACTTTATTATGATAAATGTGGCATAACTAAAGGTAATAAATCTTTTTATAACAAAAACAAGAGGTAAAGAACACAACGAAAGATAAAAAAACAAAAATACAAGAAATGGGCAACAAGCAAAACACATGAAGATTACTTAGCATACAAGACAGCAAAGATTAACACCAAGAAAATCATCAAATATGCAAAAGTTAAGTCATGGCAAGAATATAGAGAAATGCTAAACAAGGATAGACAAAACGCACCAAAGATGTTCTACAAGAAAGTACACAACATGAGAAGCAAAAAAAGACATTTATCAATCAACAGAAATAATCAATGATGAACACGGCAACACACTACTTTAGGCCTCAAGAAATCATGGACAAATTACTTCAATCAACTATTAAACCTACAGATCGCAACTAATTTCAACTGGGCAAAACTACTACCCCATCAACATCTCATTTATTCACATTCTCTAGAATCCCATTGAAAAATTGCCTATCAACATCATCTGAATTATAAGTTGGTCCATTTTTTCCACGTTTTGACAAAATTGAAGGTCATAATAAACCTGAAACCCAAGCTGTTAGAAATGATCTGAAAACAACACTGGAAGCTGCCATTACCGGTAATCACATCAGGGCTAAATTTAGCATGTCTATTCGCATGGATCCGGTAACAGACATCAATCAAAATGACAGTGTGTCAAGCGGGCTCCAACAGGTTATCTGAGATTTAATATATAGTAGGCACTTGCAGGCTATCAGGTATTGAATGAGTTTAAAAAGATGATGTTCCTCCTTCGCAAGCGAAGATGGGCATGGCATTAAGAAGAGTCAAGTTTGGTTTGATTGTTTGTGATTTCTCAGATGATTGCTGAGGAGTCCAATCCAGGCACTGAAAGATTTGTTGCAGCGTGGGCAGAAATGTAGTATGTCTTGAGATGAGCAGGAAAACAGCCTGATCTCTACTTTCATTTTTGTCTCATATGAATTGCCTGTAATGTTCTATCCTTTTCAAAACTTGTAATACCCTCCGCTCTGCTCCGCTCTGATCTGACTGTACCAAGGTTGGTCAAGAGCTGTAGTTTCCCCAAGAGCTTGGGTCAATCCTGCAGTGAAGAGTCTGTAGATCACGTAGTCTGTGAAGAGTCTGTAGTCTGTGAAGAGTCTGTAGTCTGTGAAGAGTCTGTAGTCTGTGAAGAGTCTGTAGATCACGTAGTCTGTGAAGAGTCTGTAGATCACGTAGTCTGTGAAGAGTCTGTAGATCACGTAGTCTGTGAAGAGTCTGTAGTCTGTGAAGAGTCTGTAGTCTGTGAAGAGTCTGTAGTCTGTGAAGAGTCTGTAGATCACGTAGTCTGTGAAGAGTCTGTAGTCTGTGAAGAGTCTGTAGATCACGTAGTCTGTGAAGAGTCTGTAGTCTGTGAAGAGTCTGTAGTCTGTGAAGAGTCTGTAGATCACGTAGTCTGTGAAGAGTCTGTAGTCTGTGAAGAGTCTGTAGTCTGTGAAGAGTCTGTAGATCACGTAGTCTGTGAAGAGTCTGTAGTCTGTGAAGAGTCTGTAGTCTGTGAAGAGTCTGTAGTCTGTGAAGAGTCTGTAGATCACGTAGTCTGTGAAGAGTCTGTAGTCTGTGAAGAGTCTGTAGTCTGTGAAGAGTCTGTAGTCTGTGAAGAGTCTGTAGTCTGTGAAGAGTCTGTAGTCTGTGAAGAGTCTGTAGTCTGTGAAGAGTCTGTAGTCTGTGAAGAGTCTGTAGATCACGTAGTCTGTGAAGAGTCTGTAGATCACGTAGTCTGTGAAGAGTCTGTAGTCTGTGAAGAGTCTGTAGTCTGTGAAGAGTCTGTAGTCTGTGAAGAGTCTGTAGATCACGTAGTCTGTGAAGAGTCTGTAGATCACGTAGTCTGTGAAGAGTCTGTAGATCACGTAGTCTGTGAAGAGTCTGTAGTCTGTGAAGAGTCTGTAGTCTGTGAAGAGTCTGTAGTCTGTGAAGAGTCTGTAGATCACGTAGTCTGTGAAGAGTCTGTAGATCACGTAGTCTGTGAAGAGTCTGTAGTCTGTGAAGAGTCTGTAGTCTGTGAAGAGTCTGTAGATCACGTAGTCTGTGAAGAGTCTGTAGTCTGTGAAGAGTCTGTAGTCTGTGAAGAGTCTGTAGTCTGTGAAGAGTCTGTAGATCACGTAGTCTGTGAAGAGTCTGTAGTCTGTGAAGAGTCTGTAGATCACGTAGTCTGTGAAGAGTCTGTAGATCACGTAGTCTGTGAAGAGTCTGTAGATCACGTAGTCTGTGAAGCGTATTTTTCTTGCCTCTACTTTAAAAAAGATAGGATATGCTAGAATAGAGGGTTGGGGGATTAGTGGACTAGAGAAGTGGTAGATGAGGCATGGTGGTTGTAGTCTTTTGGTGGGTGTGGTGGCCATGTCATTTGGTTAACATGGTGGTTTTGTGAGCATGGTAGGAACAGTGAATGTTTTAGAACAATATGACCACATGTTGGTATGCTTATAATTCCATGACATGTGTTCTTTAAAAAGCTATGGTTTTGATGGCGTAGTGAGTGCTATTCATCTTGTTCACGAAAGGTCACAAGTTCACATCTGGTTTGTAATGTGGATTTAATAAGAGGTTCTTGTAGATTATCACTTTAAGAGTGTTTAAGAGAAAGCCTGAGTATAATTAAGTCAATCCTCTACACATTTTCAGTCTTTGTTTTGAATTCATAAAGCAATCACTTAAGAGAGGGAAGTCATGGATGGGACGTACTGAGGATGTCATACAAAGTGTGTGCAGATTGCAAGATGTGGCAGCAGGTGTGGAATGGATAAGTCTGCCCATAGATTTCGAAACTTGTTTGAGAGTAGTAATATCGCTTAGCAGGGTGGAAGAATGGTGTCCCACAGCTGTGGAGAAAGAAGTGCAGGCTTTGGTCAGTGAGAATGCCAAAAAGGGGGATGTGATTATATACACTGATAGATCTGTGATTAGACATGTTCGCAGTGCGTGGGCTTTTACAGATCAGTGCGCAGGTAAAGCAATCAGGTAGGAGAGTGAGACCTTTGCGCTTACTACGAGTAGCATGAACATGGAGACTATGGCGGTGACCAGGGTATTTGAGTAGGTATGCACGCAGAAGGTAACGCAGGTCTGCATCTTGAGTGACTCATTGAGTATGATTAGGAAGGCACACGTGGCTCTCATTCGCGAACAATGGATTGAGGCTTTGAGAAAGGTGAGGCTTAAAGTGGTAACATTTATTTTTGTGCCAGGGCATGTGGGTGTTCAAGGCAATGAAAGAAGCAGATCAACTGGCTATAAGCAGAGATATAACACGCGAGAGTGAGACTAATGTGGATGATGATTCCTTTTCAATGGCCAGGATTAAAGATCAGGGATTGAAATGCGGTGTTGCTAGAAGTGAACATTTTGAAGGGCATAGAAGAATGATGGTCAACCAGCATAGGACCGGTACTGTCAGCAGAAGTGTAATGGCGGATACACTCAAGAAGAGATCAGAGCAACTATGGATGTGTCCAGTTTGCAGTGATGATGATCCGACGACTAACTAACTAACTAACTAAACTAATCACTAATACCTGTCTAGTTTATGTATTTACCAGTATCTGAATTGTGTTATATGATTGGATATTTCAGGATCAACAGGAGCGGCGGGGCCGCGATTGTTCACCATACACCAAGTTGATATATGCACAGACAATCTACCAAAAGCTCATACCTGGTTAGTGGTGTACTACTCTCATTAGTGACATGTTACTACTACTCTCATTAGTGATATGTTACTACCACTCTCATTAGTGATAAGTTACTACCACTCTCATTAGTGATAAGTTACTACTACTCTCATTAGTGATATGTTACTACTACTCTCATTAGTGACATGTTACTACTACTTTCATTAGGGACAATAATTCATGTCTTATTTTCTCCATTTGCCATGAAGAATTTATGTGTTGCAATGTATATCATGTTTGCAAAATCTCTACTTATCAACCTATTGCATTTATTTTCCAAGCAGCATTTTTGGATCTGGTGGCCTCTTTCTTTTATATCTTGTAGATATTTTGTAGATATATATACTAGATGATGTTGAAATAATACCATTAACTGTGGCAAGTAGCAGCACGTTGCCTGCCTGACAAAAACACACGTCCTCATCAGATGAGTATGATACTCAAACATGGGTCCTCATCAGTTGAGTAACTGAAGTTACATTCTTCTTCTGCGTTCGTTCTCAAACTCCTGCAGATTAGCAGGATGTAGTCCGGAGAACAGAATGCGCTGTGTCATGGTTTACAGCATTGCTGCGATATCTGCGCCTTTCGGCCTGACACATCCGACTTCAGCATGGCTTTGGGTCTCTGCCCCTTTATGGGATTGGACAGCCAACTCCATCCCATAAATTCCTTAGTCGCCTTTTACGACATGCGTGGAAGGTAAACAGTGTTGCTATTCTTTGCTCCCCTACGGGCCCCGGCAACACATGGGCGAAGTCACATTCAAACATGGGTCCTCATCAGTTGAGTAACTGAAGTGACACTCAAACATGGGTCCTCATCAGTTGAGTAGCTGAAGTGACACTGAAACATGGGTCCTCATCAGTTGAGTAACTGAAGTCGCACTCAAACATGGGTCCTCATCAGTTGAGTAACTGAAGTCATACTCCAACATGGGTCCTCATCAGTGGAGTAACTGAAGTCACACTCAAACATGGGTCCTCATCAGTTGAGTAACTGAAGTCACACTCAAACATGGGTCCTCATCAGTTGAGTAACTGAAGTCACACTCAAACATGGGTCCTCATCAGTTGAGTAACTGAAGTCACACTCAAACATGGGTCCTCATCAGTTGAGTAACTGAAGTCACACTCAAACATGGGTCCTCATCAGTTGAGTAACTGAAGTCACACTCAAACATGGGTCCTCATCAGTTGAGTAACTGAAGTCACACTCAAACATGGGTCCTCATCAGTTAAGTAACTGATGTGATACTCAAGCACATAAGGTTTACTGTTTTAGTGGTAAAGGAGGTTTATAGATGCATGTTTAGTCCATGAAGGCTGACATTCCAGTGTGACAGTATCTCCCAGGATCATCATGTCCTGCCAGAAGTCTTGCATATACACCTGGACCAACTAGTTCCATCATTTTTCCATCATATCTGTTGATTTATCTGCAATGATGTCACACCCAGCATTTTCTGTCATCAAGGAATCTACTACAATAGTCAGATGTCATTGCCAAGTGTCTCTCTGTGGACCATTTGACCAAAGACAAAATAAACAAGAAATTGCATAAATGGTAGATTTCTTATAGATAAATGGTAGATTTCTTATAGATAAATGGTAGATTTCTTATAGATAAATGGTAGATTTCTTATAGATAAATGGTAGATTTCTTATAGATAAATGGTAGATTTCTTATAGATAAATGGTAGATTTCTTATAGATAAATGGTAGATTTCTTATAGATAAATGGTAGATTTCTTATAGATAAATGGTAGATTTCTTATAGATAAATGGTAGATTTCTTATAGATAAATGGTAGATTTCTTATAGATAAATGGTAGATTTCTTATAGATAAATGGTAGATTTCTTATAGATAAATGGTAGATTTCTTATAGATAAATGGTAGATTTCTTATAGATAAATGGTAGATTTCTTAAAGATAAATGGTAGATTTCTTATAGATAAATGGTAGATTTCTTAAAGATAAATGGTAAATTTATTATAGATAAATGGTAGATTTCTTAAAGATAAAAAGTAGATTTCTTATAGATAAATGGTAGATTTCTTATAGATAAATGGTAGTTTTCGTAAAGATAAAGGCAGAGATACAAGTGGGAGAGTAAGATCACAAGATGGACAGAATATAGTCTAGCAGACTGAACCACTAACATAAGAGACTGGATGTTGGACATCTGTTGGGGTCCGTCTTTGTTGCGGAGACGGAACTTCATGATTTTGATGATAACTACTTAACTCTTTAATTCTACCTAATTCTCTCCTAAATTTCTTTCAGAATACTTGTGGTTTAAACATATTTCATTTAATCAAATGTATTTTTCAGCTTCAATCGCCTTGACATACCTCCATATGAAAACTTTGAGAAATTCTTGTCCAAGCTGACGTGTGCAGTGGAAGAAACCTGTGGATTTGCCGTGGAGTAAATGTATAGTAGTCTTTCACCAACTTTCAGACAATTTTGTAATTACAATATGAAACGGATTTGAGCATTGCAGCAGGACGTCAGACGCAGAAGGCAAATCATACAGCATTTAAATGAACATGTGTTGTGATGTCTTCCTGCGTGTTCTTTTTGTTCTGTTCTTTGTCATCCATTGACAAGCATTAGCTTGAATATGTTCAAGAAAATGGTGGTTAGCTCAGCTTGTTGTCATGGTTACTGTACAATTGTGTTGTTAAACACTAGCTTGCATGAGTTGAAAATGACAAGAAAATTAGTAGAATTGATGTTCTGGAGATGTAGGGGTAATGGAAGAATTGATGTTCTGGAGATGTAGGGGTAATGGAAGAATTGATGTTCTGGAGATGTAGGGGTAATGGAAAAATTGATGTTCTGGAGATGTAGGGGTAATGGAAGAATTGATGTTCTGGAGATGTAGCGGTAATGGAAAAATTGATGTTCTGGAGATGTAAGAATAATAGAAGAATTCATGTTGTGGATATGTAGAAGTAATGGAAAAATTGATGTTCTGAAGATGTAGGATTATGGAAGAATTGAGGCTCTGTGGATGTAGGCCATCTTAGATGTCAATCATCTTATAGTGAACCATCAAGTCAAGATGGAGTTTGATGGTAGAGTGACTAGTAGACACCAAGACACCATCTTTAGATGTCAACCTGCTTATAGTGAACCATCAAGACGAGGAAGAAGAGTCTGCTGAAACTATTTCTTCTGCGTTCATCTCAAACTCCTGTAAGTCAGCAGGATGTATGTAGAAGAACAGAATGCATTGTGTCATGTTTACAACTTGGCTGCGATGTCTGCATATTTCAGTTGAAAGCTTTAAACTCTAATGGTTTTTGGGTCACTTTGACCAACAGCATGGAACTACCAATCCTACCATCAAGACCTTAGTTGCCTTAGACATGTATGGAAGGTCACTGTATTACTATTCTTTGTTCCCCTGTGGAACACCTGCGTGTAGCCATTATTTAATATGGAATATAAGATGTGGTTTGTTTGCGCCATCTCTCAATTAACCAGCCACGTTTCTCGTGTGATTTGAGCCGGAGAGAGAGAGAATATAATTATGTTGTGTTGGTAGTTTGCTGCAGAGCTGCTAAATTTGCACGTTTGATCCAGCACATCAGATTTTAGCATGAAATTGATATGATTTCTTATACAGTTGACAAAAGTTCAGATGTCATGTGACTTTATTTAGCTCTGCCAAGAGTTTAGATGTCACATGGCATTTAACTTTAATTAGCTCTGTCAATAGGTTAGAGGTCATGTGACATTTAGCTTAAGCTCTACCAAGAGTTTATTTGTCATCTGACATTTGGCTTTAGTTCTGCCAAGAGTTTAGATGTCATGTGACATTTGGCTTTAGCTCTGCCAATAGTTTAGATGTTCTGTGATATTTGACTTTAGCTAGCTCTACCAAGAGTATTTCATCTCTTATTTGAGTGAGTTTGTATTTTAGAATCTCAGATAAGTGCAGCATTCTCTAGTAATGTTGACATTTTTTCTACTTTCAATCAATGTCTCATTTGTTTGTCTATCGTCAGTGATTGGGAAATATCTGCTTTATGTTCATGTCTTAGCATTTATTTGTAAACTTGTGTGAAAGTAAGGTGTCACATGTGAATGTCTTGATGTTCTAATTTGATCTAGACAAAAACAAAATGTTCTCACTTGATTTAGACATGAAATAAAATGTTCTGATTTAATCTAAACAAGAGACACAATATTTTGATCGTCTAGAAAAAGACAAAATATTCTGACCGGATCTAAACAAGAAATAGAATGTACTGGTCTCATCTAGACAAGAAACAAAATGTTCTGATCTGATCTATGCAAGAAGTAAAATGTTCTGATGTTTGAATGGTCTAATCTGATCTAGGCAAGAGACAAAATGAATGTTTGATAATTGTTTCTGCATTTAAATTAATCAAATCAGTCTGTGCATTTTAAAAAAACATCATGTTAAAGAGTTTAAATATCAGTTTCAAGAGCTAAATCATCTGGACAATTGTCAATAATCTTGTGTATTCCTTCTTAAACTCATGCCAGTATTCCTCACCTCACTCACCACTCCTGGCTCACCTAAAAGCTCTAACTCACCTGACATCACTCTAACTCACCTCACTTGAAATCTGACTTACCTGCTTCATACACCTTAACCCTCTAGTTGCTGCATTGTTCTCAGTGACAAATGCCAGCTGTGCTAAATTCTTTCCTCAATGACCTTCCCTCTGTGCTAAATTCTTTCCTCAATGACCTTCCCTCTGTGCTAAATTCTTTCCTCAATGACCTTCCCTCTGTGCTGAATCCTTCTCTTGCCCTAAAAAAATAGAGATTTCACTATCATCATCATCAAATGCCGTGTCTGCAGCGAAGATTGGCTGCAACAGACCTCCAACATCCCCTGTCTCTTGTCTTGGTGGTGCACTCTGCTAGACTGTAATCTGTCCATCTTGTGATGTTATCTCCCACTTGTATCTCTGCCTACTTCTTGCTCGCTTCCTTTTGACTTTACCCTCAAGTAAGGTCTTCAATAGGGTGTCATGTCTTTTAATGTGTCCAAAATATTTTATTAGCCTGATCTTTATTTCCCTTAATAAATCTTTCTTCATATTAAGTGTTGTTAGAACCTCTTTGTTTGTTTTCTTCTCTTTCCATGATGTTCTCCCTATTCTTCTATATATCCACATCTCAAAGGCATCAATTCTGTCTTCTAATTGTTAGTTCATTGTCCATGTTTCTGAGCCATACATTAATATAGGATAAATGTAGCATTTTATAATTCTCATTTTTAGCTTGTTTGTAATTTGTTTAGATGTCAATACTTTCACTGTACTAACTTTTTATTGACATCCGAAAATATATACCTCATGAGGTGGTAATGCTTGGCTTGTACCCGGCACTTGATGATGATGTCAGAGTGAAATCATTTTTAGAAATGAAGAGATAGATAACCAAAATTAAATTTGTGAACTGGTCAATAGTAGATAGATTTTTGTTTGCTTGTTTGAGAGCCACAGGAATTACCAGCGACTAGCTCTTATTTCCTATTTACAATGGGGAGGTTTTTCAGAGCTTTCTTTCATACACAGGAGGCTTCAGTTTAGTGCAGTGCCTATTAGAGGAGCCTTTTACTCAGGGGGGGGGGGGATGTACATGAGATGAGGCAAGCTGATAGTTTGCTTGGGTGCCCATTGTTTGTCTTTTCTCAGATGATTCGCTTCTCAGCCAGCGAGCTGTTTCTCATGTAGGCACACCATTCCATTACCACCCTTTGTGTCCCTAGGTCCCAGACCTAATTTCTTCCGTATGAGCCATGTTGGATAACGGCGAATTTGACTCAAGAGTTGATACACCTTCCTAGATGAGGCACTGCTTTGCCCAACGTATGAGGGGTCGTGGATTTGACATGTGCATTTCTGACGCACTCGTTTCTGCTTGAGATGTCCTTCCATCTATCATCAGGCGCAGTCTGTGTATTTTTACTCTTCGCCATTGCGTATATTACCCAGGTAGGTAAAATACAAGCCTCAAACAAGGAGCTTTGCAGTGGGCCTTTGGGTACTGAACCCAATTCTCTCTGTATGACTATGAGCCATGTTGGGCAACAGCCGACAGCCGAGCTGGGCTAGGTTTGTAGTGTTATTAGAGACTTGTGCCCCCTCTACATTGCCCCCAGTATCCAGATTCTGAGTCTCAACACTGCTTCGGTCAAACATTTGAACAATTCGCTCAAAGCTTGTCCTGTGTGCAATTCGAAGTCATATTCAAAGCTTTCTTCCATACCCAGGGAGTGCATGTTCAAGTTGGCGTATCCAATACCTGAGTCATGACTCCTACTTTGAATGGGGTCAATTGTAATGGAGCATGTTGGCTTCTGCGTGTTCTCGAGCATAAACAGCACCTACGCCATTGAGTCTTGTGCTAGACCATTGTAGCTCTGTTGCCACTGAATTGACTCACATACACTGTACTGCCCTCTAGCATGTGTTACTTTTCCAGATTCTGTGTGTACTTGTAAAATCACCGTATGTTAGGGACATTGACATTGGTCGCCCCTCCAATGTTTCTGCTTTTTTAAGCCGGCCAAGTAAAAATGCACAGATGCCTTGCATATGTTGGATGTAATGGTGTAGGGGTTTCTGAGATATTTCCTGTCTCTCTGCAGGCAATTCTCATTTCATCTACAGCATCCACGGACACGAGTCTAAAAGTGATAGCCAGGAATACAGCAAAAGCCACTGTATTTCTGTTTCCGGGGTGCACCACGAGTAGGTACTTTTAGGATCTTGGTTATCTGCTAACCCTGGGTCTGCACGAGAGTTTTGCGAAACCCTTTGCACCCCATAGTAGATAGATAGAAAAATATGTGAACTGGTCAATTGCACATATATAAACAAGTCAACTGGTTTGTAGCAGTACAAGGGTTACTGAAAGAAGAATAATCACAGCCATAGTGTATTAATTATATAAATGTGAGCTCTGTCATAATTGAGAAGATATGATTGTATGCATATGATTGAGAGGGCGTGGTTGAGAGGACATGACTGAAGGACATGTTATTATCTTGTATCAGTAACTGAGCAATAACAAAGCATTTCTTACAACAGTTTAATATAACCGATGAGATGGCTACATCAACTTAAGATCATGTATATATTCATGTGAACTTATTTGTGTCATGTGGTCATTGACTGAGAGACTGTGTCATGTGGGCATTGACTGAGAGACTGTGTCATGTGGTCATTGACAGAGACTGTGTCATGTGGGCATTGACTGAGAGACTGTCATGTGGTCATTGACTGAGAGACTGTGTCATGTGGGCATTGACTGAGAGACTGTGTCATGTGGTCATTGACTGAGAGACTGTGTCATGTGGGCATTGACTGAGAGACTGTGTCATGTGGTCATTGACTGAGAGACTGTGTCATGTGGGCATTGACTGAGAGACTGTGTCATGTGTCCATTGACTGAGAGACTGTGTCATGTGGGCATTGACTGAGAGACTGTGTCATGTGGTCATTGACTGAGAGACTGTGTCATGTGATCATTGACTGAGAGACTGTGTCATGTGGGCATTGACTGAGAGACTGTGTCATGTGGGCATTGACTGAGAGACTGTGTCATGTGGTCATTGATGGAGAGATTGTGTGCTATGATAATTCACTCAGATTGTAAATATAATAATTGATCCTGTAATGCAATAATTCACAATAATGCAATAATGCTGAATTTTGTAATGTAATTTACTTATAATGTAAAATTTGAGTGTTCAGTTATTTGTACAATGTAGTATTCAAGTGTGAGGATAGTTGTCTAATGTAGTATTTGAGTGTGAGGCTAGTTGTCTAATGTAGTATTTGAGTGTGAGCTTAGTTGTCTAATGTAGTATTTGAGTGTGAGCTTAGTTGTCTAATGTAGTATTTGAGTGTGAGGTTGTATATGACGGAAATGTTGTGTGTGTGTGTGTGTGTGTAATGTAATAATGGAATGATTTATCTGTGTGTGTATATATAATCTGCACCCATGTGAGAAATCAACACACATCTGCTACTTTAGCACAGATATGTTATTCAGCAACGAATGTTGGTTGGAATGTGTAGTGCTAGATCTCTGCAGGGGTAGGTAAAGATCTGCAGCTCAAAACCATCACATCTGCCTTATATATGACTACAAATGAAGCACAAATCAAACTCTGCCTCAAGTACAAACTGTGTATATAATTCAAATATGTGTGGTCACAACTTGAGTAACCACTAGATATGTGTGGTCACTACTTGAGTGACCACTAGATATGTGTGGTCACTACTTGAGTGACCACTAGATATGTGTGGTCTCTATGTAAGTGACCACTATCAATGTTTACAGCAATAGTTGATCAAAGATGACTTGGGAACTAAGACATGTTACTTGAAGGATCTCTGCTTTATCTGAAGCCAGCAGTTCCCGTTGCTGCATCTAGCCAGCAGTGCCCATTGCTGCATCAAGCCAGCTGTTCCCGTTGCTGCCTATTGACCAGCTTTCCTTATTGCTATATAATTGCACATATATGATATATATGCTGACATTTATACTGATAACAATATTCTTGTTCAACTGAATGTTCCTGTACCATGCATGTATTAATTCTCTGTGGCCATTTGTGTCTTTCCTTGTCAGAACTGTTGTCATTATTTATTTTTGGATATTTGTTGTCATTTTGAATAAACCTTCATCATTGATGACATTTGTGGTGTTTGTTTATTTTCAGTAATTGTACATTCAATATTATTTTCACAATAATTGTGCAACATTCAGTATTATTTTCACAATAATTGTGGAACATTCAGTATTATTTTCACAATAATTGTGCAACATTCAGTATTATTTTCACAATAATTGTGCGACATTCAGTATTATTTCCACAATAATTCATAGCTGATCAACAAATGAGATAGAGGAATGCTCCTGGTTAGGGTGTGGTAATCCTGCGACACTGGAACATCTCCCTTCAGTGACTATACATGCATCAATAAACACCCAGTACACAACCATGCCTTCGAGACAACCTTATGTGAATACGGGTGTTACCTCATTGCACAACCGAGAAATGTTCTTTTGTCAGAAATGCTATCAAGAGCTACCTGCTCACAGCTAAAGGGATTATTTCATCATCATGTGTCGAGATACCTGGCTCACAGCTAAAGGGATTATTTCATCATCATCATGTGTCGAGATACCTGGCTCACAGCTAAAGGGATTATTTCATCATCATCATGTGTCGAGATACCTGGCTCACAGCTAAAGGGATTATTTCACCATCATCACACAATAATGTATACACACCAACAAGTGTGAGAATCTTTGTTCGTCCTGAAAAGGACTTTTGGCACGTTATGTCTGTTTACAGCTTTGCTGCATCTTCCGGTCGACATATCCAACTTCTGCGCTGTTATTTTTGTGGATGGGTTGTCCTTCCCTCTTTTATCCCTAGAACTTGGCCAAACTACATTACTGTACTCCTGTGGACCCACTGCGTGGAAGTGTCCTATGGTCTTGGTCAGCTTTGGTTCGCTGTCCCTGATGCGCAGTTACTAGTTATATGTCGCCAGTCCCTAGCACTCTGGTGTGCTTGGCATCTTGGGTACAAATGTTAGAATGTGACTAACAAGAGAGCCACTAGGAAACATTGTATATATCAATTACCATCATGTGTAATATGGGTTCTCACCAAACCACCACCATGCAGGAGAAATGCAGCATGTTTATTATATCATACTTCATCTATCTCTCACAACTTTTCGTTTTTCTTTTGGTCGTTTCTGATGCACCGGGATGGTTTGATGAGAACCATCTCTGAGCTGTTATAATTCAATAATTATGTGTGTTTGGTTCCTGTCTGTTATCTGTTATTGACAAAGGTCCCATTTACTCTTCCACTTTTTTGTTTTTATTTCATAGAACATATTACCAATAAGAGCATATATATATATAATCAGGTGACATATTCTTTCCAGAACGGTGTCTTCATCATGGATACTCTGTCCCGGGCAAGCAGGCCTGAGATGTATATACATTCTTCAATGTAGCTGGTCCATCATCTTCTCTTTTCTAGCATCCTGCCCTCCAGAATCAGCCTTTAATGCCATCATGTGCCCTCCAGAATCAGCCTTTAATGCCATCATGTGCCCTCCAGAATCAGCCTTTAATGCCATCATGCCTAAATGTCCAAAATACTGTAGCTTTCTTCTTATGATGGTATGTATCCATTCTGAATTTTTAGGCACTTATTCTCATAGGTTGAAGAGAGCATATAAACATAGAGCCAAAAGTTGACCAAGAAAACGGTGAATAATGAAGTAAACCTTGAACAAACATGGAGTCAGCACAACCAAGGCAACACATCTGGCCTTGGAACGAGATTCCCGCCCTTATTTTTAACAGTGTGGATACCACCAATCATCATTCACCTGGGAAAAGACAATAGTCTTGCGTAGCTTTTTCACCTGTGTAAAATATTTATAATAAATCTAGAATAATTCTCTTTTTTCTTCTTCAGTATTCATTCTCAAACTCCCAATGGCCCTCCTAGATTTCCAGCAGGATATAGTTCAAAGAATGGAGAAGTGTTGTGCCACCACTTTATGTGCACCAATGGCCTGACACATCCGTCTTCTGCTATTATCTCTTTCCAACTACTGTGCAGGATAGACCTACCATACCTATACAAATTTCCACAGGCAACTATCACCATGTACCTTCCAACTTCTTCCACAATAAAAACTACATAGGCTGTAGTTTCAGTAAAACATGGCCATCTCCCAGACAATCAAACATTCAACTTTCACAATTTACTTGATCAAGACCTGTAGTTATGCACAATCAATTTAATCTTAAAAAAAGACAGCACAATATTCTCAATGTACAGAAAATGTAGTTTATTGTTACGTTTAGTATAGTTCAGTGGTTCTTAACATATTCAGTTATCTCCGACCCCAATAACTCATTCAACGTGCTCTGATTACAGCGGAAGTAAACAATAGATCACATTTAGGACTTTCCTAAAATGCAGGTCAGCTAACATAAAACAAATAGGGTTTCCTCATGTGCTATCGGTCATGGTTAGAGAAGTGACATTAAACATCCGCGTCACTTCGACTCTATAATTAGAAAATGTATGTGTGCAGTCAAGTAACATTTAGTGAGGTGGAGACATGGAAATCAGAAAAAAATGTATAACAACTTTATTTCTGCCAAGGAATTACCCAAATATTTTCATGTTTGTAAATGTTCATGGATTCTCTGTTGTTAACGGTAAGTATTTTCTACAATTGATAATATGTTTGTAAATGTTCATGAATTCTCTGTTGCTAACGGTAAGTATTTTCTGCAATTGATAATATGAGGGCGATGAATGAACACAGTTAAACTCAAATTTTAGTTTACCGGACAATATGAAAGAAGTGTGACCATTCTTTTTTGTACAGCAAAGACGGGAAACCTTTGTTGTGTTGGTGGGCCGGATTGAACTCCATTTGTGTGCTATTGGGCCAAACAGATGCTTTGGATGTTAAAGTAGTATTTTTTAATATTAAATTTGGGCCAGAGAATATAGTCGTTTTTTTAAAACGCTGTCCCAGGCTAAAGACACAGGAATCGAAAGCTCGTCAAAATTATACGTACTAGGCATTTATAGCACAACATAAACTGTAGTACAACGTATTCATGCTCTGAGGATGACATGTAAAATCATGATATTTAGTGAAGAGTCAACGCAGAAGAGAAAGAACGTTTGCAGTATTTTCATTTGTTGAAATTTTTATATATTTTTTTTAAACTGAAAATTAAAAGTTCATAACATTTCTTCCAGCCTCCACATATCCCTTAAAAACAGATCACTAACCCCCTCTGAGAGGACATCGCTAATCCCCAGAGATATCATTGACTCCCTGATGGGAAAATACAGATTCACTGAGAGGAAATTGCAGATCCCCTGGGATGACAGAGCTTAACCTCTTTCCCTCCAGAGGACACACTGACATCACCAATAAGACACCACCAACACCCTGAGAGAATATAGCCTACCCTCTGAGAGGACATCTCTAACCCCTAGAGAGAACATTACAGGCTCATGGGGAGAACATCACTGTGACCTCAAGAAAACATCACAGGTCCTTTCAGAGAGAACATCAGGTCACCTCAAGATAACATAAAAGGTCCTCTCATAAAGAACATCATTGATCCCCTAAGGGGAAGTTCAGATACCCTGATAGGATGTTGTTTATAATGGAGAGGAAATTGTAGATCACCCGAGAGGACATTGCTGAAGAAATCGCTAACTCACTCTGAGATGACATGATGAACCTCCTGAGAGGAAATTGCAGATCCTAAGAGGACAATGCAGATCCCCAGAGAGGACATTACTGACACATACGGAGAGACAGACCACATGTTAAAAACCACTGACACAGCTGATTATGAATAGACAAGCTTGTACAGACATACTATTGAGTTTTGTTTTCCAACAGATTCAGAAACATGCTCATATCAATTCCATATTCTAAGATCTTGAAACAGGACAAATTAAGCATATACGCAAACTGACATAAAAATATAACCTCACATCTTTCACATAAAATATTACAATTTTTGTGAGGGAAAAAAACAACCAGTCACGTGATTATACTACGCGTAATATGATAAATGACGCACGTGTTAGAATATGATACAGATAATATAATGATTGTATGAACCAAGAGAAATGAAAACTAAATACAAGAGAAATAAGAGATCACACACCCGAAGTACAAACATTTTAAAAAAACACAATGAAATGATAAATCTCTTTTTTGTTGACACTACCATAGGTAAAATAGAATCAAGATGAAATATAAGCAGTTAGAAGATATTCAATACTACATTACTGATTTTTGTAAAAAATTATCCAGTATTTTTTCTCATTGAATAATTATTTTATTGTTTAGTCTTCAGTTGCAAGCAAGTATTTATTTTTACAACTGTGAATCTTTGTTACATGTTATAAACTGCTTGTACACAGAAGCATTTCTTTTCTTCAATTATTGATATGTTCTGATCCACATATATTCAATCTGGGTTTAAACAATATATTCTATAAATAATTGTATATTATATTAACTAATTTGTGAGTGTATGGGCGCCACGTCATTAGCGAAACAGACAGCAACAGAAATGTCAAGCTTGCTTGACCGTGGTTAGCTGTGAGCTTGATGACCAGTGTGTACAAGAACCAGTTCTCTCATACGACAAATTCATTGGATAAATTTAACAGACATTCTAAACAAACTGATTTCTATTTTCTGTATTGAATGACATTTATCCGTTCCCCGGGGCTGTGAGCTTCACTCTTTCTTCCCTGAGCCAGGTGATGTTGCGTCTGTACGGAGGGTTTGGCGGTAAGTTATTTCCACAGACCTTGTAGTGCAGGGTATTCAATAAGTTGGTGTTTTACTGTTTCCTCTTCGTCTGTTTGACTAAATTTACAAATATGTCTGCTCTGTAAGGTTGTCTATAACTTTGCAGAGAATTTCTACAGCTGTTCATCTCAACTGGCAAGTAGGAACGATTTCATATTACCTTAATAAATCTTGAGTATCCAATGCAGGACATTGCCAATCAACAATTGTTAAATTTTTAGGATGCAGCTAATATGTCCAATCATATCGGCAATAAAATATGGATAGTCGGCAATCAAACAACTTAGTTTGACAAGTTGAGTTTGCGAGGTTATCCCTCTATCAGCTGTGCTGAAGAGTTAAAAAAATATCCTTTTTGAAAACTAGTACAGTTCGGACATGTATGCCGGCATGATTCCCTGTTAAAAAACAATATTGCAGAGTATAGGTGAAGATGGAAGATGTAGAGGAGAAAAAGAAAATCATGGGAAGACAAAAAAGACCAAAGATTGGTCAGGTCAAGATTTGTCCACTCATCCGCATCACTGAGGATAGAAATCACTTAAGAACTGTGTGTTGTCGCATCCAATGTAGTACCCCTACAACCCCAGACAGGTTTATTGTTTTGTGGATGGATTGATACCCTTCTTAGTGTTTCAATGCGAGATATGCAATGTAGTTATAATCAATCAAAATGTGAATATGATACAAGACAAACACGTATGATACTCAATGATACTTACTATATGTTACATAATTCTAACAACATTGATATATTCCAATAACTTTTGGAGACTTGATATACTAAGGCGATTATCGTGTCCAACTGTCAGTGCATAATGGTCAGTTTCAGTATGAGTGTATGACCGGTTTCACCTCCATGGTCTTACAGATGTAGTCCTGGACTT
This sequence comes from Meghimatium bilineatum, assembly GCA_034231615.1. Taxonomy (NCBI): domain Eukaryota; kingdom Metazoa; phylum Mollusca; class Gastropoda; order Stylommatophora; family Philomycidae; genus Meghimatium; species Meghimatium bilineatum. The sequence goes on along the minus strand of CM067320.1, from coordinate 4,217,246 downwards.
GTTAACCATCTAGTCATCAACATCTCTTAGTCATTCATCACCAATGCTTACTTGGGCTTTCTCCATGGTCTGAACGGAGAAACTGTAAAAGAATCCAGAGTCGCCTTCACTACAACCACCAGCAGTGTGACGATGGAGACTGACGGAGGCACATGTCACGGATGACATCGGCAAGACTATTCTTATGCGTGCACACTTAGTGACTCCATAAGCATGATCGGCAAAGTTCAAGCGGAGTTGTCCACCGTCAATGGATGGAGTTGTGACCAGAAAGATTAGTTATATTGTGCCAGGACATGTAGGTGTTGAAGGCAATGAGTGAGCCGATACACTGGTGAGCATGGTCACAGTGTCAATAGATACATCAGTGGATCCATCTGACATAGTCAATGCGTTAAGGGACCTCATCTGCTCAGAAAATTTTCAAAAGTGTGAATCATGGTCACTTTCAAGACTTGTGTGAGATTGGTGCAAAAATTGGAACATATCCCGTACTGAGAACCATATTAGATATACAAAGTGACTGAGAAACCAGCATCAAACTGGAACTATCAGCTGCTACACTCCAGGTGGATTAATTGAGACAAGGATCAGTGTGCAGATGTACGTGTCTGGTGTGCGCTGGTGATAATCTGCAGTCATAACTCTTCGCCCTCTGTTGAATAAGACGGACATCTTCCTGAAGTGCAACAATGACAACAATTTGTTTACGCTCATTCTTATACAGAACCAAGCAATAAGTTCCTGTCAATGATTCTATCTCAATTGTGATCTGCCCAGTGTAACAGTGTCCAAGGGCATGAGTTGGACCAACAACAATCTCAATTTGATATTCATACTTTTCTGTTTAAAAATATGTCCAAAGCTCCGTGTACTTCATAGAAAAGACCTTTCATGATATTCAAGGAAAGGAAAGCAAACGATGTAATAAACTCGTACAAGTAATCGTAGTAATTTTCCCACTGAAAGTTGACAGTGATTTACTTGTTTGTAAATCTTGTTTGTTTCTCACATACATACATATATCTCTCTCTCCTGCTGAACACTTTACTGACCATTTTCGGCAGTTGTTGAATTTCTGTTATATAATCCTGATAACCACCATCGACGTTTTCCAAAACCGCTGATACTTCAAAAATACAGCAACTGTAGCGAGTCTTACTAAAAAATAGCTCGCCTGGAATAGTAAATTGTTCCAAAATGACGGCAACAATGAAATACAATCTACAGACGCCATTCATGAGTATTAATCATCAAGAAATCGGATTTTTCGAAGGAAAGAAGTTGCCAAATATATAGAAATTAATATAAATCTGGGACTAGCATTATAATTAGGATTTTCCTCTTGAAACAACTCAGGGGCTTTCACTCTCATTCAGAAAATGAAAACATTCATTATGACATATAAAGGCCCTCTTGCACGGGCTCGATTTTTAAAGTCAGCGATGTCTACAAACATGTGCAAACACCCTTGGTAATGGGAGATAATTACGCCCTGGATTGCTGGTCAGTAAAGTGTTAACGAGTTAACATTTTTCAATTTGTTACAAAAAATAAACAGGAGTGGTATTAATATCACAATCTTCATTATTTGCTTGCATGAACAAACATAATTTAATATGACGAGCTGGAACATCACCCCCTTGTGTTAAATCCTCTTCGTGTCACTAGGGTATCAAATTTTAACTCATTTCTTTAATCTTTCTATCTCTCTCCTTAAACAACCTATTGATTTTAAAATCTAAATATGCGAGAACATGTTTTCCTCCTTAACCCCTTAGCAAATCCATCAGCAACAGATTCCAGTTGTGCTAAATTCTTTCCGCCATGACTCACCCAGTACTGTTTTGTTTTCTTGAGTGACATAAATAAGATAGCTTACACAGTTACTGGGCCGTTCTATTGTCAATAGAAAATATATTCCGCATGGATGGGATGGTTGATGCATACTGGCTCTTCATGATTTCTAAGTGAAAACAATAACAATGAGGGGATAGAAAGAAAATAAAATGAGTTAACTTAACTTTAGCAGTCAGAGATGGGAACGAGTCAACAGATGCATAGCAGCTAAAGGGTTAACTTAACTCTGATTTCTCCATCGCCTCCCTCTCTAAATATATTTAGAAGACTCCAGAAAAATGGAGGATTTAAGGGCTGCCAACACAGCAGATGTGTCTATGGCGAGATTCTAGCTGGATACCAGAGATGAAAATTAAATGGCAAGATTATAGTTTTTTTCCATCTTGCTGACATGTTTCTATTCAATTGACTTCAAGCCAGGAAAGGAAATAAAAGGACATAAAACAACCAAAACCAATATGAACTAGAATCATACATGTGTAAGCATGCTTTCCTTGGTGTCTCCATGATGACTGTGTATGCTCCTGTTCTATGTTTATGCTGGTAAGCTGATCTTCTTGCCTTTCAAAACTGATAGATAAAACATAAACTCATTATTTATAACTGTCAAAACTGATAGATAAAACATAAACTCATTATTTATAACTGTCAAAACTGATAGATAAAACATAAACTGATTATTTATAAGAATATTTTGGCGCATCTTAAGTATCGTCCACTGTTGTGATTACCTAACCTTGGCAGTGTTAGATAAGTTGCGTAAAATTAGAGACTTTGGTAAAGAAGTGGGGGGGGGGGGGGGGGGGGTTTAAAAGGATTAGAATTAGTTTATAGCTATTTTTGGGAGGGGGAAGAAGGGTTAGAATCAGTGTTTAGAATTAATAATTAATTCTCTAAGAACTCTCGTCTAAGGCGTTATTTATAGCACAATGGTGTACGATACTTAATTTTTACCAATATTTCTATTCTTGGGTCACTGTCTGCTTTCTTTCTCTGCATGTCGTAGGTGACTACAGAAACCTGGGTGGGGGAAGTGACTACTGAAACCTGGGTGGGGGGAGTAGGATAATAACTGATCACCTGCAGAGAAATGGCCATCACTGCATGTTTTGTTTCCATTTCTTGTGTCTTCTGTCACATGGACCCCACGGATGATAAAGATATGCTGGATGGCAGAAACCGTACCTTTGTCCTTTTGTAATAGACTCCTAGGTGGTTGGAGACAGATTGTTTGTTAATTGTAATAAACAATTAGAAGACAGAATTGATGCCTTTGAGATGTGGATATATAGAAGAATAGGGAGGACATTATGGAAAGAGAAGAAAACAAACAGAGGTTCTAACAACACTTAATATGAAGAAAGAATTATTAAAGGAAATAAAGATCAAGCAAATAAAATATTTTGGACATATTAAAAGATATGACACCTTGTTGAAGACCTTAACATAGGGTGAAGTCGAAGTGAAGCGAGCAAGAGGTAGGCAGAGATACAAGTGGGAGAGTAACATCAGAAGATGGACAGGTTACAGTCTAGCAGAGTGCACCACCAAAACAAGAGACAGGGAGGGGATGTTGGAGGTCTGTTGCAGCCAACCTTCATTACAGAGATAGCACTTGATGATGATGTGGTAGGAACTGCTAGGTGTGATGGCATTTCACATGGGCCATGTGCAGTTCTGTCAGATAAATGAAAACTCGTTATCCCCTTGGTGTATGCTATGCTCCTGGTAGGAGTTCATGACCTGTGATATTACTAAAGTGGATTGCCTCTCTTCGAGAACTAAACATCCATCTATAACCATCATCCTCTAACAGTCATGCCTTTTAGACACTAAACCTTATACAAGTTCAGGTGTCATCTCTGTTACTCACTGACAGCACCCGTACATTTTTCATAAAAAGCTATGGACTGTCAACATTTACCTGCTCGCAGCTAACTTCATCATGACCACATGTCAACAAAGTGGACACTCAATAACATACATACCTTTGGTAATATACAAATAGAAGAAGTCACAGTACAGAACAGTCTGGACGCAGCCAGCCACTACGGCTATCAAGTCAAAGAAACCTTCAAAATAGTAGCGGTAGACCCAGTTCAAGATGTACAGTGCTCGATATGACCCTGAATATTCGGAAAACAAATGTAAACAAGTTAAACAATTTATATATGTCCAAGTTAAACAATTTATATATGTACAAGTTAAAACAGTCTGTATATGTACAAACACATTCAACATTATTCAATAATACAAAGTTTAATGAGTTGAAAAGGAGTAGAGGATTGACTTCACTGCACTCGGGTTGTGTGGTTCATCAATCACATGTGAAAATGATCATGTGTTACATCCACTTTAGAACTTTAGTTAGTTATGTCCTTAACTTGATTTTACCATTAGGTATTAAGACCTAATTACTTATGTTTTTATTCTTAAACTCCTAGATAACAACAGAATATGTTGGGTCATGGTTTACAGCATAGCTGTGGGGTACAAATGGAATGCACTGCTCTCGGTGGACCCAGGGTTAGCACAAAAACCAAGATCCCAAATGTACCTCCTCATGGTGCACCCTGGTAACAGAAACACAGCGGCTTGTGCTGATTCTGGCTAAATCATTTGGGGATCGTGTTCGTGAATGTGGAGGTAGCACATGGAAAGAGATTTGACTGCATAAGAGACAGACAATATCTCCAACACCACTAGCGCCAACACATGCAGTGGCACTGTTGACACACAGTGACGCAAATAAGTCCAGTCCAAACATAAGAGGGGCGGCCAATGAAAAGGTACAAAAAGGCAGATACTTAGTGAGAGACAAAAAGTCTACACACTGAGTACAATGAAAGGGCAGCACAGCGCTAGGGGGCAGTGCCAACTGCAAATAAAAAGTGAAAACGAGTTCCAAGGAAATTGTAACTACAAGCTCTGTTAGCTCGAGACAAGCTTCTAGTTACCCAAGTTCCATATGGACACTTAATCATGGGTGCCCGGCAAAGAAAGAAGACCTGGTCCAACTCTAATGTCGAGCTTTCCTATACAGGAAACATGCTCGCAGAGAGAAAGGGTTCCACACCCCGATGGGCTCGGTTCAAACGGGACAACAAAGGATGCCCTGGCCCAACTCTCATGTCGAGCTGCTTCCTATACCGGAAACATGCTCGCAAAGAGAAAGGGTTCAGTACCCGATGGGCTCAGGTCCAAATGCGACATGGTCGCTCAGCTCAAGAACACATTGCTCCCATATGTGTGGTGTGAGACTCGAACTTGGGCGAGGGGTTCACGTATTTGGTGAACGACACCTCAACTAAGAAGATGAAAGAGCCAGGGTCCAACTCTTCTATCGAGTTCATCAGGAACCAGACTCACAGATCAGAAAAGGTTCAGTACCTGATGGGCACAGGCTGTCTAATTACAAGAGGCAAGTTCACAGGTGGCGGAATGCCTCGTGCGAGATAGACGTGAACGAAAATCGTCTCTGTGAAAAGTCACTACACACCCGCATGCCCATCGACAGATAGGCAGGCTATCACGGACTAGGAAAGCCTACTAACCAAATTAAAGTCATGACAAAAACGGATGTGATGGGCTTCTGACGTCCAAACCACAAAGTGAGCTAACCAAGGAAAAACAGTTTTACTGTGGAACTTGCAGTATAACGTACTTCACGTTTTCCCAGGCGGAAATATATGTAGTGAAGTGGTGTGTGTAAAACGCTGAATGTAGTGGAGTGGGTATAATGCTGAATGTAGTGGAGTGGGTATAACGCTGAATGTAGTGGAGTGGGTAAAACGCTGAATGTAGTGGAGTGGGTAAAACGCTGAATGTAGTGGAGTGGTATAACGCTGAATGTAGTGGAGTGGGTAAAACGGTGAATGTAGTGGAGTGGGTAAAACGCTGAATGTAGCGGCGTGGTATAACGCTGAATGTAGTGGAGTGGTTAAAACGTTGAACGCAGTGGAGTGGTATAACGCTGAATGTAGTGGAGTGGGTAAAACGCTGAATGTAGTGGAGTGGGTAAAACGCTGAATGTAGTGGAGTGGGTAAAACGCTGAATGTAGTGGAGTGGGTAAAACGCTGAATGTAGTGGAGTGGGTAAAACGCTGAATGTAGTGGAGTGGGCAAAATGCTGAATGTAGTGGAGTGGTATAACGTTGAATGTAGTGGAGTGGGTAAAACGGTGAATGTAGTGGAGTGGGTAAAACGCTGAATGTAGCGGCGTGGTATAACGCTGAATGTAGTGGAGTGGTTAAAACGTTGAACGCAGTGGAGTGGTATAACGCTGAATGTAGTGGAGTGGGTAAAACGCTGAATGTAGTGGAGTGGGTAAAACGCTGAATGTAGCGGAGTGGTATAACGCTGAATGTAGTTGGATGGTATAACGCTGAATGTAGTGGAGTGGGTAAAACGCTGAATGTAGTGGAGTGGTATAATGCTGAATGTAGTGGAGTGGGTAAAACGTTGAACGCAGTGGAGTGGGTATAACACTGAATGTATATATGCCAATGCCACATTTCATGTGGTGGACCACTGACACAAATAAGAGCACAAAACAATCAGTTTTATAGAAATCTAGATATGAAATATTGTTTGAATTCTAGTAGCATCACTGTCCTGCTACAAGAGAGATCCGGTGAGAGGCATAATGTCCTGCTACAAGAGAGATCTGGTGAGAGGGGCATAATGTCCTGCTACAAGGGAGATCCGGTGAGAGGGGCATAATGTCCTGCTACAAGAGAGATCTGGTGAGAGGGGCATAATGTCCTGCTACAAGGGAGATCCGGTGAGAGGGGCATAATGTCCTGCTACAAGAGAGATCCAGTGGAAGCTTCAGAACAAATGAACATAAATAAACATACTGTAAAAGAGGCATGTTTCTGACAACAAGTTTATCTCACCCAAAGCAAAGAGATAATGTGAAGTGATTGTCTCTGCCTCACCAGTCTTGCTCATCATAAAGAGTTGCGGTAAGATGGCCACAGCCTCCAAGTAGATTGAGAAGGTCCACAGAATCTGTTTAAGAGAGTACAGTGGAACCCCTCTATAATGCATCCTTTTATAACATATTTCCCTATATAACAAAAATCAAGCATTATAATTAGTCTATACTGTATATTGTGAATTCCTGTTATCACATGTTATCCTGTTATCACATATTTTATTGTTATCACATTCATATTTCATCCTTCCAGACCAAGTTGCTATAACAGAAGTTGATTGTACTTATATTTGTACCCATATAACTAACAATTTATTATCTTCTTCAATATTCATTCTCAAACTCCCGCTGGATCTCTCGTAGCAGGACAGTGCTCCTACTAGATTTCCAGCAGGATTTAATCCAGAGAATGTAAATGTGTTGCTGCCATTTTATTTGTGTCAAAGGTCCAACACCAGCCTTCAGCAGCAACATTCTTTGCTCACTTTTGAGTCCGGCACCACCAGACAAATCTCATAGCCGATATTTCTACATTAAAATACTGGTTATAACACAAACCTCAAGGGGGCTGAATTCATGATTCACCAAAAACGCCAAACCACCAACAGGGACGACTAGAAACTCCACACGAAATGTGTCATGATTAGCGTCATACGTGGCTCGGAACTTGAAATACATGAGATACACAGTTAACAAGGAGGTTGAGATGAAGAAAACCTTCATGGTTGAGTTGTACAGCGAAATGTAGCTTGAAAACAGATCCAGATATCGACTGGCAAACACTAACGCAAACAGGATCTGGCTCTTTCCCGAAATACCTGGTGAATAAATACATTTTTACAATAACTAGAAATACCTGGTGAATAAATACATTTTTACAATAACTAGAAATACCTGGTGAATAAATACATTTTTACAATAACTAGAAATACCTGGTGAATAAATACATTTTTACAATAACTAGAAATACCTGGTGAATAAATACATTTTTACAATAACTAGAAATACCTGGTGAATAAATACATTTTTACAATAACTAGAAATACCTGGTGAATAAATACATTTTTACAATAACTAGAAATACCTGGTGAATAAATACATTTTTACAATAACTAGAAATACCTGGTGAATAAATACATTTTTACAATAACTAGAAATACCTGGTGAATAAATACATTTTTACAATAACTAGAAATACCTGGTGAATAAATACATTTTTACAATAACTAGAAATACCTGGTGAATAAATACATTTTTACAATAACTAGAAATACCTGGTGAATAAATACATTTTTACAATAACTAGAAATACCTGGTGAATAAATACATTTTTACAATAACTAGAAATACCTGGTGAATAAATACATTTTTACAATAACTAGAAATACCTGGTGAATAAATACATTTTTACAATAACTAGAAATACCTGGTGAATAAATACATTTTTACAATAACTAGAAATACCTGGTGAATAAATACATTTTTACAATAACTAGAAATACCTGGTGAATAAATACATTTTTACAATAACTAGAAATATGCAGTATATTCTGAAAGATATTTACTACAAACATCAAACAACATTTTACAAATATTTAACTGCCGGTAATATTTTAACAAAAAATGAAAACATTTCTTCTTCTTCAGTTTCCTATGATCATTAAGTCTATACAGGAAGTTTGGGACGCCTTACTTAGTAGATGACATGCTGTTATATTGAGGTTATCTTGTTATAGAGCTTCATGGCATGCCATGATTCTTGCTTCATGGCATGTCATCTATACAATTATGCTTTTCATGCTTTTATTTTGTTGTTGCAATGTGTTTATGTTATTTGTATATATGTATGCACCCTCTGTGGTTGGGAGGGAGCCAGATATGTACTGCACAGCACTGGGGAGGAGGAAACTGATAGCACTGTTTTTTCCTATGGCTGAGGACCATCAACGAGGCAGTGACTCAGGATGTGACAATCCTTTTGACTTGAACATTTGGTTGCATGCCTGGAGTAATAGAGAAGTTGTGCATAATCAGTAATCAATTGGTGGCGGAGAATCAGCACAGTGAACCCTATCTTGGCTGCAGTGGCTCCGAGCAGTGCATAGGTTGAAACCTACCTTCCTGGTGGTGTGATAGTTATCATCTGGTTCAGGGTGGGCCAAAAATCCAAATTTCCCAGCAATATAATGCCATTTTGTCACAGGGCATGAACCCATGGACAGCTTGATCAGCAACCAATCAGCTAAATATAGTCCTGTGAACAGAATATGCTGTGTCATTATTTTACAGCTCGGCTGACATATCTGTGACCTGAAATAGGCTTCAAAATGACCTCTAAGTCACTCTGACACAATATGGGATGGGAAGGTCAACTCCACCTCCAAAAATCTCCTTAGTTTCCTTTTAGATCATACTTGACAGTGTCACCATTCTTTGTTCCATGGTAACCCACTGGTGCACTGTTGCAAGTTTAAAATCTATTCCTCTCTCCGGACTACATCCTAGTATTCAGCAGGAGTTTGAGAACAAACACAGATATCCACAAAAGAAGGATGCCTCTGGCCAATGGCGTAAATAAAACAGTGACACATCACATTATTTTCCTTCTCTGGACTACATTCTGCTTGAAATCTAGTAGGACCATTGTTTTGTTACAAGAGTGATCCAGCTGGAGTTTTGAGAGTGAACACTGAAGAATAAAAATACAAGAAGAAGTAAGTTTAAATCGACCAGAACAAATATGGATAATCCAATTTGACTGCGATATCTGTGCCTTTCTACCTCACACATCTGACTTCAGCATGGCTCTCTTTTCTTCACTTTACATATATGATGGAATAGCTAACCCCCCAAACATACGCATTTGCTTTTAATATGCATGGCAAGTCAGTGTTGGTTTTTTATTTACAACATGCATGGCAAGTCTGTGTTGTTTTTTTCTTTGCTTTCTTTTTGGTGTGTGTCATGTGACGTATTCCTTCCAGAACGTTGTCTTCCCAATGAACTCTCTGAACCTCTCTCTGTCTTGGGCGATGTGGCTTGCATTTTCTAGCGATGTATTCATATTATCTATAATGTCGTCAGTCCATCGTCTTCTTGGTCTTCCCCTTCTCCTCTTCCCAGGTACTCTTCCCTCCATTATTTGTCTTTCTAAACAGTTATGTCTCTTTATATGACCAAACAGGCGTAGTTTTCTTTTTGTTATTGTGTTTAGTAACCAACACTCTGGAATATTCAGTGTGTTTATAATATCTGAGTTTCTGATTTTATCCTTCCATGATATTCTAAGTATCTTTCTGTAGCATTTCAGCTCGAAGGCGTTGATCTTCTTTGCCGCTGTTTTACTTATAGTCCATGTTTCACAGCCGTTTCTTTTTGGTACTGGCAACATATTCAACTACAATGTAATAATTGGAGACTGATAATTAAAATATAACCAGGCCATATGTTGTTGGGGACCTAGATGCAGCCATAAAATAGTAATAGTACAACCGGTCACACATATTGTAGCATGTGATCATCATGGGTTGTGTATGTGTGGTTTGGCTACTTTTATGTATGTTTATTTATTCTGATATCCAGAAATCACCAGAAATTGAGCTCTTGCATCCTTTTGTGTAAGAGAAGTTTCTCCTGATCTTTATTTCATACCAGGAGAAAGTAACTCTCAGCAATGCTCAATATTTTGAGACATCTCCTACTCAAAGAGGATTATTGTTTACATCCCCAGGAATTATGAGCAATTAGCTCTTACTTCCCATGTGCTTCAAGGTGGTTTCTCCAGACCTTTATTTCATATCAAACAGAATCAACTCTCAACAGTGTGAAATGCTTTGAGAAGGAATCTTCTACTCAGGGATACATTCTGAGGGTTTTGTGGATTTTCTAGCTTTCATGGAGAGTTGGAAATCATGAGCCTGACAAACATTTATTCTTGTCATAAGTTTCCAAAGCAAACCAGCGCTGGTCACTCTAATGAGTAGGGCAGCTAAGTTATGCATTTCCACCATTCAAAAAGGCTCTCTAATATGTAGTGCTAATATGTTAGCCTGATTATGAGCAGTCTTCGCAAATTGTCATGTTCTGCGCAGAGTTGTATTTCAGCACACTCCATGCGTCATCTGTTCACAGATGTTGAATGCTTCACATGCTGAATGATAGGACCATTGTTGGGGCTAGAACTCATATGGTTTCCCCAGCATGATATGCAATGCTGGATTCTCTTAGCTGTTACACCACAAAGGAAAATATAATTATACAGATAAAATGCAGTGGGATGTCCACCTAGTAAAGCCTCACTATATTGGCATCGACTGAAGATGGATGTGTCTGGCCAATGGCGCAAATAAAGCAGTGAGTTTGAGAATAAATGCTGAAGAAGAACTATATTGACATATCTACTTGGAGTTTACTGTTGTATGATGGTTGGTCTGGTCGATCACCAGCAAAATCTTCAAACCTTCCATGTAGTTATAATCATATAATTCTTCTTTTTCTTCTGCATTCATTCTCAAACTTGTACTGGTTAACAGGATACATTCAAGAGAACAAAACAGGAAGTAGTACAAAGAAATGCACTGTCATGGTTTGCAGCTGTGCTGCAATGTCTGCACTTTTCAGCCGTGTACATCCAACTTCAACTGCATAGCTATTGGCTCGTGTGGACCTATAGGATGGGAGTGCCATCTACATCCCAAGCTTTCCTAATGAATCTTACAACATTCCAGTTTACAGTGTTGCTTCTTATTTTTCATCATTATTAAACTCCCAATGGATCTCTCATGTAGCAGGACAATGTTTCTACTAGATTTCTAGTAGGATTAGTCCAGAAAATAGAAATTCTTTGAATCTCCATTTTATTTGTGCCAATGGTCCAACACATCCATCTTCATCATACATTGAGTAGTGCAGTGTTGTTAAATTAACTACAGTAATGTTCATTTACCGTACCAGCAGAGTATGTCCTAAATCTATAGCCTAAGAGTTAACAGACCAGCAACATCTTCTAGACCAATAGGCCTATAGATATTTATGAGGATTTCCGTCACAAGTAATACTGAAAAATCTGCTAGTCACATTCAATATGGTTTTCTACGACAATGAACAATGCAAATGCTACATAAATGTCCAAGTGAAAACTGAGATAGTATACGTCTACTGGGTTTTGAAGTTCAGAAGTTTAATCAATGCATGTCAATGATAAGACTACTTATTATACTGGCCTACTCCCCTGCTAGCCTGGACAAAAGAAGAGATTCATAAAAGCACAAATATGTCATGCGCAGTTCAAATTATAATTATTTATGTCTGTGCCTATAAATTATATATACTATATAGGTCTACGCCTATACTTTAACTTATTACTATACTATAATTTGTTCATACAAGTTGTTTAACTCCAACATCATCCCTATTCTATCATATGGATGCGAAAGTTGGACAGCCACAAAAGACACAGATAAGAGACTACACTCCTTTGAAAACAAATGCATACGTACCATTCTGAATGTTAAGTGGAGTGACTTTAAATCTAACACTACTATAAGAGAGGAAAGCAAACAAACCTATATATCTTCCTTCATTAGACAAAGGCGTTGTACTTACATTGCCATGTTCTCAGAATGAACAGCCTAAGAAAATTCCCCAACAGTCACTATATTGGGTGCCACCCGGAGTAAGAAGAAGAGGGAGACCTAGAGAAACTCTACGAAGAACCATTAATGGAGAAGGCATGTCAATGAACCTAAACAACACGCAAGAATTGAAAGACCTGGTAACACAAAAACAGAAAGCTATGGTTTCTGCCCTATGCGCCACCTATGGCCCTGGAGGAACATAACATAACATACATACCATAATTAAAATTATTATAACCTAATCTAAACCCTAATTTATAGATAGGAGGAGAAATATGAGATGGAAACTCAATCATCAGTTACTATCTACTTGACTACTATCTATCAATCGGTAGCTGGAACACACCACCACAGTACTCACTCCGGTCAACACAAAATATTGCATAACTCATAATGTCATTATCATAATATGATAATGCAGTTATAATACACTGACCTAAACTAATTATAACTATAAAAATATGGCTGCTATTTCTATTTTGAAACTATCTATGTCAACAAGAGTCAAGACTAACGGCGGAGTTTGTCAAATTTAATTAAGGAACGTAAATATATCTTTATTGCGAGTTCAATTCACAAAGTAGGCCTGTATTTCTTTTTTTTAAATGAATACTTGATTCTTCAACCAAATAAAAGTTCGGCTTATTACCAGACGTACGTAATCGACGAAAAGATGATAAACTTACACTTAGTGACTTACTAACTGACTAGTGAACGATCTCTGTCAATCAAATGGCTGATTCATGACAATGAAGCCCGGCTTCAAGTTACAAACGCAGCTTACCTGCACATGATCTTGTTTTCCACATCTTCAGCAATAGTAGAACTATTGCTAAAAGATGGGACATATCCCCAACAAGCCGAAAGATATTCATATCTGTAGTTGTTGAGTGTCTACTTCCACGTTCGAGTGATATTCCTATTGCGGACGTGGCCAAGCGCGCAGGGAATTGTTGGTAACAGGGGGAATAACTTCCTGCCACCTACTTTAGTATAGATGGTGTTAGGAATGTGAATATAACGTTTACAAACGTTGTAATTTAACCATTGCGCAGACCCTATGAACAATCCCCAGAACACACAGAAAATATTTTACATAACTGCCCACTGTACGACGCCACAAGAATAAAACTATGTCATGAGAAACAGCTCTGGCAGACAAGCTCTACGGCCCTGTCTCATGGCTGGTGACCACAGTCCAGTACTTCGATGAAATCCATACCAGCCTGTGAAGTGCATAACTTCAGTAATGACGTCGCAGACCATTGCGCATTTCTGCGCAAAAAAAAATCCGACTTGATGCTTGTATGTTTTTCAACGACTCAGTGAGAACGTTAAGTAATATTCCGAGGAACTGGACTGGCAATCGCAGACAGACGGCTGAAATCGGTTAAGTAGTCAGAGGCACAGATCCGATTCGTATTTGTATCTTTGTAAATATGTTTAAAATTATTAGACAATAATCATTTTCACTAGTCTGTACCGATTATTAGATTCTGACCACTAGCACAAGTATCGAATCTCATAACGTCGTATCTTTCCACAAGAGCTCCACAGATATTGGATAGTTAAATTGCGTCCCAACAGTCATATAAACCATCTTTATAATTAAACAAATAAAAGCACATTCTCCTTCTTAACTTTTCCTTACCTAAAGCTCCTCAAAACATAGCATGATAATTTTGCCATGTGGTTTCTCGAAGGGCAACAAAAATCTATCTTCATTTTGCTCGGTTATAGATCTTCTCAAGAAGCGGACAAAAGTTCGGAATCACCATTTTCATCTTCTGCGGTTCGTTTGTCACTTAATCCTTGGTGGACCTCTTCTTACTCCGCACTCCAGGGACCATGTTAAAGGAACTCGTATAATGTTATCTGGATCTTTTCTGAGAACGTGGCCAGTCCAATTCCATCTCAATGGTCTACATATATTTCTGATTACTCTTAGTTAGCAATTCATGTTTAGTGATTTTGTCAGGCCTAAATAGTCTATGTATCTTCATTAGACAGTTAGAGTAGAGAATTTGGCCCAGTCTAAGAATGGGCCAAAAACAGGCCCTTAGATCTATGTCGGCACGCCACGCCATTTATTCTAATCCGCCAGTCTAATTTAAAATTGGTGGAATATCCTATACATGATGTAGCTATCAACCAGCATTTTTTGGCTGTAGTGATTTTCTGAGCAGTATTTGCGTCCAGTAGTTTGCCATTGCTTTCTGAAATGTCCGGATTGCCTGCGGCTGGTTTCGAACTCGGTACCTTGGCCGTCACAGACACACTCTCTACCTCGCTGTCACATACAGTCTGATTTACACGTAATATATGCACACCTGTCTACCGCAATATAATATTACTTGACACTTCCGAGGACTGGCTCGCCGACTCACAAACGTTTCCACCTCTGGTGTAGACATTCTTTGTCCGTCTGCAGCACGCAGCTATATACAACAGTATAGAAAGCACATCAGAATACTAGGACTAGCAGATACAATGATTAAAGACAGGGGCTGTAATGCACGAGTAATACCTAACATGTGTGCAGACACTGACCATAAGGCAATAAATAATAACAGTAAATCATACAAAGCGAAAAATAACAATCACAAGAAACACACAAAGCACCAAGAGCAACTAGATATACAGTAATTAGAAGAGCTAAACATGCGCGAAAAATATATCCAGGAAGTTAATGAAGAGTTGGCAAAGCTACCAGAAAACACATAGAAAAAGAGTGGAAATATTTCAAAAATGTCATCATACAAACAGCAGGAAATATATGCGGATATAAAAACCAAAGAAGTACGAAACCAAAAATAACAGCTTGGTGGACAGAAGAGGTAAAGAAAGATATTTTTTTTTATACAAGAAATGAGCAACAAGCAAAACGCGGGAAGATTACTTAGCATACAAGACAGCAGAGACTAACACCAAGAAAATCATCAAATCTACAAAAAGTAAGCCATGGCAAGAATGTGGAGAAATGCTTAACAAGGATAGGCAAAACGCACCAAAGATGTTCTACAGGAATATACAAAACATGAGAAGCAAAAAAGACACGAATCAACAGAAATAATCAACGATGAACACGGCAGCGCACTAAATAGAAGTTACGAAATCATGGAAAGATGAAAAAATTACTTCAATCAACTCTTTAACTTAAAGGAAGGAGAAGTGATTACAACAATAAATACAATATAAAAAGATCTAGAACCATACATCGTGAAATCCGAAATTGAAGACGTAGTTAAACATGCACCAAATAACAAAACACAAGGAATTGACGGCATACCTATAGAACTAATAAAAATGCTAGCAGTAGCATGTATAAAGTGGCTACACAGACTGTTCAATGTGATATGGAAGACACAAAAGATATCACAAAAGTGGAATACAGCGGTGATTGCTCCTATCTGGAAGAAAAAAGGCAGTAAGAGAGACTGCAGTCAGTATAGAGGCATATCAATCTTAGCCACATAGGAACAATCTTTAGCAAGATACTAGAGAGAAGGATGTTCGCATATGTAGAACTACAGCTGAACAACACACAATTGGGCGTTCGGAAAAAATTAAAGCTGTACAGATGCAATATTCGCCCTCAAGTAAGTTTCAGAAAGAACAACAGAACATAATCAAGACTTATATTTGGCTTTCGTGGATCAAGAGAAAGCTTTTGACAGAGTAGGTATAGCACAATTATGCATAACGCTACAGACATATGGAGTTCCTAAACACCTGATAAGCCTATTCAGGACATATATGTCAATAGTCAATTCGCAGTAAGAACGAACACAGGTACATATGATAATTTCCAAATTCACTCGGGAGTGAGACAGGAATGTGTACTATCCCCCTATTGTTCATACATACATACATATCATATATCACATCTGCAAAGACAACGGAAGAAAACAATCTGAAGTGACAAAGACAACGGAATAATACACATATGAAGGATAACTTAAACGAATTGCTATTTGCAGACGACCAAACACTAGTAGTATCATCAGAAGAGCAACTACAAAGACAAATAGATAGATTACATCAAACATGCCAAACCTTTAACATGAAGATAAAAACACAAACGACCGAAGTAATGAAGATATTATATAATATATATTGGAAACAACAAACTTAAACAAGTAACATAATTCACATACCTAGGAAGCAATGTAAGAACAGACGGTAAGAGCAGCAAAGGAATGCACAATAGATGTAGTAAAGAATACCAAGCCCTAGGGCAAATGACACCAATCTTCAGAAAGAAAAATGTAGATTTAAACATCAAAATAACACTATTCAAAACGACTGTCAACATTGTGCCACCAATACCAAACATGGACAACGACAGCACAAGACAAACGTTAATTTGTGACAGCTGAAATGACATGTTTGCGCAGAATCCTAGGAATATACCTATCGCTAAGAGAGAGTGGGGAGTGATGATATTAGACAAAGAGCCGGCACCACCCAAATCTTGGAATATATTTAGAGACAACAGATCAAATGGTTTGCACACATCAGCAGACTACCATCAAAGGCAACAAATGGTCTAGCGAATATATAGATAGAAAACATACATCTGGTGTATATTATTAGTTGTGTGTTGATGCTCTATTGATTTCAATATGTTACTTAGATTGACAAATGCTGATATTACCATATTGATTTCACTGTTATTATCTCATGCCTGTCCCCAGCTGTTCCACCAGTGTGTCCAGATAAACGAATTTTTGGGCTAGTTTTAAAGTGTAATGAATATGTTAACGTGTTTGAGCATTTAAACTTTAATAATAAATTATGGAATAAATTAAAGTGTTGTTTCTTCATCATGACTGAACTAAGCTAAGGCAACAACCGGCATGTCGGTACCCGCGTCAGAGAGGATGATGAGACAGTCAAACATGATCCGCGCCATCAATCATGTCCAACTTTTTAATATTACGCGTAGTTTCATTCAGATATCGTGACTTGCCTGACCTCAGTTTGAAAAGTCACTAGGTATGCTTTGAATTGCGCGATATACATTGAGAACCCCCGTCCCCCAGGGTCATAGGGTCATCCAAAGGTGATTGGGAGGGGACTTCCCAGTCTTTATCTATATTTAGTTTCGTTAAATAATGTACATATTCGTTTCGTTAAAAAAAGGAGGCCACAATTGCTTTACCGTTTTTTGTTTAATCCAGCTTTTATTCCTAATACTGTCAACTACTGCCTACCCCCATTTTACCCATTCAACCCATTTAACCCCCCCCCCAACTATCTACGTTGTTTATTGCTAGCCCCCCTGCTCTGTGTTTGTCATCGTGTGGTCTTCCACACGCACACACACACACTACTTATTGTGTTTTGTGTTTAATGTTTTCAGTTATTATCATTGAAGTGAAGTATTTTCGTGATCTGATTTAACCCTTATAACTTGTTCAACTTTTGGCATCTATTTATCCTTTACCTATCGCGATTTTTGTCTAATAATAATGTGCAGGATTTTCTTGCGTACTGTTCTAAACATAATTGAAAGCGCTTCCTCCAAAATATATTTACTTCCTTTCCATGTACAGAGATGTATATAAATAGCCAGAATATCGGAGGATGTCCGACAAAAGAGAGAGTGCCGCCGTAAGTAACAAAACAATCAATATAAGGTAACTGCATGAAACGTAACAACAATTTCATTTCCCAAGGCCACTTTCTCCATCGATGAGACCTTTACATATGAATCTCGTAATGTTATTTACGTGATCATATGTAAACGTTGTGGCAAACAGTACATCGGGGAAACCGACTTAAGATTGAGCAATCGCTTTTGTAACCATCTCCATGCCATCAATCACAGAACAATCCTGTGGCCACACACTTCAACGGCGATTGTCATCATGGTGCTCTTGATATTTAGGTCACTGCCATCAGGTCCTACACTACTGATGATAGATCTAGGTACGCTCTAGAAAATCGTCTTATTTTTGAATTGAGTACCCTCAAGCCTTTTGGACTAAATTCCAACCACTCTTTTGTCTAGTACTGGGTTGATGCGGTCTTGGTCTTCATTCATTTTGTTCCGCCATTTACGCTATCTTTTTGTTCGTTTCGTTTCCACATATATTTACGTTTTCCCTGTCTTTCCGGCATCTTCCATATTTCCGTTGGATACGTTTGTGTGTTTTAATAATTTCCATTCGTCGTCTTTTGATGTTTTGTGCATTTCTTGATAAAGACCTTTTGGTTGAAACGTTGAATATGTTTTGTGCATTGTAATTTGTATGTTTTCTTGTGTGCACATCATTACCCACTAGTTATAGTCCATCATGTCTGAGTGAAGCGATTATAAAACCTGTGTTTTACGTAAGTACAATAAGTAACCAGACAAATGAAAGGTGAATCCTAAATAAAGTAAACAGGTTACTGTGAATACCTAACTATCAATATAAAACAATAATAAATAACAATAAAACATAGAACAAGGACAATTATCAATGTATCGGTCCAACCGGGACCTTTCTCAAGAAACACATAACGGTTAAGAAAATACAACCATAAAAATATCGATAGCCAAGATAACTGGGACAATGTCTTCCTCACCAAAAAAACAACAACATTGCCCAGTTACATTACCAACACGATATTCGACTTGCATACAAGCTCATCATCAAGTGTCGTCTCTGCAACGAAGGTTGGCTGCAACATACCTCCAACATCCCCTGTCTTTTGTTTTGGTGGTGAACTCTTCTAGACTGTGACATGTCCATTTTGTGATGCTACTCTTTCACTTGTATCTCTGCCTACCTCTTGCTCGTTTACCCTCAAGTAATGTCTTCAACAAGGTGTCATGTATTTTAATGTGTCCAAAATATTTTATTTGCTTGATCTTTATTTCCTTTAATAATTCTTACTTCATATAAAGTGTTGTTAGAACCTCTTTGTTTGTTTTCTTCTCTTTCCATGATGTTCTCACTATTCCTCTATATAAATCAATAAACCCATAACCCTTCAGGGTCGTAGGGGTACCACATTGGATGCTTCAGCACACAGTCCTCCAGCGAATTCTATCCTCAGCGATGCGCATGAGTGTGGAAATATCTTGCCCTGTCCATTCCTTGATGTTGTCTGTCCATGTCTTTATTTGTCCTCCTCTGCTTCTTCCACCCTCGACAGTTCCCTGCAGTATTGTTTTTGACAAGGAATCGTGCCTCATACATGTCCGAACCATGCTAGTTTTCGTCGTTTCACTATTAAAAGCATTGGCTCCTGAACACCTGCACACATCTCTACTTTATTTCTTACGTACACATTGGTCTTGTGTTTCCTATAGGAAATTCGTAGAATTCTTCTGTAGCATTTGTACTCGAAAGCCTGTAATCTTCTCTCCATGTCCGCAGTGAGTGTCCAACTCTCATAACCATACAACACAACAGAAAGTATCAGCGACTTATACAGTTTGATTTTCACTCCAACACTGATGTTGCTTTTCCAAATCACAGTTAGCATTGACAATGACGCTAAAGCCATCTCCAACCTTATTTTTAGTTCTGCTTTGCATTTACCATCGCTGCATATACTGGATCCGAAGTATTTGAAGGTATTCACCTCCTCAAGCTTATGTCCATTCATCATGATATTAGTCTGGTTTTCTGTGTATCTGTTGTTTACCAAGATTTTGCTCTTATCTGTATTTATTTCCATTCCGTACTTGCTGGTAACTTTTTCCAACTTTGATGTTAATTCTTGCAATGATTGTTCTGACCCAGCTATAAGATCAATATCATCAGCGAAACGCAAGTTGTAAATAGGGGGACCTCCGATCGACATAGATTCTTCATATACCCATATCTCAAAGGCATCAATTCTGTTTTTAATTGTTTGTTTCTTGTCCATGTTTCTGAGCCATACATTAATATAGAATATATGTAGCATTTTATAATTCTCATTTTAACATGTTTGTAATTTATTTAGATGTTGCTATTTTCCTAATGTCATTGAAAGTACTTTTAGCCATCCCCTTGCATACATGCTACACCGTTTATATGCTTTGCTCTCCCTTTTGATCCCGGTAACACACCGGCGTGATGTCAGTTTCTAACACTAACCATCACACCATATTATCTACGGGCATTGCCTATACCCGTCCAGAACGTGGGATCTAAATAAAGGAAGCTTTTGTTCTATGTGAAGATGTGTGCATTTCTAGCGATCACATTACTCCTGTTGTGTTGTTCCGTATACAATTTCTATCACTGCTGGTCCTGTCCAGAAGTTACTTCTCACATTCAGCTATTTATACGATGTTATATGTACGTGTCTATTACCAATGAGTTACCAAGGGAGAGATAAGAAAGTGCCCCCTTTCTACATAAAAATAAATCATAATATAGCACAACTAGAAGTTGACATTTATGTTCTTTATTACATATGCGGGAATGATAGACAATCAGTCATTGCAAAATCTGTTCATGTTGTGCTGACGTTGCCTACTCCAATTATATCGGTCAATAAAAGCATCATAATAAGATTTAGAACTGGAGTATAGCCTCGAATGGATCAACAATGCTAAAAAGGTGTAGAGGATTGACTTGATTGTACTTGGGTTACAATTGATGTACTTTATACCTCTCATAAAAAAATATATGGCAAAGAACAAACAGAAAAACAAAGTTACAGCTATTAAGAAGCTATATTTTTTATGGTGGTAATATATGGTTGTGAGACGTGGGCAATGATATCCGCAATTAAAATGAAACTGTCGACATTCGAAATGAAATAGAAAGGTCCTAATAATATCATGAACAGAAATACAAAGCAAACCAGACGTCCGCAAAGACCTGAACATAGAAGAGTAATGGCATCTCAAAACTATCAAAAGTCGCAAGCTAACATACTTCAGACATATAAAAAGACACAATGGTTTAGAAGGATTAATTATCGAATGAAAAGTCATGGAAAGAGAATAATAGCTAGTACAAAGCTATGATGGACACGGGATATCGAAGACCTGTTGAACAAGTCACTAGAAGAGGATGGGCAGCTCGCACAGAACAGAGAGTGTGGCAGTGAGGACAACGTTCTGTAAAAGACACACAACAGAGAGAGAGAGAGAGAGAGAGAGCTCACCGGGAAGAAGCAGGCGAACGGCGGTCTGAATCTTCCTAGAGGTGATTGTGCTGCACTATGGACTTGTCAGGAGTGCAGTGACGATGATCTGACGACCGACAAACAGGACACTCAGTTTGATTAACTACATAACCAAAACATTAATGAAGATAATACATGAAAGTATTAAAAACAAAATAGACATAGAAACTGGCGAAGACCAGTTT
Source organism: Meghimatium bilineatum (assembly GCA_034231615.1). Classification (NCBI taxonomy): domain Eukaryota; kingdom Metazoa; phylum Mollusca; class Gastropoda; order Stylommatophora; family Philomycidae; genus Meghimatium; species Meghimatium bilineatum. The sequence goes on along the minus strand of CM067320.1, from coordinate 4,195,503 downwards.
TGTTTTACGATTCATTTTATTTGCAGTATTTCTGCAAACAGAAGGTTTGAGCGGTTCACCAGACCAACTACCATACAATAGTAGACCTTTAGTAGAAAATATACATATGTCTATATTGTGATGTTTTTAAATAGTGTAAGCTGTTACATCACTAACTTCAAATATGGGTCTACATCACTAACTTCAAATATGGGTCTACATCACTAACTTCAAATATGGGTCTACATCACTAACTTCAAATATGGGTCTACATCACTAACTTCAAATATGGGTCTACATCACTTTCATATAGTGCATGCCGCGTGGCTTTTGGTTATCATGTCTTTCCACAACATTTTGTTTCCTGTACTATCAATCATTTCCTATGCCGATGTTCTCCCATGCCACAATGTCCGGCTGTCGAGCATCTTCTATCTAGGTCTTCCCCTGCCAATTTTTCTCTTCAACTTGTCTGTTGTCTCGATTTTGTTTCTTCTTTCGTCTTCTTACGATGTGCCCAAAATATGTGGACCGTCTCTTTCTGATGCGAGGGAGCAATTCTCTTTTTTAATTAACTTCTGTCAAGATATCTTTATTACGCTTGATTATCTTTCCATGGTGTTCTTACAACCAATTAGTAGACAGAATTGATGCTTTTGAGATGTGGATATTTAAAAGATTTGGGGGAGCTTCATAGAAATAGAAGAAAACAAACAAAAGGATTATGACAACTGTGTATGAAAAATGAACTATTTACAAATACAAATAAAACCAAATATTGTGGACATATTAAAAGACATTACACATATTTGAAGGCCTTACTTGAAGATAAAGTCAAGGGACGAGCAAGAAGTAGGCAGAGATGCAAGTGGGAGAGAGACATCATGAAATGGACAGGATAGTTAGTTCATGAGTGTTTCACCATGACAAGAGACAGAAAGTCTTGATGGTCCCATACAGCTAACCTTAGATGAGCAGACGGTACCTAAAGATGATGGTATTGTTAATATTCTTCTAATTCATATCTGAAACCATGTTTCTACTACTTTTATGTAAGTTTTACTATTCTGCTGCTTGTCCAAGATTCACTTCCATGCAACAGAATTGGTTATATATAACTTCTAAAAACTTTTCTTTTCACCCCCTCTATCTCTTGTTGTCTACAATAACACTATTGTCTATTGTCTTTCCACAGGTGGTTTGTTATCCACTCTTGCAGTTTAGCGTAGGGGTGATTGGAGCTCGAACTTGCGTTCTAAAGCCAGATGTGTGGCCCTGGTTGTGCTATGACCGTGTCTGTTCAGGATGTCTCTGACGTTTTCTATCCATCTTTTCTGTGGTTTTCCTCTGGCTTTGTACCCTGATCTCATTTGGTTATATGCCTGTACGGTCAACTTGTCGTGATGCACTCATAATGTAGCCAAACCACTTGATCTGCTGGTTTTCTATGTAGTATGTACAAGGTATTATACCTATTCTTTCCCTAATATCTTCATTTCGTAATCTATCGAGCCTGGTGACCCCTGCATCTTTCCTCAAAGATTTCATCTCATATGTCACTACCTTTCTATAATATGAAGATAAGAAAGACCAGGTTTGGCACTAGTAACACAGTGTTGGTAGCAATATACTGTAGATCATTTGTCTTTTTAACTTCCATCTCGATCTTAGGATTAAGTAGTAGTGGTGACAGTTGGTATGTTACTGCATTTGACTTTTGACATCTCGTTTCTATTTCTCTTTCGAGGCTTCCATTTTCTGTAAAAAATACTACCGAGATATTTTAACTCTATTACTTGATTTACTCCTATGTTGTACGCATGTGATTGCGTCTGTGGGTCTCACCAATGGCCCACTAGACATATCACCCATGCAACAGAAAACCTTAGTAGATGACATGCCGTTATATTGAGGTTATCTTCTTAGAGAAGCTTCATGGCACGTCATCTATACAATTATGCTTTTATTTTGTTGTTGAAATGTGTTTCATGTTTACCTGAATATATATGTATGCACCCTCTATTGTTGGGAGGGAGCCAGAGATGTACTGTGCAGCACTGGGGAGGAGGAAACTGACAGCACTGTTTTTTCCTATGGCTGAAACCCATCATAGAGGCACAGTGACTCAGGACGTGACAATCCTTTTGACTTGAACATTTGGTTGCATGCCTGGAGCAATAGAGAAGTTTGGCATAACCAGTAGTCAATTGGTGGCGGCGAATGAGCACAGTGAACCCTATCTTGGCTACAGTGGCTAGGAGCAGTGCAAAGGTTGAAACCTACCTTCCTGGAGGTGTGATAGTTATTCTCTGCCTCTGTCCCGGGGTGGGCCGAAAAAACCAGACTTCCCAGCAATATAATGCCATTTAATGGCATTCGGTCAAAGGGGATGAGCCCATGGACCGCTGGATATGCCACCAACCAACTACTATGCTGTCTATCTGTATGTTTAGTCGGCTCGGTGTTCAGAATATTTTCATAGTTTCCGCCTTTTGTGTATTGATCTTCATGTTTTATTTTCTACATGTTACAGATAGTGAGTAAACATGATTTTGTAATTGTTCTTCGTTTTCGTATAAGAGGCTCTCGTTGTCTGCAAAAAGCAGTTCATTTAGTCCATTGGTTAGTTGCTCTGAGTTATCTTGTTCTGAGTCGGTGATGTTGCCCTCTGCACTTATTGTCTCTTTTATTATTCTGTCTTGTATATATTGAATAGCAAGGATGAGAGTACGCAACCCTGACCCTCTTCCGTTTTTGTCTCAAATGCGTCTGTCTTCTTCTTCTTCATCGTTCTTCAGTCAGATATCAGGTTACAGCACCAATAGCTTCAATGAATTGTGTGATTCGCTTCAGGTCATCCATGGAACCCCTCAAGTCTAGAAGCAGTGCCGTCTCAGTAGGCCATATTTTCTCCCTCTCTTCTTGGTAGAGTTGACAGGCATGAAGAATGTGTTCTGCAGTCTCTGGGCTCAGTCCACAGTTGCACAGGTCTGTCTCACCAATCTTCAGCTTTCGGAACATGTAACTTCTCAGTCTGTTGTGACCAGTTCGTAGTCTGAAAATGATGGTTTGTTCCTCGCGTGACATTTGGTGGTAGGGGTCATTTGGTTCTGCAGTTGGGTGCATTTGCTTCCACTTTTTCTTATATTCTGCTTTTAACATGGTCTTACTTTCATAGTACGTATTATCATTTTCTATTTGTTCCAGTGATCCCCCTTTCCTTGCCAGGAGATCAGCTTTTTCATTTCCAGGTATGCCACAGTGACCTGGGATCCACTGCAGTACTGTTTCTTTGGTGGTACTGCTGAGGTGTAGTAAGCAGGCCGTAAGTTCATTCAAGCTCGTGTCCAAAATGTTTGGTATCCTCGGATGTTGAATCTATTGTTGTTTGTGAGGTGTGTTTCCTGTATGCATGCTATGTCGATTTCCTCTGTGTGTAATCGGTTTGCAAGTGCAGTATTTTTATTGTACACACCCTCTGCATTCCACTGCAATATTTTTAAGTGCTTATTTTTGTCTTTGTCTGCATCATGATCTATATGTGATTTTTTTTTGAACCAGTAGTTTTTTTCCTCTGATCTCTTTTCCTGGCTCCACAAATTGATTCAGAGGTACCACCAGTCGCTGAGGGTGGGCTCCTTCGAGGCTTAGAGCCCGGCACTTCATCCGCCTGACGGGATTCCACAGATGAAGCACCAAAACGAATCATCTGTAACCTTTTATTTGACATGTGAAGTCATTGCGTGACACTGTGGTTTTCAGCCTTGGCTGGACTATTTTGTACCTTTCGGTCCAGTGTCTCCGTCTTCCATCTTACTTTTGAGTCAGGATGTGTTTCCCTAGCCCTTATCCATCCAAGGATTGTCCACAGGGCAGTGGAGGTTTCATTTTGGAGTTTTCCTTCTCCTAGACAGCTTGCCTAACAGGGTTAACGAGTACCATCTGCCCGGGGTTTTGAGGTAGAGTTCCCCTCTCCTAGGATATTTTATTTGTTGCAAGGTATTCATTATCCTCCTCTGTGGTTTATTTCTTGTGATCTAAGACACCTCTCACTCAGGGAAGGTGATTTAAGAACATTGCTCTCTCTTGTTCTAATATCTATAATTTCCCATTTACCCTACCCAACCCTCTAACCCTACCTAAACCCTATCCCTACCCCCTCCCAACCCCCTGGCACATTCCTGGAGTGGGGTCAGTGACTCCACTCCAGCAACCTGAGCTTATAGCGGCTCATACTCGCTTTGATGCTGCCAGTCAATGGACATATGGGGTATTTTAGTGGGAATATCAGCACCGACTGATATCCCACCCCGTCCTCGTGGTCAGCGACACCGTTTGGTCAGCGGCTGTTTATTTGCCCAGAGGGTTATTCACAGCTGGCCTCAAGAGGCTTTTCCACTATCCGCCACCTGTGGACACTCCTGGTAGGGGTCGGTATCCCCCGCAGGAAATGCGTATGTAATACCGAGATATTTGGTATCTAACATTGGCAGTCTTATACAAAGCTCGTATACTTTCTAACAGTTGTCCTTTGATACAATACATTTCCAGAGTTTCACCTAGTACGTCTCTTTTGACTCTATCGAACGCTTTCTATTGATCTATAAATATTGCGTTTAGTTCGTTGTTGTATTTTATTGTTCTCTCACTCATTTGTCTCAGCGTGAACAAGGCGTATGTGCAGCTAATCCCTCTTCTGAAGCCAAATAGAGAGGGGCTTAATTGTGGTTTGACGATGTATCGTGCACGTTGTTCTATTAGCTTTGCAACGTGCACGATACATACAATAACACATATACCTTTTGTGAGTATGAGTTTTCTTCATTACACAACGCCGAGAGCTGTGTCTTAATAATACATTAATAATCCCATATTCCATCAGCGACGTAGAGGTGCCTCACTGGATACATCAGCACACACATCTCTACAAAGAACTCTACCTTCAACCATTCGGAGTGCAGGGAAATCATGGCAGACCATTCCTTGATGTTATCAATCCAGGATTTTCTCTGTCCTCCTCTCATCCTTCCACTGTCAATTGTTCCTTGCAAAATAATTTTAGAAAGCGAGTCGTGTCTCGTTACACGTTCTTTTTCTACTTCTTCAGCGTTCATTCTCAAACTCCTGCTGGATCTCTCTTGTAGCAGGACCACGATCTATTTAAGATTTCCAGCAGTGTGTAGTCCAGAGAGTGGAAATGCGTTGTGTCGCTGTTTTATTTGCGCCAATGGTCTGTCACATTCGTCTTCGGCGGGGTTACATGTTTGAACCAAACAAATTTACGCTGTTTCACAACTGCCAAAAGTGGTCTTAAGAATATGAAACAAACTCTGGAGGTATAATCTCCTCCAACAAAAAGTTTTTCCAATAGGATACATTGTTTTTAATTCCCAATTATACGTGAGGCTGCTGTAAAACTTATTCCAATATTACTTGAGTAAAACACAAGGTAGATCAGCTTCACAATGAACTCACAAACGATCAGATTGTAGTGTATAAGTACGAAATACTACAAATAACAATAAGCAAGACCATTTCAACGCTTCAGCCTTAAGGTCTTCTAAAAAAATGCATGACAAACAGTGAACAAAATGTAAAAATAGCGGCACGTAGCAACATTAGGTCTTCTGTTCCTGGTCATTTCGGCACTGTTCACCGTCCACGCGGTCATTGTTGCACATGTCCTTATGTGGTTCAGATGCATTCCGTTTCATTTCCTAAGGCCACTTTCACCACTAATGAGGCTTTTACATACGAATCCCGTAACGTCATTTACATGATCATATGTAACCGCTTCGGCTAGCAATATATCGGTGAAACTGGCTTAAGATTGAACGACAGCTGTAACCATCGTCATGTAATCAAGTATAGAACATCTACTCCTGTTGCCACACACTTCAAAGGCGGTATCAACCGTGGTGCTCTTGATATCCAGGTCACTGCAATCAGATCCTGCACCACCGATATTAGATCTAGGTACGCTCTAGAAAGTCATCTTATTTTTTAATTTGGTACCTTCAAGCCTTTTTAATTCACTTCCGCCCGCGTGTTGCCGGGGCCCGAAAGGGGAGCAAAAAATAGTAACACTGTTTAACTTCCATGCATGTCGTAAAAGGCGACTAAGGAGGTTATGGGATGGAGTTGGCTGTCCTATCCCATATTGGGTCAGTGACCCAAAGCCATGCTGAAGTCGGATGTGTCAGGACGAAAGGCGCCGATATCGCAGTAAAGCTGTAAACCATGACACAACGCATTCCGTTCTCCGGACTACATCCTGCTAATCTGCAGGAGTTTGAGAACGAACGCAGAAGAAATTCAATTCCATCCACTCTTTTGTCTGGTTGGTGTGGTCTTTGTTTGTATTCATTTTGTCCCGTCATTTACATCTTTTTGTTCGGTGTGTTTCCACACATAGTTACGTTGTTTTTATGTACATATATAAACGTTTTTATCGCTTGTATGGATGCGAGACTTTGACTTCAAGCAAGACAGCATCCAAAAAGAATAAATTGTTTTGAAATGTACTGCTATAGAAAGATCCAAAGAATATCACGGATAGAGAAAAAGAAGAACAATGAAGTTTTGAAATTACTGAAACTAAATGAAGGGTCTTCTAAATACAACCATAAGAAGGAAGTTGCAGTATTTTGGACACTTAAATCGACATTATGGTATTGAAAGGCTGATTCTAGAGGGCTGAGTGACAGGCAAGAGAAGAAGAGGAAGACCAAGAAGGTGATGGACCAGCGACATCGAAGAATGTATGCACATGTCTCTGGACAATGCAGACATGAACAGAGAAGCGTTCAGAGTATCCGCGGCGAAGACAACGTTCTAGAAAGAATATGTCATTTGACATAAATATATATATATATATATATATATATATATATGTTTTCTGTTCCAATTCTTTCGGCATCTCGCATTAATATTTCGCTCGGACACGTTTGTGTGTCGTTAACATTTATAATCATCGTCTTTTGATGTTTTGTTCTTATCTTGATAAATGCCTTTTGGTCGAAACGTCGATTAAAGTCCTGTGTATTGATATTTGTATGATTATATCCTGTGTATTGTTGTGTGTATCATTTCACGTGAGCATACGACAGTGATATTGTGTTAGTATCGTTCAGTAAGATTTCATTACGTTTCCTACGTGAGTACTATTGTAAATTAGTATGGCTTTATTTGGCCTCTTCCTGGTGTGCTTTGGTTTTTTAGTCTTTTTTTTCTCGTGTGATTTGGCATAATATCAAAAATAAATCTGGCAACCCTGTCCTTGCTAACAATAAATAAATACAAAATAATTTTGGATTATTGTATTTTCAGACGATCACTACATAGCAGTAAGCAACATCACCATGGGCCGAAAGAGGGTGAGATAATAGTGTGTTGTTACATAAACAATGTGCGTAAACTTGTTACTGCAGCGACATTATTTTGAATATAAACAGAAAAATTAACTTTTACAGTGGCAAACTAAAATTTAATACTTATACCAATTATCGACAGTGCATGTGGCGAATAGAATACCAAAACAGTACAACTACTACAGTACTGTTCATTACTACAGTCTGTGGATTGTTGTGATATGTGTGTGACAATCACAACGAATGTGATACAATTTTATCAACGGTTAGGCCCAAATTTTAGACTTAAATTTATACCTCTTAAATAAAAGACTTCTTTAAATCATGGAAAGATTGGAAAATTACTTCAACTTGAAGTAATGAAATGGCAACTGTTACTTATTAAGTTAAACTAAGGAAGGAGAAGAGATTACAACAATAAATACAATATAGAAGAAGACCTAGAACCATAAATCCTGAAATTGAAGTCGCTGTTAAACATGCAGCACAGCACCAGGAATAGATGGCATATGATAATGATACCTACCCTATGATGGAACTAATAAAAATACACACTACTAAAGTTAAAGTGGCAACATAGACTGTTCAATATTCAATGTGATATAATAATGACACAAAAGACACCACAAGAGTGGAATACAGCTGTGATTGTTCCCATCTGGGCAGTAAGAAGGACTGCACTAAGTATAGAGGCATATCACTCTTAAGCCACATAGGAAAAATCTTTAGCAAGATACAACTAGAGAGAAGTATGCACGCATATAACCATAGCTAAACAATACACAATTAGGCTTTCGGAGAAATAAAATCTGTACAGATGCAAACCTCGTAGCCCTAGTTGGTGAGGGGCTATTTGTGACTGATGTTTCTCCGCCAGGAACAGCAATCTCACTGTTATATGTTTGAGTTCTCCTTCTCCAGATCTGTTTACTTCTACTGCTGGCATTGATGTTTTACAAATGTTAGTATTTCTCCTTTGACTCTTTTGTATCGATCTTGGTGGAAGGACTCATAACCCAGAATAAATAATCTCTGTGTGTCCTTTAGGTGCATCTCTTGTATGCACATTATGTCAATCTGGATTTTCCTCAGGAATTCTTGTAACTCAGGCTTTTTGTTTTGCACTCCTTCCGCATTCCACTGAGAAACACTGAGGCATTTGGTTTGGTCAGTAGCACTACTCTGCTTTCCCTGACCTCTTTAGCAGAGGTACTGGTTGCTTGGGGGGGGGGCCCTTTCAAGGCAAGGGGCCTGGCTCCACTCCTCCCAGGTTTTAGCTGATAGGAGCGATGCCATAATGACAGGGTTGATTGTCGCATTACCAAATTTCTGTAATAGCGTGTATGCTTTAATTATACCAGTATCTGCACAATCGCTGGCTAACACACTCCATCTTTGGCAGGCTGGGCTGTGTTTTTCTGTCTGGACTGTCTCCCATAGCTTCCATCTCAAGTTAGTTGTTTATATTTAGTGTTCTCTCCTAGGAAAGCTATCTTACCATATTATGAGCATTTCCTGCCTGTGTCCCACTTACCTGCCCCAAACACCTCCTCCCCCTAGGCGCGTTCCTGGCGTGGTGCCAGTGACCCCACTTCAGCAACCTGAGTTTATAGTGGCTCATACTCGCTTGATGCTGCCAGTCACTGTACACATGGGGTATTTCAGTGCAGCCTGTTATCCCATCCTCGTAGTCGGCAACACTGGTTTAGTTGCTTATTTGTCCAGAGGCTTATTCGCAGCTGGCCTCTATAGAGGCTATTCCACTATCCACCACCTGTGGATGCTCCTGGTAGGGGTCAATAGCCCCCCCCATCCCCCAGGTATATTTAGCTTGTTCTTTTTGTGCCACAGGCAGCACATAGGACAGAGATTTTGATTCCCCGTGCGTTGCTGTTCGCTGCCTGTACTTTTAGTTCTTGTATGGACTTGCAACCTATTATTTCTCCTTGTCTAAGTATGTTGCTTTTTAAGGCAAAATTTTGGTCTTCCTCCTTTTCTCCCCCTTCAGGTGCCCTCATCAGGTCTTACTGATTCAGTCTGTTTTTATCTAGTCTAAGTACGTGTCCCAGGTATTTCCATCTGCGTCTTCTTATAACATTTGAGTTAAGAAATAAGTAATGTAAAAAATGTGTTTGTGAATGATAGAATTAATGTATTAGCGGAACAACAAGAACCACTGTTGACATTCGTTAAATTTTATAATCTCTGGTGGTACTTACAGGTGATGAGACATTCCTCAATGACAAAAGGTGTTCGTCAAGGTACAATAGAGGATGAAAGAAGACGAGATAGACGGAAGAAGAAATGGTTGGATAATATCAAGAACTGGACAGGCTGTGAAGTTTCTAAATGCATCAGGATGGTAGAGCATAGAGAGGCATTTTCTTTCTGCACCAAATATCCCAATGCGACACCTCTACGACCCTGACATGTCACAGTGCGACACCTCTATGACCCTGTCATGTCACAATGTGACACCTCTATGACCCTGTCATGTCACAATGTGACACCTCTATGACCCTGCCGGTTATGGGTTTTATTATTATTATTAATGTGAGCAAGATATCTCTTACTTAGAATTAACAGCCATTGAATCGGGTGACTACCAGAGTGGACTTCTTTATCAGTAACTGTGGGTCTTCACGTCTTCAGAGTGAGTTTATTTCACTAAAACTAACAGTGAATACAAATTATCTCAATGTAATGACACAACATATTGACAAGTCACATGTCTGTTGTGATATTAAATTTCATAAATTTCTTACAGGCAAAGAAAGGCAAGGCAGCTCGTAATGCTTTGGCAAACCAGACTGCTGAATTGACAGAGGAAGCCTACACGAAATCACCACATTCATTTGTATTTCAAAGAGGGCGTGTTGGCAAAACAGTTAAAGAATTGGTTATGGATGTCCGCAAAGTTATGGAGCCATTCACTGCAACCAGTCTGAAAGTAAGTAGTTGAAAATAGTCATCAATACTTCACATCTTCTAGTCTGTAAGTTGTTGTTTACGGAACCCATAACAATTAGCTATTACCATATTAAACTAAGAGTTACTTACCCTGTGTGAGCAGGAGAATATGAATAGAATCATAAAGCCTGTTGAAGATGGTTACGTCTGGCCATTGGCACACATAAAATGACGAAACAACATATTTCCATTCTCTGGACTGCATCCTGCTGGAATCTAGTAGGATCATTGTCCTGCAACAAGAGAGATCCAGTAGGAGTTTGAGAATGAATGCAAAAGCTGAATCGTAAAGGACAGACTTTTATGGCGGAGCACAGGTTCTATAGACTCTGGTGAACATTTCCGTAAGATGAATATTTGAGGAAGATGAAAATGTGAAAGATTCAAGAAAATTGAGAAACAGAACATTGACTGATGGTAATGTTCTAAGAATGGCAAAGGGCTGACATTTGATGTGCTACTGCCACCACAGTTACATATGATTACCTAGCTGCCTATAGCTGACACAGGATCCAGTCCCAACACAGGATCCAGTCTCATGATTACAAGCTCCTATCTTTCAGTTCTGGACAGTCTTGAAAGTAGTCTTCTGTTGTTTTTGTTCTCAAACACCTGCAGATTAACAGTATGTAGTCTGCAGAACGGAATGTTTTGTGGCGTGATTTACAGCTTTGCTACAATATGTATACTTTTCGGCCTGACACATCCAACTTCATTAGAACTCCTGGATCACGTTGACCCCATACAGGATGAGACAGTTAACTCCACCCTATAACCTCCTTAGTCACCTCTTACAACATGCATCAAAGGTAAATTATAGCTATTCTTTGCTCCTCTTTTGGGCCCTGGCAACACACATGTATTGGAAGTAGTAAGTAGTATCTGATTGGAAGTTTTTCATGTGATGATGTAATTCCTTTAAATGTAAACAGATAGCTCGTGACATCCCATGTTCTGTCTGACAGAAGCATAGGTCCACCACAGTTGTGATGTAGATGTGTAGAGTTGTGATATAGATATTTGGATGTGATGAAAGCAGCTATTGTAGGATGTTGGTCAGTTTTTTAAATTTTATATTATGTGCTCAACTTGTTTGGTTTATACATGTAATAAGACACGTCTCGCTTTAAAAAATTATTTTTCAACTAACAGTCGAGGCTAGAAGGAGGAGATGAGGGAGGAGAAAATCCTGGATTGATAACATCAAGGAATGACCTTGATTTTTCTACACTCCTCCTAATGGCTGAAGATACAGCTGTTTGGACCTCAGAGCTTTTTTTTGTGGTGATGTACCCAGTGTGTCACCCCTGCGATCCTGATGTATCCAGTGTGGTACCCCTATGATCCTGATTTATCCAGTGTGGTACCCCTATGATCCTGATGTATCCAGTGTGTCACCCCTACGACCCTGATGTATCCAGTGTGTCAGTGGCCAAACCCGAAATAAAGGAATGATGAAAACGGATGTGCTGGACCTCGGACGTCCTGACCACAAGTGGCCAACTGGGGTGCAAATAATCACAGTTCTGCTGTGGAACTTGCAGCACAACTATTTCACTCTCCCCGGTGGAAATCACATGAAATATTCATTGTGGTTATATGAGAGCAAAGGCTGAAGAAGAAGAAATCCTATGACCCTGATACATCCAGTGTGGTACCCCTATGATCCTGATGTATCCTGTGTGTCACCCATGCGAACCTGATGTATCCAGTGTGGTACCCCTATGATCCTGATATATCAAGTGTGGTACCTCTATGATCCTGATGTATCCAGTGTTTCGCCCCTGCGAACCTGATGTATCCAGTGTGTCACCCCTGCATACCAGATGTATCCAGCGAGTCACCACTGCAAACCTGATGTATCCAGTGTGTCACCCCTGCGAACCTGATGTATCCAGTGTGTCACCCCTATGACCCTGATGTATCCAGTGTGTCACCCCTATGACCCTGATGTATCCAGTGTGTCACCCCTATGACCCTGATGTATCCAGTGTGTCACCCCTATGACCCTGATGTATCCAGTGTGTCACCCCTACGATCCTGATGTATCCAGTGTGTCACCCCTACGATCCTGATTTATCCAGCGAGTCACCACTGTGAACCTGATGTATCCAGTGTGTCACCCCTGCGAACCTGATGTATCCAGTGTGTCACCCCTGTAAACCTGATGTATCCAGTGTGGCGCCCCTACGGCCCTGATGTATCCAGTGTGGCACCCCTACGGCCCTGATGTATCCAGTGTGTCACCCCTACGACCCTGATGTATCCAGTGTGTCACCCCTATGACCCTGATGTATCCAGTGTGTCACCCCTATGACCCTGATGTATCCAGTGTGTCACCCCTACGACCCTGATGTATCCAGTGTGTCACCCCTACGACCCTGATGTATCCAGTGTGTCACCCCTATGATCCTAACGGGTTATGGGTCTTATTATTATGTACTCTATATAATATTGATGAGAATTCTAATGTATCTTTCATTGTTGTGATTTCTTTATCTGATATAGGTTCGAAGAAATAATGTGATGAAAGATTTCTTGACCATAGCTGGACCTCTGCATGTTTCTCACTTCATAGTCTTTTCTAAAACGGACGTCGGTGTGTACATGAAACTCATCTGTATCCCCAGAGGTCCGACGCTGACATTCAAAGTGAACGAGTTTACCCTAGCCAAAGATGTGCTCTCATTTCAAAGACACCCTGATATAGAATCCAAGGTGTTTATCAACCATGCAGTGATGGTCACAAACCTTCCATCGGATAGCATGGAGAATAAACTGATGAATATTACATTCAAAAACTTGTTCCCTTCAATTAACCCAAACACAGTAAGTACATTTGTATTGAAAATTATGATCATATGATAGGTCTCACTTCTGAGATCTGTTTTTGTGTTAAATTTCATGTTTACCTGTTTTTGTCAGTCTTTTTACTGTTCTGTCTTTTTTGTTCTTCCCATGTTTATTGCGTAGTTCTACTCCACCTCAAATTGCACGAAAAGATACTTTTTCAGAGTTCATTCTCAAAATCCCACTGGATCTCTCTTGTAGCAGGACAATGATCCTACTAGATTCCAGCAGGATGTAGTTCAGAGAATGGAAATGCTTTTTTTTTGTGCCAATGACCCAACATGTCTGTCTTTGGCAGCATGAAAGGATACAAAAGCTCTCTCATAATTTCTAGGGATCCATACAAAGATTAAGCTCTCATCCATTTTTAAACTCCGAACCGTGTCTAATCTCTCATACATGTGTAAGCTCTCATCAATATGTAAACAATAATCTGTGTAATAGTCCAATGTGAATATAGTTATATGTATGTTAAAGACATTGATCGTCCATATGATATTTCAAATCCTCCATTCCAATGTGAATGTAATCATTTTGTGTGGGTCAAAGACATTGGTTGTTATCATATGATTTCAATCACTCACCAATGTGAATGTAGATCAAATGAAGCATGTTTTCATAAATAGGTGCCTGCAAAGATTCCGTGACCTGCATCCATTTATTGAAGATCTAATGAATAGGAGACTTACTTTTTTTGGCATTCACTCCCACTGGATCTCTTTGTAGCAGGACAATAGTCCTACTAGATTTTCAACGGAGTGTAGTCCAGATAACGGAGATACACCGTGTCACCCTTTTATTTGCTAATGGTCAGACACATCTTACTTTGGTGAAGGAGACGTAAAACTATATAATGGTAAATAAATTAAAGAAAAAAAATGGGTCAAATAGCAGTTTTACAGAGAACATATATACAGTCAACATTTCGATCAAGAGGTCTTTATCAAGATGGGGGCCAAAATTTTGTGTTTCCTTCTGTGCTTGTTTATCCCTATTTTGATAAAGACTTGTGGGACTTAAAATGGGAGCATAAAAGTGGCACATCATCTGGCCATACATGTTGTAAGATCCGACTAAGGATGTGTTTGGATTGGAATTGGCAGCCCAATTCCATAGATCATTGTGACCATAAAGCCATACTGAGGTCGGATACATGATGCACAGCAACCAAGATGTAAAATATGACAATGCATTCTATTCTCCGGACTACATCCTGCTAGTAAGCAGGAGTTTGAGATCAGAAGAATGTTGATTAAATTTTACATTAATTGGATCATTGTGCCTAATGGAGATTCTAAATGTTGACACATAGTTTTTTTTCTTGGTAAATTGTTCTTGTGAAGACATGTTATCTAATTATGTTGCATGATTCCATGGTTGATGGTGCATCTTTCTGCCTACTATAGACTTCAGCACCAGTGCTTGCTTGGGCAAGTCTGTGGTCCTGCTCGATGTAGGGGATGGCCCAACCAATCTTAGTTTCCAGTTTTAGCTGGCTGGAATAAGTCCCATCTCCATTTCAAGAAGTTGACCTCGATAGAGCTTTCTTGGTAATGAGAATTAAAGTGGTTAGCCATTGAATTATCACCATTGAACTCAACATCTAAAAGTGCTCCAATCTCAACTTGAATGTATCCACCATTACCCAATGACTGACAGTTCCAGTACTCTGTTGTTGGTTGATGTTGACAAACATTCTAAGTCCAAAGTAGCTCTAATTTCTGGCAACTCAAGCATTTCAAACATAGTTCATTTATTCTTGACATGGAAAATGAATCATCACCCTAGCTAATTTCACTTGTATCTCGTGAGTTAAAATTATCAGCCCAATGCATTGCTGTACCGCCCGATACAGTAGCAGTACAAGTCAGTGGATCTACTCACTCATTGCCTTGAACACCCAAAAGACCAGGCACAAAAATGAACGTGACACATTCTAACTTTGACCTCTCCACTACCATAAGCCACTATTCATGAACACAATCCATTTGTACTTTTCTGTTCATGCTCAAGTCATTAAGGATGCAGGCATGAGTTACCATACTAATCCAGTTCCAGTTCTGTGATCACTGCTGTAACTACATAGTTATAATGCTTGTAGTCACAGCAAATGTACCACTACTCTCCTCTTCGATGATCTTCCGTACACACTGGAGCTGTGAAGATCCAAACACTACGTATGGTATGATGAGGAAGATATACAATCAGTGAGCTGTGGGAATTATAAGCATATACATCAATTGGCATCTGCTGAAAGACAATGGATTGCCTATGGGAATGTCTGAGGTCTACCGCCATCAGTTGAGAAAAATCATTAATCTTGGTAGCGAGATTGAAATTTCAAGTAAATATATATCAGAGAATTAAATGAAAATGTCTGCTGTGTTTTCAGGTAAAGTTGAATAACATGCGCAGATCAGTTTTAGTGAACTATGACCCAGAGACCAAGTGCATAGATGTTCGTCACTAGTGAGTACTTAACTTTTATACTTGTCTGCTGGACTGTTGTCACAGACTAATTTGTACATGACTTTATTTTTAAACCACACAGGTATAGTTAATATAATTAAAATGGATGACCAAATACAGATTTGAAACATGTCTATAAATTGTGCTCCTGATAAGACTAATGGAAATTGAACCAGTCCGTTCTAATGGCACAGAATCACCTTGCAACTCGAGTAGATGTATTTTTCCAAACTTGATGATCGTATCTCCAATGGTTGGTTGGTTGCTGATCCAGCAGTCCATGTGCTCATGCCCTTTGACCCAATGCCATTGTGTGATATATGCATGTGTTTGTGAGCCGTTGTTTTGCTCCAAATAATGTGTTCCACTTATATGGCCCTGGAGGGAGAAGCATTTTCCTGATGTCATCCAGCGCTGGACAGTCAAAAAGGTGGTGGTCAACAGTTTCATAGGGATGAGTGCATAGCCGGCACTCACCACATCTCCAATAAAAGATGCAATTTTGTCAAGACACTCAAACTGTGTACTCAAGTCACCGAGAATGGACCAATCGAGACAAGGACTATTAACAACAACAACGAACATCCCGTACAAGTATTGAAGTATCCTCAGTAACACAAACATATAACATCCGTATTCGTACTACAAGGGCCAATAAACATAACAACAAAGAGACTTGTAAACATAAATAACACAGAAACAATACAATGTTGCTTCAAATAATTGCTTATGCAAGTAAATTCAAATGGAAGCAAGAGGATAAATTAACATTCCAGTGAGTCTCAAGAATTTGTAATTTTAACATTCCCTGTCTCTTGCTTTGGTGGTGCACTCTGCTAGACTATCATATCCATCTCACAATGTTTTTCTGCCACTTGTATTTCTCCCTTCAACTTTACCCTAAAGTAAGGTCTTCAACAAGGTCTTTTAATATGTCCAAAATATTTTATTTGTTTGATCCTTATTTCCTTTAATAGTTTTTGTGGGCATATGAAGTGTTGTTAGAACATCTATTTTACTTCTTTTTTCCATGATGATCTCCCTTTTTGTATTCTTCTCTTTCCATGATGATCTCCCTTTTTGTATTCTTCTCTTTCCATGATGATCTCCCTTTTTGTATTCTTCTCTTTCCATGATGATCTCCCTTTTTGTATTCTCTTTCCATGATGATCTCCCTTTTTGTATTCTTCTCTTTTCCATGATGATCTCCCTTTTTGTTTTCTTTTCTTTCCATGATGATCTCCCTATTCATCTATGTGTGAACATGTTATTGTTAAGAAGAATCTTCATGCAGTTAGTTCAAAACTTAAATGCTACCAGTCACACTTTGTTTTGTGTGGCCACACTCCTCATTGAAAATACTAAACTTGTTGTATTCCAGCACCATGAGAGTTGTTCCTACAGGTGTCAGCAGGACTGTTAAAAAACTAATGAGGTCAAAGTTGCCAGACTTGGGACATCACGGTGACATTGCTGATCTCTTTTTGGGACAGTAAGTGCAGATTTTGTTGTTCATGTTGTTTCCCTTTCACTATATTATTGATCTGTGTGTCTGCCCAGGAGCTGCTGTGCCAGAAAGGGGAACAAATACAGCGGCTCTGTCTGTTGTTAAGGATGTCGTAAGATGTGACTACAGCGGTTTTGGGGTGAAGTTGGTTGTCCCATCTCACGGAGGGTCAAAATGCTCTAAAAGATCTTTGTTTTAAAAAGTCAGAATTTTCAGGCCGCAAGGTGCTGATATCAAACTAAACCACACACCATGACATTGCATTCCATATCTAGACTAGATCCTGCTGACCTGCAGGAGTACAAGAACAAATGCAGATGAGTTTGTTGTGAAACTTGTGTGTCAGCTAGCAAGGATATATGAGGCTTGCTCAAATGAAGCCCATCCAAGTGGGTTTATTACAAGATTATGAAATATACATCAAATGTCATTTTGACCCTATATGAGATGGTTGGTTGGTTGGTTGCTGATCCAGCGGCTCATGCCATTAGATGGCATTATATTGTTGGGAAGTCTGTGGATTTTCAGCCCACCCCGGGACAGAGCCAGAGAATAACTATCACACCTCCAGGAAGGTAGGTTTCAACCTTTGCACTGCGCCCAGCCACTGTAGCCAAGATAGGGTTCACTGTGCTAATTCCCCTGCCACCAATTGACTACTGGTTATGCCGAATTGCTCTATAGCTCCAGGCATGCAACCAAATGTTCAAGTCAAAAGGATTGTCAATGTGCCTTTATGATGGGCCTCAGCCATAGGAAATACAGTGATGTCAGTTTCCTCCTCAGTGCTGCACAGTACATCTCTGGCTCCCTCCCAACCACAGAGGGTGCATACATATATATTCAGGCAAACATGAAAAACATTTCAACAACAAAACAAAATCATAACTGTATAGATGACATGCCATGAAGCTTCTATAAGAAGATAACCTCAATATAACGGCATGTCATCCACTAAGGTTTTCTGTTGCATGGATGGTATGTCTAGTGGGCCATTGGTGAGACCCACAGACGCAACCACATCCATGGCCTATATGAGATAGAACAGCTAACTCCACAGCATAACCTCCATTGTTGCCTTTTATGGCATGCATGGAAGGTAAACAGTGCTATTCTTTGTTCCCCTTTCAGGATCCGGCAACAAACGGGTGTGTCAGAAGTGTGACTTATAAAACACAGGAACATCCCATAAAAGGTATGAAAACTGTACCAAGTCTTCTGCATTCATTAGTTCTCCACACCAATATGAAACAAATTTGGTTGATGAATGTATTTCTCAAGGAATCTAACACAACTCTAACTTGTATGTGTTTTGTACTTGATTTATGTTCTAGAATTTTGTTGCGAACAAACAAATTTATTTAGATTTGGTACAAGTAACTAAGTAAAGTAACCCATAGTATTTATTAATGCCATAGGGGTGTGAGATGTTAGCGATCTTACATTTCAGAGGCTCTGTAAATGAGGGCGGTAGCCATCTCCTCTCCCTCGCAGTCTTTACTTTCCATATTAATCCTGTACATAAATACTAGTAATTAAAATATGCCTGGAAATAGTAGGGCAGAAAAGACAAGGTAACAGTAAAACGATGTTCGAAAATGTACGACACCTAATAGACAGCAAACCTCAACCATCATTAAAAGTGCTGAAAGATAAACAAGGAAACATACTAACAGAAGGGAAGCATATCTTACATAGATGGAAGGAATACTGCAGTGAGATGTATAATGACCCAAGACAAACTAAAAACAGAACAATAAATGAATATGAAAAGGAGCCAGAACCCACAAAGGAAGAAGATACGCAATAGAAAGTTTAAAGAAAGGTAAAGCCCCAGGCAATGATGGCTTAACAACTGAAATGATATACGCAGGCGGCGAGGCCGGAATCAAGATTTACCACAAACTCTGCTGCAAAATATGGGAAAGCGGTACATGGCCGGATATATGGAAAAAATCATTATATATACCCCTCCCCAAAAAAGGCGACCTTCAGATTTGCTCTAACTATCGAACTATAGCTCTTATAAGTCAAGCAAGTAAAATAATGTTAAACATCATAATGCAAAGAATCAAACAGAAATTAGAGATGGAGATAAATGAAACACAGGCTGGTTTAAGATCGGGCAGAGGAACAAGAGATCACATTCTTAACATGAGATTGATCATAGAAAAGTGTAGGGAATTTTCAACTGACCTGCACATGTGTTTCATAGATTACTCAAAAGCGTTCGACTGCGTCCAACACCAGCAACTATGGGAGATAATGAACAGTATGGGTTTCCCAAGACATCTGATTCATCTAATAGAGGAACTTTACCAAGATCTAAAGGCTGCAGTGAAGTTAGAGGACGATCTCTCAGAGTGGTTTGAGGTACAGAGTGGAGTAAGGCAAGGGTGCACACTCTCCCCATACCTGTTCAATATCTACGCTGAAAGTATAATGAGGAACGTGAGAGAAGACATACACAACACTGACTACCACGCTTTAAACATAGGTGGATTCCTAATCCCGGAACTACGCTACGCAGACGACACAGTACTTCTTTCAAACGATATAAAGGGATTGGAACAACTAATCAAGAACACAAAGAAATATAGCGAAGCACAAAATTTGTATTTAAACACGCAGAAAACAAAAATCATGTCAACAGATATAACAACACAACAACAAAAAATCAGAATAGACAATACCGAGATAGAATGTGTGGATAAAGGAGCAAACATCAACAGTGCAGGAGATTGCATGGCAGAAATAAGGAAGAGATTGGCAATGGCATATTGCAAAATAACACAGCTGAAAAACATATGAAGAAACAACAAAATAGAAACGAAAGTGCTAATGTTACGAACTTTTATTTTTCTGGTTGCAACATACGGCTGTGAAACATGGACTCTAAGTAAAACAGCGGCAAAGAAGATCAACACCTTCGAGCTGAAATGCTACAGGAAGATACTTAGAATATCATGGAAGGATAAAATCAGAAACTCAGATATTATAAACACACTGAATATTCCAGAGTGTTGGTTACTAAACACAATAACAAAAAGAAAACTACGCCTGTTTGGTCATATAAAGAGACATAACTGTTTAGAAAGACAAATAATGGAGGGAAGAGTACCTGGCAAGAGGAGAAGGGGCAGACCAAGAAGACGATGGACTGGCGACATTAAAGATAACATGAATACATCGCTAGAAAATGCAAGCCACATCGCCCAAGACAGAGAGAGGTTCAGAGAGTTCATTGGGAAGACAACGTTCTGGAAGGAATACGTCACATGACACCCATTTAAGGCTGGATCGACCCGGTTATCGTTGCGGTCTGTAAAACAACTGGGGAATGAACCCAGGACCACTCTTATGCGAAGCCAGTGCGCTAATCACTGCGCCTCCCTAACAAGTAACATACTATTATAGGAATGTCCCTGGCTGGATGAATTAATAAAACAATTTGTCTCAAACTGCTGGTAGCTGGTGTCATAAGTACGTCGTTCAAGTCTTGCATGCAACCTTCTGATAGTTTTTTCTTTATCACTTTCATTGAATTGATAACCGTACACAAATTATGGCATGTCTGTTTCTTATGTTAAAGTATATTGCATCTTCCAACAATCAGGGGTTTGTCAGATAGTGAGGGTGAGCAGGACGGCCCACACAGTCAGGTTACAGTTCCCCAGAAGGTCAAGGACAGAGGAGTTGCCAAGAATACAGTCAGTGCTATACGGTATGGCATATATATTTTATATTTTGTTGAACATTCATCTAAAATTATTTACATTGTCATGTGGGGGTGTGGCACATGACTGAGAGGTCTCACATTTGTGAGGTCCAGGATTTGATCCTCTGTACGGTCTGGGTTTTTTTTCGTTTGGAGCGTAAATTAAAAAACCCACCCTGAACATGATGTGGCGATGACAAGGGTATGCAGTCTTTATTACAAAAGTCACTTGAAATCTTGCTTCAACTCCCTAACGGGAAAAATGCAGTATTGACAGTCATGTGGGGTAGCAACATTTCTTGTCTTACATTTTCACTGCTTTCTTCCAATGTCCAGTAAGCTTGCCTTTTGTCTGTATACAAAATGGTGGAACTTGCCTTATACACACACATGCAGACTTTACATGACTTGTACACACACACACACACACACAGGCTCCCTCTTAATAACCATATTACATACTAGTGATAGTTGGAGTTTACTAGCATGATAGCTCTAGTGGCACTCCCACCTCTTACAAACGCACATATTTTCTGGTGTGTAATTGCTTGGAAATGAAAAACATTCATACATGCAGGGTTGTAATGGATATATTTTATGTTTTTAAATCTCCTGTGTGGAAACTCTGGTCTGGACATCTAATTCAGGGTGTATAGAATAAGGTCTCTGTCTATTTTCCAGCCTTGTCATAGGAGACGACTTAAGGAAAGTTGGGGATGGGCTGACAACCGTTGGAAAAAATCATTGTCACTGCATGTCTTGCCTCGATGTCTTACTTTTGTCTTCTGTCAAATGGTACCCATGGATGAGTAGAGATGCATTGCTTCTTTGTCCTTATGTAGCAGACTCTTGTAATCCTGGGATACTGTACTGTCTCGCTGGAATGGCTACTTTTAGGAACTAAACATGCATCCATAAACACCCCCCCCCCCCCCCAAATCTTAACGACGCTTGTGAGGCAGCAAACCTCATGTATTTTGAGTGTCACCTCAGTTACTCAACTGAAGAGGAATTATGTTTTTGTCAGAAATAGTGTGCTGCTAAGAGCTACCTGCTCACAGCTAGAGGGATTATTTCATCATCATCATCATGTTCAAGAACATGTTCTAGTATTGGTAAAGTCTTCAAAATAATAATTGTTATTCTGATAATTATGGAAAGTAATTCCTTTTTTTTATTTTTCCAGCTTAAAAGAGATTGGTCCACGTCTGACCTTACAGTTGATTAAAATTGAGGAAGGTTTTGAAGATGGAAATATTCTGTATCATTCTTTAGTTCAGAAGACAGCGGAAGAAATTGAGGCAATCCGGGAATTGAGACGCAAGAAACAGTGAGTATTTAGTATTTGCTTTCCTATTTTAACTTCTGTGTTCTCTCTCTCACTCTCTCTGATAACCAACATGAAAGTGAGTGTAATTTTTGCAGAGCAGTGTGAAATCACTGAACTGCCAGTTTCACAGCGTAGTTGTATTTTGCGCCTTCCAGTCCAGCACATCTTTTTAATTCGGGTGAGCTTCCCTAGTATGTGACAATCTTCCTGTTTGTTGCCAGGCAAACTAATGTGTATAGACCCTATGCCCTGTCGGTTTATCATCCAGCGTCATTGGACTTTACAGGCCAAAACATGGCCCTTGGTGGCAAAAATGGTTGTCAGGGATTTAGGCTGGGTTGAATATGTCCCATCTCGCACACGGTGTTCCGCTGCCTGTGAACTTGTCTTGCATAATTAGATGCACTGCCCCTGTGCCATTGGGTACTGAACCATTTCTCATCTGTTAGCATGGTTCTGGTATAGGAAAAACTCTATATAGTAGAGTTGGGCTCAGGTTCTTCACATAAAATATAATGTTGAAGTTGCTTAGGTAGTCAGGCTTTAGGGGAATTCTCTATATTATCTATAGCACAAGTATGACTGAGCACATGGGAGGCAGAATGAGCAGTTTTGTTTAATCAGTATGCTACAGGAACCATTAGCATGCATATATTTCTACATGTGCTTCTATTGGTTTGCCTTGAATGCAGTGACATTAGTTAATGAATAAACTCAAAAGAGTTTATATGTTTCTGGGAACTTTCATTGTGTGTATTCCAGATTCAAGTTTCTAATTAGTACTTTAACACTATATTTCAAGGAGTATTTTTTGTATGTATAACAAACAAATTAGACTCAAAATATTTTCTGCATTTTTATGTTCACAATTTTGAAGGTCATTTTCCTTTAAACTCAGATGTTTTTTTTGATAGATCCTTGAATTTCAAGATCATACATTATTTATATATTTTGTATGTATTTGAATTTGTAAAGGAATGCGCAAAGGACATTTTTGTAAGCATTTTACAAGGTATATTTTTCTTATTTGTTACAATACGGGAAGCTGTACCTACATTCCAACTTTTTAATATCCAGTTTCATTCCAACTTTGTTATAGTATGTGCAGCTTTCGTGTTGTCACTGAAAAATCAAGTCACTAGCAAACTGTGTTGTCACAAAAAAATGCAGAATTTAATCAGAGATGTCTGTTGCTGAGCGTGTCAGCTACAGATAATGATTGCTGTACGTTTTGTCACAAACATGAGTACTGCTGCAACATGAAAACGTGCAGTCAGGGTAATGAATGATCTTATTTCACTACAGCAGTGGAATGATTTGGTGGAAAACTGAATTGAAGGCATCTGTGCATGAAGTTTGTGTAATACAGCATAACACAGCTGCCCTAAAGGCGCATCGGAGAAGGAACGATTGTGGATGTTAGGGCTAACACCCCCACCCCTCCACACAAAAACTAGAAAAATATGTCTAATAAATGTAATATTTATGCTAACACTGCTTATATACTTCGTTTCATTTTTCACTACTTATTTTGCGTGACTATGTTTATCAGTTTATGTTTATCATTTATTAATTTAATTAGGATTAGTTATGTTAAACATAAGCAACCCTAACAATGAATATTTAAATTAATTATTGACATAATATTTAGATTAATTCTAAAAGAAGCAGGGAGTAATGGGTTCCAAACCAGAGTCTAATTAGGTTCATAACAGGTAATAAACTATTATTTGTCATTGGTTATTAGGAAAAGCAAGCAAGCCCAAAAACAACGACAGGAAGAAAATATCCGGAAAAAGAAGGAAGAAAAAGAAAAGCATATTCAGAAGACACTTGAAGGTATGAAGAAGAAGAAGGAAGAGATTGATGATGGAGAGGATGATACTCCGGAGGATACAACTACAAATCTCAATGAGCACTCAGGTAAAATGTCTTACCATTGTGTCAATTTAATTTGTTTTCTGCCTTGAGGTCATGATAGATATGGTTGTGTATTTGTTCCTAAACTTGTACCGGTTACCAGAATTGTAGCCCAGAGAACAAAATATATATGCATTGTGATTTACAGCATTGCTGCTATATATCTGCACCTTTCAGTAACAACAGTCTGCTGAGGTATGCAGTACACTGAACGATGGTAATAAACAACTTTCGATGATGTCATATTGAGAACATATTTCATTTGAAATTCAGTGCTCAACTTTATAGACACCATATACTGTGGAATCCTGTTATAAAACTTGGTCCAGACTGACAAAATATGTATGCAATAAATGCCAGGCTGTCTGGTGGAGTGGTGAGAGCCTGTCAGTGACGGCCATGGTACCGAGTTTGATTAAAATCTACGGTGATGGATTGGAAGGCCATCTCAAGTGGATAAGGCGAATGTGTGAGAAATGCACAGGTAAAATCCCAGACCTCCGATGTTTGGCAAAGCAGCACCTCGTTTAGGAAGGTGTACCAACCCTGAGTCTAATTGACCATCGCTGTTACCCAACGCAGCTCATACGGAAGAAATTAGGTCTGGGACCTAGGGACACAGGGTGGTAATGGAATAGTCTTGCTACATAAGGAACAGCTTACTGTCTGCGAAGCGCCTCGTCAGATAGACAAACAATGGATGATACAAGAAAACTATCAGTTCACCTCGTAACATGCACCCCCTCAGTAGAAGGTTCCTCCAATAGGCATTGCACCATGCTGAAAGGTGAAGTCTTCTGTGTATGAAAGAAAGTTCAAAAACCTCCCCATTGCACATAGGAAGTAAGAGCTAATTGCTCATAATTCCTGAGGTGCACAAACAAACTACAGACTTCATTGTACCATTTTGTCATAGTTTCTTTCGATATTCTGGAAAATTTACTGAGAGTAATGCAGACTGTGTTTAACCTATACATTTTTTTCATTAACAAAATCACCAGTGTTTTGCAGGGGTCCGATATGGGATCAAATAATAGGGACTCTGTTACCTGGCATGCATTCTGTTACCTGCAGAATATTAAGGTGGTTTTGCGAGTGGCACTGACTGTCCCATCCAATAGAGAATGAAAGTGTCAGGATGAAATGTGCAAATGTTGCATCTAAACTGTAAACATTGACATAATGCATTCTGTTTACTGGACTAAATCTAGCTACACTGCAAGAGTTTAAGAATGTATGCATAAGAAGATGATTTAAGCCTTCCACTTCCCACAATGAAAAGGTACACCATTCTCTGGTCATTGAAACCCAATGATTACTTTATGTGGGAATATTGTACAAGGGACATAACATATGGTAATAATTGTATATAGTGAAATTCAGTTAATACACACATATTCTGTCTGTCCCGACCAATTCATTATACGGGATTTTCATTATAGTTTGGATATGCAAACTCAAAACTTTTGATATATACCACAGGCCTACATCAAAATGCCCCTGCTGGCAGTCTCCATAAGACTTATGTTCAAACACTGTTCAGCCTGTAGCATCACAGGTTTGACATAATCATTTCCTTATTATCACTGTTTACAGTTGACTATGATAGTTCGTGATTTAATCATTTGCGAGCCAGTGCATGTAATAATAGCCAGTGCATGTAATAATTTTAAATCAGCCTCGTCGACCATTAAAAAATAGCTCGACAGGTTGGATTTACCCTGTGGGTCATACCTTGCCCACCTGCAGTGGTGGACCAGTTTTCTGCACCAATTTAAAAGAGTACATTAGGGAAAAATGACTTGATGAGAAAAATATTACAGTCGGAGAAACAATAGATAGTTTCTATACAATTATATACTGCCATCTGCAGAAGACGGATGTGCCGGGCCATTGGCGCAAATAAAACGGCGGCACAACGCATTTCCATTCTCTGGATCCTGCTAGAAATCTAGTAGGACAATGGTCTTGCTACAAAGGAGATCCAGCAGGAGTTTGAGAATGAACGATGAAGAAGATATATACTGCCAAAGATGGATGTATCTGGCCATTGGCGCAAATAACACGCAGACACATTTCCATTTTCTGGACTAGATCCTGCTAGAGAACTAGTAGGATCATTGTCCTGCTACAAGAGAGATCTATCGGGAGTTTGTAAGAATGAACGTTGAGGTAGAAGAGGTTATTGCTTCCAGCTCTTGTCATGTTTTAGCAAACCTTTGTGTCTCTGCATATAATTTTTGTCATGTTTTAGCAAACCTTTGTGTCTCTGCATCTAATTTTTGTTATGTTCCAGCAAACCTTTGTGTATCTGCATCTAATTTGTGTCATGTTCTAGCAAACCTTGTGTCTCTGCATCTAATTTGTGTCATGCACAGAACATTACTATTCAACCAATGTTGAATTTTTAGATGTCACAGATACGTGGAATCATATCTTCAGTATAATGATCTCCAGTTGGATGTGATTTGGGTTTGTGTTCCATACACACCTTTACAGATTTATTATCTATTAGTTGAAGTTATTCATTAATTATAACTATGTATCTTGATCACCAGATGATGATGACATTGAGTATTACAGACAGGAAGTTGGTCAGGAACCCGAGCCAGGTGACTGCTTTATTTTTTTTTTTGTCATTTAAATAAAATCATCTTTGAGTTGTGAAAAGTGCAGATGACTTATTAGGTCTCTGAAATTTCAGTTATTTTAAAAGTAATAAGAAATGTGTATAGAATGTAACTTAATGTATATGGGTGTTAACTGTTGAAATATTCAATATAATTGTCTGTGGTGTTGGGTAATTCTGAACATTTTTGATTAAACTGTCAGAAATGTTGAAAAGGATATGAGGACCAGATAACTATATATTTTCTGAAAGTGTACAGAACAAGGTATCAATTTTGGGTGTTTTAACAATAAAATGTTGTTTTGTTTTGCGTTCGCTCCATTGTAACCATCACGGATATCGGTGCGATTTCCGCCGGGAGCGTGATTACGTTGTGCCACCGTTATGCGCCTTGTAGGCCTAGCACATCCGATTTTGGCATGCCTTGACAATTCGGGTGGGCTACCCTTAGCCTGTGACAGCCTCTATATCTGTCTCTAGGCACGCGTAGTGGCGAATCTTCGCCCGGACGATTTTTGCTCTCGTTTAGCTCGCACGAGGTGTTCCACTGTCTATGAACTTGCCTCGTGTAATTGGACGTGCTGTGCCTGTGCCCATTGGGTACTGAACCGTTTCTCGTCCGTGAGCCTGGTTCCTTAAGGGGAAGAACTCAACAGAGGTGTTGGACCCTGGCTCTTTCGCCCTCTTAGCCGAGGTGTCATTCACCGACATCGTGTACCCCGTGTCCAAGTTTGAGTCTCAACCACGCGTTTGAGAGCAAGGCGTTCTCGAGCTGAGCGTCCATGTCCCAATAGCGCCTGAGCCCATCAGGTACTGAACCCTTTCTCTCTTCAAGTGTATTTCCGGTGTAGGTAAACCTGACAGTAGAGTTGGGCCAGGGCTAAATCGTTGTCCCTTTTGTGTCTGAGCCCATCGGGTACTGAACCCTTTCTCTCTGCAAGTGTACTTCCGGTATAGGAAACCTTGACAGAAGAGTTGGGCCAGGACTACCATTGTTGTCCCTTTCTTGCCTAAGCCCATCGGGTACTGAACCCTTTCTCTTCGCGAGCATATTTCCGGTTTAGGAAGGCTCGACATTAGAGTTGGATTAGGTCTTCTTGCTTTACCAAACGCCAATGAATGGGTCTGGGTCTCTGCCTGTAAGGAACACAGGTAACTAGAAGCTCGTCTCGAGCTGACGGAGCTTGTAGTTCCCCTTTCCTAGGGACTTTTCATTTTCTATTTGCAGTTCGCGCTGCCCTCTAACGCTGTTCTGCCCTTTCATTGTTTCATTGTACTCGGTATGAAATCTATTTGTCTCTCGCCATGCATCTACCTTTACGTGCATTTTACATTGGCCGCCCCTCCAATGTTCGGACTGGACTGACTAGCTTCACTGTATGTCGACAGTGTCGCTATATGTGGTGATGCTGGTGGTGTCGGAGATATTGTCTGTCTCTTGTGCAGTCAAATCTCTTTCCATCTGCTACCTCCACATTCTCGGACACGATCCCCAAAAGATTTGGCCAGAATCAGCTTGAGCTGCTGTATTTCTGTTTCCAGGGTGCACCTCGTGGAGGTACATTTGGGATCTTGGTTATCTGCTAACCCTGGGTCCGCCTAGAGCAATGCATTCCCTTTGCACCCCCAATAAAATGTTGACTTTGACAGTGATTATTACCTAAAGAAAACATACTTCACATTGATCATTGTTTTTACTGTGATAATTTTGTATCAACCCATTGTTGTTACTTTCCTTTGTTGTCTCTCCAGAAATGTTTACAAGAAAAATAAAGAGGGCTGAAGGAAACAAAGCTGAACATAAGCCAAAAAGAAAGTGGGCTGGAGGAAAGTCAACAGAAAACAAGCTAAATAGAAAGAGGACTGGGGGAAACGCAGAACACACACCAAAAAGAAAATGGGCTGGAGGAAAGTCAACAGAAAACAAGCTAAATAGAAAGAGGACTGGGGGAAACGCAGAACACACGCCAAAAAGAAAATGGGCTGGAGGAAAGTCAACAGAAAACAAGCTAAATAGAAAGAGGACTGGAGGACATGCTGCAGAACACACACCAAAAAGAAAATGGGCTGGAGGAAACTCAGCAGAAAACAAGCTAAATAGAAAGAGGACTGGAGGAAACTCTGCAGCAGACAAGCTAAAAAGAAAGAGGGTTGGAGGAAATGCAGAACACACACCAAAAAGAAAGCGACAAAAATTATATTAAGGTTTTCATATCTCTGAAAGTGTGATGGAAGGATGACAGAATAACCCAGTTTACTTGTTGACAGAATACAGTCTGAAAGAACAGTCAGTTTTTAACTGTAACATTGCACAAATGCAGTGAGTCTAGGGCAATAGAACCATGTCATTCCCAAGATTGATGCTTCTGTAGATGCTATCAGAAGCAGACTAATTTGGATCTTTTGAAGCAGGGAATGAGAGCAATTTTGACAAGATATATTGTGCTAGTAAACAAAACAGTCTTGTAGGCAGCAGTAGCCTTTAGAGAGCATTGAATTAAATATTGTAATAAAGATTGTTTATGTAATGTTTAATTAAACATGTCCCAATAAATTCATTTCAACCTAAAAACTACTTTTTTACATGTTTGTTAGTGGGTGTCTGCAGCTATGTTGATAGGATACAAAACAAGGCACAAAGATCAAGCAGTTTGACTGCTATTAGCTTTGGTTACTATCACCGGGTTACAGTGTGCCAGGATCGAAATCACGCCCGGACATAAATCAGGGTCGTGATTTCTCACCCAACAACCAGTTGCCCAGGTGTAAATGAGTACCTGATGCATGAGTTAAGGAAGGTAAACACAGCAAGGAAGGGAACTGGCCACCCTACCTAATAGTAGCTGTGACTTAGTACATGAAAAGTTATCTTCATACACAATGGCAGGTGTCTGCCAGGGAGGTTGGTGACCAGCACGTGTGTATCGTTAATCTACCAAAAATATGGTTACAGGCATTCACTATTCAGTGGAAAAAAACAAACCACTGAACATATTAGTCGCCACCACAGAAGTAGGATGTGTTGGGTCAATGGACAAATAAAACTGAAATTCAGCTTATTTCTGTTCTCTGGACTACATCCTGCTGGAAATCTAGTACGGCCACTGTCCTGCTATAAGAGAGATCTGGTGGAAGTTTTAGAACAAACGCAAAAAAATATTGGGTGTGTTATATTTTAAAACAAGATAAATACCCTCTTCAAGAAATAATTTTCAGACATTCTGTTGAAAACGTAAGGATATTAGGTCAAAGTCCTTTCTGAAAAATCTGCGAATAGGGCATAGTTCGCAGAGGCACTCGAAGTGGTGCTAGCACTTCCGATTTTGAGATCAAAGTACTGGCTGCACGCTGCAGTTGAAGGATATCTGAACCAGAGCTTTTATGAATGCTATGTGTCTGTGCTCTGTGGGGATGTTTATCAGACCCTGAACGATAAGATTCATAAGGCACTTGTGATGAAGCAGTGATGGCCAAAGATGTGTTCATATTCATATTGTTTGTATCAGGAAACTTGAAAGAATGGGCTTCCTGTGGACCAAAGACCTTTGTACTTCTAGATGTCCCACTTAAAGGTGTTTCTGGTCTGGAAGATGATGCACTGCAACTAGCTAAAATCCCAACACGATTATGTTTGCGTTTGATTATAGAAGGAAAATGAAAGACACGAAGAGCTATCTTCCTGGAGATGATTGTAAGAATGACTCCAGTAACTCCAAGACCTACTGCCGCTGCTGACATATTGTAGGACCACGAAAGGCTCTCAGGCAATTGATGTAAAAGTCCAAAGACAATAACACTGACAAAGTGGAACACAGCTGAGGAGCAAAGTAAATATTCAAATTAAGATTGTACAAATTATTTCCTTTAATTTTAACATTTACATAATCAAAGCATTAGTATTCTTATGACTCATTTATAATGTTCATGAGTTCCATGGTACTGAATACATATCAGTAGTTTGCCAATGCTTTACGAGCTGGAATAAAAAATTTGTCCTTAATGTAAATAAGATAAAAATAATGCAAATCAAACAGAAATGCACTAATACCTACAACAGTTATTGACAAAGAACAACTAGAAAATGTTCATTAACAACTTTGAATAGCTTGGGTCAACAATAAAAACAACAGGAAGTTGTTCAGCTGAAATCAGGAAGAGATTAACAATGGCCCTACAAAAACACCACATGAAAAATCTAGCATAATATGCAAACAGAAAAACAAAAGTTACAACTACTGTGAAATCAATCTCTTTAACTCTTTGTCCCCGTAAGCCACAGTAAGGTTGTCCTCCTATGCCGGAGCACATTTTAGAATATTTTTAGTAATTTATGGTAGTATTTGTATT
This sequence comes from Meghimatium bilineatum, assembly GCA_034231615.1. Lineage (NCBI taxonomy): Eukaryota > Metazoa > Mollusca > Gastropoda > Stylommatophora > Philomycidae > Meghimatium > Meghimatium bilineatum. The sequence continues at coordinate 4,164,414 of CM067320.1, read as the reverse complement.
TTTACAATTTCTCCATCACCATTCTATTCACATTATCAATTCTGACATCAAAACATTCAGAAATGGATAGGCAATTATATTATGTTTAGTGTGTGTGCTTATTTGCAATAGTATATTAGGTATATAAAATTTAATTAATAAAAAACAAGAAAATATGGGGAAATAACAATATAAATTTTTACATACCCAAGCTTGTATCCCAGAAAACTTAATCATAATCCATTTATTGTGAAATAAAACACACCTACATGAATCCTGAACCATTTTGTACTGCATGCAAGTATTTATATATACAGAATTACTTATAAATGTCACATTGTCTTGAAGTCAACAAATGTATACAAAATGCACATTTTTCACAAAATTTTCAAATCACTAGGCCTACATTTTAGTGTCCAGGACTTATTTAATCCTTATATACATAATATAAATCATTATGCCTTAGATAATGTTATGAATATTCCCATTCGTATATGATACTCCTAAAATAATGTTTTTGAATATAGATAAGGGGGAAAGAAATATATATTTCATTGGAAACGCCCCTCCTGAGCTTCATCAAAACTCAAATATAAATCAGAACTTCCATCAAAGTCAGATCGTAATAATAATTATAATTCAATATTAGGCCTACAATCATCAACTAAGCTAATGTTGAAATTATTACCTAACGTATTTTAGAACATTTCCAAAGCCTAGCTAGATTAAAAACATAGATGATATATAGATTTCATTACTTCAAATGCAAGTAGCAATAAGTTACACAAAATTAAAATGTAAACACACTTGTTTATATGAAATTAGAGCTCAAATTTAACAAAATGTCTCCGACTTTCGCCACGCTTTCCAAGATAGACCTATTTAAGTTCGGAAGTACCGCAAATAGTGACTGTTCGTTTGATTTTACGGTCGTCGTAATGTTTATAATTCATAAGAATAAATTCATATAAAAATGTTGATTTAAGCGGCTTTTGGCATAGCGGTTCCTACAAATGTAGATATTAGCGGCTCGGTGGATATAAGGAGTTAAAATAAACTAGAAGCTTATCCTGGCATTGTCCGGGCGAGAATAAAACATAGAATAGATGCATTTTGAAATACAATTGAAAACATTTCTTTTCTTGTGAATGAAATCAAACCCAAAAAACCAATATATAATTAACCCCTTAGCTAAGGAGGTATCCTTAAGGATACAATGAGGGGTAGCTGTCATTTTGCTGAGATCTTCTTAGTTTCCCAGGTAAACAATTCTGGATGCTTTATTATAAGTATCCTGACACATTTTTTCCATGGGTAGCTAAGAAGAGGAGGATCTCTGCAAAATTGCAGTGGATTTTCACTGTATCCTTAAGAATACCCCCGCAGCTAAGGGCAAACAGAAAACATCCTGGGTACAATACAAGAATCAGTGGACAAATCATGTAACAACATACCATCTTTTTAATTTCATATGCTATTGCACCATCAACTAAAATATGAAAACATCAACCCGTACACATTCATGTGGTTTGAAAATCACTCAGAAAGAAAAAAAAATTCAAGGGTGGAAATAGGTAATGCTTTTAGTGCATTTTTAATGACTCCTAGTGTATGTAAATTAGTATGGAGAGATGAAATTATGGAATAATTAACATTTTCTATAGGGAATTTGTGGAAACATATACACTATAACAGGATTCCACTATTAAGAAGCTATATTTTTCTAGTGGTAACATATTGTTGTGAAACTTAAATAATTACATCAGCAATAGAAAATATACCGGTAAGCATTTGAAACTAAATGCTATAGCAAGTTCCTAAGAATATCATGGACAGAAAAACAATCCAATACAAACAATTGTTAAAAAAAATTGGATATGTAAGGGTGAGGTTTATGTATGTATGTTTAGTCCCCGGAGGCAGGTATTCCAGCATCTCAAGATTACTATGACAATTATATACATATGGTACACAGTATACACATCTGGGCGAATAATCTAATTCTTCTGTCAGATTTGTTAGCCTATCCACAGCGATGGCACATCTAGCATTTTGAGTTATCAAAGGGACAATGGTGTAATATCCGCTGATCTGCAGCTCTTTGCTGATTATCATGGGGATTATCTCAAACTCCCATTGGATCTCTCTTGTAGGAGAATGTTCCCACTAGATTTCGTGCTGGATGTAGTCCATAGATCAGAAATGTATACGAAACACAATTACAATTCATAATAACATATAAGAAACTCAATTACCATCCATAATCACAAATGGGGAAACTTAATTACCGTCACTAATTATGAAAGGAAAAACTCAATTACAGGCAATAATTACATATTAAACTTACTTCCAATACTGTAGCCTGCATCAAAAATCCTTGTCCGACAACCATTTGATTTCTCTTCTTTCTTCATACAATACAAAGTCAAGTGTATGACAGGGGCTAGTGTGTAAGCAACTGTTGCGAGGATTTGTAAAACCTGAGTGGCTATGTGGTAATCTGAGAAGAGGTTGGAATAAATGTTCAACGGCGTAGGAAATCATATCATATCAGAAACAACTATGTTATGAACCCATTAGAGAAGGAAAACTTGTTTTGTCATTATCCCCAGGAAATGTGAGCAACGTGCTCTTACTTCCTGTGTGTAGTTTGTTCTTTCTTTCAGAACCAGGACACTTTGGTCAAATGTAATGCATATCAAAGTAGCCTCCTCAGGAAGGAAGAAGATACATATATTTGATTATTCTGTATAGAGACCAGTGGCGTAGCTTCAATAGACGTCAAACTGTTCTGCGTCTTCTCCATTATTAAACAACTAGGACAGACAGCATCAGCAGGAAACACCACCTGTTGACATTGGTGTGTTATTTTAATTACTTCTGCAGCAAACACATACAAATGTAGTTATTTACCATAAACATCACAGAAAGATAATTGCAGGTTAATTTTTTTCTTTCCAGTTATCCATTCTTGACACCAAAAAGTTTTAGGATATGTATCTCTTCAGAGCGGAAGCATTCGTTTTCTGCTTAAGATCTGACCTTTGATCTTGTAATATCAATTGTGTTGTGGTTTGCTTTCAGATGCTGTCTTCAGACCAATCATATGCTTAGAAATAATGTATAATTATGTTAGTTCTCGTAACTAAAATGGCAATTCCAGTTTCTGTAATGAACAGTTTTGCAGAAAGGAAGAGCAGATGCAGGGAGCTGTATTACAAGATTATATACGGTATTTTTTTAAAAACTAGATAATATTTATATTGGGCCATAAATATGTTTCTGGTGGGAAAAGGGGGGGGGGGGAGGGGTAGCTTGCTACCTACCTACTAAAAGAAAGGTGACTACTTCCCCATTCTAAAAATTCATGCTATGCCTCAGATATAGATGGGGGGGGGGCTGTTTGTGTGTGGAGAAGATTGAAGGGATCTTTCATTGCCCCACCACAGGAAATAGATAATCCCATTTAATTATCCATGAAGCACACAAAATGGTAAGAAAGAAGCTGGCAAACACACACCCTCCTTCTCTTTCTCTCCCCCACCAACCCGTAAGGAAGTACTATGACATATACATTCACATTGCAAGTTTACCCCCTCTGAGTGGGAGACTTCTCAAAACGCACCTTCTATTACACATAGGAAGTACAAGTTGACAATGACTCGTAGTTCCTGGCAATAGAAACAATAACCATCTATATATATATATATATATATATATATATATATATATATATATATATATATATATATATATATATATATATATATATATATATATATATATACCGTATATATATTTTGCACGCAAAAAAAAAAGAGACTGCAGATAACAGATTGAGATCCTCTGACAGTTGAGGAATGGTCCTGACCCTAGAGAAAATCAGACATTCTGTGTAGACAAGTATTGATCCAGGCAAATAATTTAATGCAGAAATCTTTCATGCATGTAATGATGATGCTTCCATCCTTTTCAAAATTTAAGGATTCTGTTTTCTCTTTCCAACTCTTTCTTCTAGCTTCTAGTTTGGCTCTTTGGAATTTAGCTTTTGCGTGTTGATATATGTTCCTGGCTTGGGTTATTTTCCACTTCCGTCCGTGCTTTTTCTAATTCCTCTTGCAGCAGTTCTAGTTGTTCACTCCAGTATGGCTTGTATTGTTTGCGTGCTCCTCTTGGTATTGCTTCCTTGGCAGCTTGATGAATACATTTATTGAACTCATTGACTATGGCATTTATGTCTTTTCCTTCCATATCTATTTGTCCAGCTAAAACACTACTGCGGTGTTTAAATAGTCCCCAATTTGCTTGTTTATAATTCCATCTTGGAAGGCTACATGCATTTCCTGTGAGTTCATTTTTAATACTAAGGAGGACTGGTCGATGGTCGCTACCTCCAAGTTGCTTCCCCACTGTTCTATTGATTTCCCAGTTTAGGTCTGCTGAGTACAATGCCAAGTCTGGCGTGGAAGTGGTTTGCCATGTTCTTGCGTAGTGTGTTGGAGGATCTTTTGGCTTATTAAGCAATAGAAGACATTTATCGTCTTGCCAGCTTTCAAGTTCTTCTCCTCTTTTATCCATGTGGTCATAACCCCAGCTTTGAGAGTGACTATTAAAATCTCCACATACTATCAGTCTTCCTCTGTACGGTATTGTGTCCAGGGAAAGGGACTGGTCATTTGGACAATAATAATTTAGTAGGTTGAAGTCTGTGTTCTTGGTCTTTAGTTGAAGGACCTGATATTCTGCTCCTTCCATGTATAGCTCAGTTTGATGTGCGCTGATATTATTTTTGACTAGGGTTAGTATACCTCCTTTTCTTCTGTCTATTTGATCAGCTCTAAAGCACTGATAACCTGCAATTTTAAAGGCTACATCTTTACTGAGGTGTGTCTCTTGTATGCAACAAATGCTGACCTGTTCCTTAAGAAGGGTGTTTTCTAATTCTAATTTCTTGCTAAAGCCATCTTTTTTGTTATTTACACCCTCAGCATTCCAGTGCATTATTGTAAGTGGTGTCTCATTGGTTGGTAATATTTGTTGGTCAGTGATATTACTCTTGTGCCTCCTGGCTCCACAAGGCAATCGAAGAGGACCTCCAGTCGTATGGGGTGGGCCCTTTCGAGGTATAGGGCCCGGTGTTACTCCTGCCAGGTGAGTCGTCACAGGGTTAGCACCATAACGGGGTAATGCAGATATAGACATTCATGTGCGATAATGCATGACATTCTGATTGTTGCGGTGTGCCTTCTGGCCAAATGTCGCTGACTTCAGCACCTTTACTTGCTAGGCAAGACTGTGGTCCTGCCCGAATGTGGGAGGGCCCGGCCAGTCTTAGTTTCCAGCCTCTGCTGGCTGGACTAAGCCCCATCTCCACACCAAGGAGCTGGCCTCGATGGGGGTTTAGATTGATAAAAAGTGGTATGCTGAAGTTGGATATGTCAGACTTACCTGACAATTGGTAGGATTTTGTAAATGAACGTAGAAGATACTGATCTTTAAGTCTATTGATATGATAACCTCGCGATGTGAAACAAGGTGGTATCCTGGACAGCTCCTGGCATAAACACTAAAACTGGTGGGCTGAAGAGTCCAGATTTAGTTTTTCTTTTGTGGTATGGAGGCCAAAAGTGTACTTTTTTAGTACCTTGATGTTCCAAATAGTATCGTAGGACATCCAACCATGCATACTTTTTCTACTTCAACAAATGGTGGTACTATCTGTCATAGAATATGGCCTTGGCCTACTAACACTGTCACAGACACAAGTAGATAGATTGAAAAAAAATAAAATAAGGCAATGATAGCAGTACTAGGGGTGTACCCATCACTACAATGAGATTTTTGCTCAATCTCCCCAATATTAGAGTGCGACATCAAGTGCCCAAGTGTAGTCATATCTAAAAGTAACAGAATATAGTAACATAATATCTGGATGAGACAAAAATGAATGGAGCGGGGTAGGCATGAATGGCAGAAGCTGAAGACACGCACTACGAAGAGTATGTGAAATAGGAAAGTATAGTGAATGGGAAGAAGTAGACATTGAAAAAAAAATCATTGACCAATGTAATAATTCAACTAGATAAATCGTGTCAGAAATTGATTTTTTGGTATCATGGCAGAAGTTACAGTACAAGTCACAAAAATACAAATAAATGCGGTTTTGGTTTTGTTCTCTACAAAAATGGCTTGAAATTGGTTGAAAGATCATTTGCATACTCTACTATCACATCAAGCATGAGGATGGAGTTATAGCAGCACTGAGTTGGTTGATAACTGATACATCAACCCACTTGACAGTACTCATTGACACTCAAAGCGTGTTGCGTAAGATAGAAAAGGACATGTTGAGAAAGGAATGGGTTGCGTTATTGAACAACTCAATTCGCCTGTGTGTTCCCGGGGCCCGAATAGGAGCAAAGAATAGCAACACTGTTACCTTCCACGCATGTTGTAAAAGGCGACTAAGGAGGTTATGGGATGGAGTTGGCTGTCCCATCCCATATAGGGTCAGTGACTCAAAGCCATGCTGAAGTCGGATGTGTCAGGCCGAAAGGCGCAGATATCGCAACAATGCTGTAAACCATGACACAACGCATTCCTTTCTCTGGACTACATCCTGCTAATCTGCAGGAGTTTGAAAATGAACGCAGAAGAAGAAGAACAACTCAATTGTACAGAGCATTACATGGATATACTGTCCGGGAAGCACTGAAATCAGAGGAAATGAAAGAGCTGACTCATTGGCAGGCAATGCTGCAATTGACTGTACAACATTGAAAAGATAAAGCTGACTCATTGGCAGGCAATGCTGCAATTGACTGTACAACATTGAAAAGATAAAGCTGACTCATTGGCAGGCAATGCTGCAATTGACTGTACAACATTGAAAAAAGATAAAGCTGACTTAGTTATAGCAGTCATAAATTCATTACAAGATGAAAATGTTGACATACAAAGAATGACAGAAATGGAAGTGATTAGGGGAAAGAAAATGTACACTTTTTGGAAAGAACTGAAGATCACGTAATCAACACCTGACTGGGACTTTGAGTCTACATAAACTCAAATGGGTGCTGAAATGGAGAGAGCAGAGTACTTACGGGAATGTCCCGTGTGCTATGATGCTAGTTTCTAATCAAGAATCCAAATAGTGATTTTTGAGACTGAGGATCAGTACTTCTAGTACTTTTAAATCATATATATTCTATTTCTATTGTATTTTCTCTACTTTTCCTGTAAGGCATCGCAGGATTGAAATGACAAGTAATTTTCAGGCTCAGGAACATTTGGTTGTTTGATATGCAGTAATATTGTGACGTCTCAGAATGTTGGTAACTCCTTCAATCCACCTTCTTTGTCTTCTGTATCTTGTTTCCAATTTCATGTTGTATGCTCTTGACGCTGGCTAATAAGGATTCATTGTTTTTAGCACTTTTGAATCATATATATATATATATATATATATATAATTACCAAAAAAGTCAAAGAAGATCCAGCAATCAGGCATGGAATCCTGTTGTAACAACTTGATACGGACCGACACAATATGTATAGGGGCCTATATAATAAAATAAATTTGCTATATGGTACAAACAATAAAGGATACATATAATTGGGAATGTTCATGCTGAAATTGGATGTGCTGGGCCTACAAAGCGCATAACGGTGGCACACGGTAACTACGCTCCCGGCGGAGATCACACGAATATCCGTGCTGACAAAGGAGCGAACACAAAAGAAACAAACAAACATTGAGGATTTTGAAAAGTGTTGTTATATAGGGAAATTTGCAATAACAGTAGCGACACAGAGGGATTCCACTGTAGTATCTTTTATATCAACCTTATCCGCAAATAAAACGGTGACAACGCATTTCTATTCTCTGGACTACATCCAGTTGGAAATCTAGTAGGACCATGGTTGAGAGTTTGAGAATGAATGCGGAAAAAGAAGAAGAAAATCAGCCTGATTACCCAGTGAAAATAGATTTGCAAGTTGCATTTAGCCATCCAGAGGGCTGTCTTCTGCCAACCCCAACTTTAAAAACATCACTTTAACGTAACTCTACACAGTAACTCAAACATGAAGAAATATTGTGACAGTAGTATACACATCATATTAATAAGGAAGGGACTCAAGACACTGCAAGTTATGGCATACATAAATGTACTCTTAAACTGGAGGAAAATCTATAAATATATGACCAGCCCAAATCCTAAAGACAGCATCAACGTCCTGGGAAGGAAAGACCAAAGTATCATTTTCTGACTTCGCACACAACATGTACATCTTAACACCTCAACAGAATACAATCACAACACACTCCACGGTGTCGGCTGTGTACTTATCCCCAAGAAACTGTTGACAACCATCTTTTTGAATGTTTAGCTCTGGATGACATCAGGAAAATGTTTCTACCTCCAAGGCCAGATAAATGGAACACATTATATGGAACAAAACAACAGCTCACAAACACTTGCATATATCACGCAATGGTATTGGGTCAAAGGGCATGATCGCATGGACCGCTGGATCAGCAACCAACAAATGTACTCACCAGGTAAACGATCAAAGATGAGATTGGTACATCTCCCACGTTGACAGCTAACCCACAGACCATAGTTAATCTCATTGTCTTTATGCCAGTGGTCTGTGGCAAAACCTAACAGGAACAAGAGAGCTGACATCAATATAAAACCAATACCGACTCTGAAGACCCATTGAAACAGTTCTGTTGTATTGTTTTTATCCAGTTTCGCCATACAAAATGTGAATATTTCCTGGCTAAATAATCTGAGAGAATCATGACTTGTCTATCAGTATATCTTTCTTCTCTGTTATTCTTTGGGAATTGCTACATTTTTTAGATTAGATCTCATGAAGAGATTGATGCTAATTTAATGAGCAGTGTTGTCTGTATCTTTGACAATAGTTCAGTGTCCAGCTTGTCCAGATTCATAGTGTAAAACCCTGAGAAAAGATATATAATAAATTTGGTAACATGAAAAAACCTTAAATTTGCTTATTGCAAAGAAGAGAGTAAGTGATAGCTACCGGTAATAACTTATCAGGGCCATAAATAAGTCTTCTGTACGGGCACAGGTTATTTTATAATTAAAAAAATATTATTTCTAATTTTCCTGGAATTTTTAATGACCTTTTTTGGGAAACCAATTGAGGGGAAGTGTGTTGCCCACTTTTGTTTGTCTTATGAAACTTTTTTTTTTACTATCTAGGGGGTGGTTGAACCCACCCTCCCACTTATCCGTGGGCTGCAACTCATAATAATTGGCAGTTGCTAACTTTACCATCTGTAGACGAGGCTGAAACCTTATTAAGAAGACACATGACTATGTGGGGAAAGCAAAGAAACAGCACAATAAGATTCTATAATTATTTGCTTCAATAAATACAGCTTTCTCCAGATGCTGTATTAAGGCCTTACAACTGGTCACACCAATTGATTGAATTGAAAACAATGCTTTATAGAGGGATTCCACTGTATAACACTTGATTATTTTACTGTCTAGCTTAACCAGTGTATCATTAGTGTTTTTACTGACTAACTTAACCAGTGTATCATTAGTGTTCTTACTGACTAACTTATCCAGTGTATCATTAGTGTTTTTACTGTCTAACTTAACCAGTGTATCAGTGTTTTTACTGACTAACTTAACCAGTGTATTGTTAGTGTTTTTACTGAATAACTTAACCAGTGTATTATTAGTGTTTTTACTGACTAACTTAACCAGTGTATCATTAGTGTTTTTACTGACTAACTTAACCAGTGTATCGTTAGTATTTTTACTGACTAACTTAACTAGTGTATCGTTAGTGTTTTACTGATTAACTTAACCAGTGTATCAGTGTTTTTACTGACTAACTTAACCAGTGTATCAGTGTTTTTACTGACTAACTTAACCAGTGCATCATTAGTGTTTTTATTGACTAACTTAACCAGTGCATCGTTAGTGTTTTTACCTTTGTGTCGTTAGTGTTTTTAAAACAAAAAATTATAACACATAGCATCTCATTTCATATTACATCAGTAGGTGCATGATAAATGTTCCCCCACCCCCTTTCTGTACTGGGGACTTCTCAAAGCATACCATGGAGAGTAGGGTTATTCAACAAATGTGAGACAATGCTTCTCCCCCAAACAGACTGCATAAAGGAAGGAAACTTTATTCGTGGCAGTTCCTGGAAATAGAAATAAAGAAAACAAAACAACATGGATAGATATCTGTAATATGACCTATTTTTCACAAGTATGATGCTGAGACCTTTCTTCTTCAGCGTTCATTCTAAAACTCCCATTTCTCCTTGGATCTTTCTTGTAGTAGGACAATGTTCCTACTAGATTGCTAGAAGGATGTAGTTCAGAGAATGGAAATGCATTGAATTGCTTTTATTTGCACCCATGACCTGAAACATCCATCTTTAGCGATGTGCTGGGACCCAAAAGGGGGAGAAAAGAAAGCAATAGTTACCTGCCATGCATGCCATATAAGCTGACTAAGGAGGTTTGGGTGCTGAGTTGGCTGCCCCATCCTAAGAGGGTCAAAGTAACAGCAATGCCGAAGTTCAATGTGTAGTGTCAAAAGGCACATATATCGCAGTCAAGCTGTAAACCATGATACAACAATTCCATTCTCTGGACTTCATCCTGCTAATCTGCAGGAGTTTGAGAATGAACACAAAGAAGATCTATTTATTATAAACATTAGGCTGTAATTGGAAACAAGTTCTTAACCAGATCTGTAAATCTTTCATGAAATCTTTATTGAGAGACTTTAGTTTGAAATAATAAGAAAGAAAAAAAAACCACACAAATTAATTAACAATTCTTCTTATCAAGACAAGTGCCCCAAAAAAATCTTCAATGTATTTTACTATCATGAATGAGACATACCCTGGAGAAAAGTAGGAATGGTTATTACTCAAATATTTATTACTTTCATTGTTAAAACAAAATTCAGCAGCAAAAGATGAGTAACTTCATTATTACCCCCCCCCCCCATATGTACCATATCACTCTCAAATAGAGTAGAAACTATATGTCAAAAGTATCTCTCTGAGCACATGACCACATTGTTTGTTTGTTGTTTTGACTTGACCTCTTTCTCGACTCCACGAATCATGAGGTGAGTACAATTCAGGTAATCACGAGAAGGTAATGACCAGGTGGACACAGTCAATAGGTTGAATGATGTTGAATCAGCAAATATCTTTTATAACAGTACCGGTAATTCCAAAAAAGTTAAGTTACTATTTTTACTATTTTATATATATATATAAAATATAAAGAGATTTGACAGTACTGCTAGAGATTATTATTAGAACAATATGCTACCGAGGCCATTGTCCTTTTTCCCTTGCGATCAATCCATCATGTAACATGCCGAATGTCATAAGCGATCATGTTTCTATGCAACTCTTAGTCTCTTGTATTGTCAAGTTCAGTTGGTGATATTTTTGTGTGCAAGAGACCACCCATCCAGAAATTTATCTCTTTGTCTTCCTCTGTCTCTTCACTTGATCTTCTCTTTCTTTCATGTGATCTTGCCAGTGGCTGCTAAATGTTCAAGTTTTGCTCTTCTCATCACATACTTTTAAAATCTTGACTTCTTCTCCTTGCTATTCCTGCTTCTTCTTCTGCATTAATTCTCAAACTCCTGCAGATTAGCAGGATGTAGTCCAGATAACGGAATGCGTTGTGTCATGGTTTACAGCATTGCTGCGATATCTGCGCTTTTCGGCCTGACACATCGGACTTCAGCATGGCTTTGGGTCACTGACCCTATATGGGATGGGACAGCCAACTCCATCCCATAACCTCCTTAGTCGCCTTTTACGACATGCATGGAAGGTAAACAGTGTTGCTATTCTTTGCTCCCCTTTCAGGCCCAGGCAACACACGGGCGGCTATTCCTGCTGTTTTATAATGATCGCTGCTAAAGATTATTACTATATACTACATGTACTATTTTTAAAGGACTATATAATGAAGAGAATAGGAAGAGTGGAGCATGGTAGATTAGTTGATAGTGAACTTGCTTACTATCAACTGGTTACAGCGTGCCAGGCTCCAGATTACGTCCAGAGAAACAAAGAATTGGGTTGCGATTTCATGCCTGACACGACCGGTCCTCCAGTTGACCCAGCTGTAAATGTGTCCCTGACGCATGAGGTAGGGAAGGTAAACACAGCAAGGAAGGGAACCTGTCATCACACCTAATAGCTGCTGTGGCTTAGTACTTGAAGAGTTATCTTCATTCCCAATGGCAAGTTGCTATCATGGGACCTACCTTTAATAAATAGGGAGGGGGGGGTGGTTGTTAAGCATTTGCCATGAGCTTGATCTTGGGTAGTGACGTCCTTTTTTAAAGATCTTGTAAGAGCATGTTTTAGAGATCCCTGAAGATTATTGCTTGGAGTTACAGAGTTATGTGCTATGAGTTGTACTCTTGGCAGCTGTTGTTGAGTACATATGGGGAAACATGTACAATGAAGACAATCCTCAACATTTTTTGAACTTTTTTTGCATTCCTTCTCAAACTCCTGCAGATTAGCAGGATGTAGTCCAGAGAACATAATCCATTGTGATATGGTTTACATTACCTTGATATCTGCACCTTATGCCTGACACATCTGACCTCAGCATGGTTTCTATTTCACTTTGACCATATATGGGATCGGACAGCCAATTCCATCCCATAACCTCCTTAGTCGCCACTCAGGATCCTGCCGTGCTGTGATGTAGAGAGGCGGCTGTATGAGGATTTATTAATTTTCCGTTAATAATTCAGAGTTACTGAAGCGGAGATCTGAGCACCTGTACCGAAGATGATATATACATCATCATAACTAAAATAAATATCTAAAGTCTAAAGATTCATTAATTCAATTAGCACCGGTAAGATGACCTAGGCTATACTACACTGCCTTACCTTCCTTACTTCAACAAAAGAAAAAACGGTTAGCATTCTCACAAACCAACTTTTATCACAATCTGTGCACAAAACATCAACATGTGACGACTAGCAAGATTAGGCCTACACTTATTCAATAACTCACAAAAAGTCGCCTGAACAAGTTCTGGAAACAAGAAACTTTATACGTGCCATTCTTTGCGTGTCGTCTGCTGGGACTTGGCACAACAACTACGAATCGAGTACTTCAAAAAAATCCTGCCGAGTATTGTACACTTATCTGTCGTCACTTACCATGGCTGGTCTCACAATCCCCGTGATTTTCATTGGTAGGTAACACAAATTATAAGTAAATGGACCAATGAGCAATCGCATCAGAAAAGTGAATGTTGTTGCGATTTTGGGGAGGCTTTGATTTAATTATGCTCCACTGTGTTGTCGATACATAAAATAAAGTGATGTTCTAGTATTGGGTATCGATTATGCGTGTTAATAATCAATACTGGGAATCACAGTATAATTCGGCCGTTAAAACATTACATTCGGAGGTCGGTGTGACTAGACTACCAGAACCGCATCCTCCAGTAGTGGTTTGATGTTTGTAAACATTGCGACGTTCTACAGTGTGCATCTACGACGGCCAAGGTACCCGGTTTGATCCTGCCGCAGGAAATTGTGCAACCGGACCCCGTTCAGAAAGCAATGACAAACTACTAAATGCATTTATATTGCCTAGAAAATCACAACAAAAAAAAATGCTGGGTTGATGCACGACCGTCTCCAGTAAGACCCGGTATCTAGAATTGTCACGGGACCTCACTGGACTTTGTCACTGTTTATATAGGCCTATATTCGCCAGGACTATTTTTGGCATTTGATTCCAAGAATGGAAACAGTGACCAACCGAAATACAAATAATAATCAAAAACGTAACGAATTGGGTCCTAATTAATTCATAACCTTATTGCCCACATTTAGAAACATTGCTGCAATGGATCCTCTTCATTTGTTCTCAAACCCCTGCAGCTCCGTGTTTTGAAGGGTTTTAAAGGGGAGCAAAGAATAGCGACGCTGTTAAGCATGTCGTACGTTGCGACTAAGGAGGTTTTGGGGTGTACAATTTACTGTCCCATCCTATAGAGAGTCGAAGTGACCCAGAAGTCATGCTGAAGCCGTATGTGCCAGGCCGAAAGGAAAAGATATTACAGCTAAGCTGTAAACCATGACAGAATGCATTCCATTCTCCGAACTCATCTCATCATCATCAGGTTCCATGCCGGCTGGCGTAGACGATCATGGCTCTCCACAGTTCTCTATCTCCAGCATTATGTATCGATATTGTTGTTGTTTCCCTGCCGTGCCAGGTTGTCAAACTGTCTAATATTTTCTCACGTTATCGCCCTCTGTCTATGTTACCTTCATTCTTGTCTGTCGTGACTATATTCTCCAAACATGCCTGTCTCATGAAGTGGTCAAAAACTGAAGACTATATGTCTTTTTATTTTATTATTGATTAAGGTCCGTTTCAAATTAGACGCTTTCAACACCTCCACATTAGTTTTACTGGTAGTCCATGGTATTCTCAGCAATCTTCTGTAGAACCACATCTCTATTGCCTCCAATTACCCACTTTTCAGTTTGTTTATTGTTCAAGATTCACATCCGTATGTTAGTATATGAGTTAAAGAGCACTGAAGCCCTCTCTTCTCTGAACTATAGGCCTATCCAGCTAATCTCCTACAGTTTTAGACGGATCTCTTAAAAGATTTAGAAGACGAATCTCCTGTAAATTAGCAGGATGTAGCCATATACACCCAGGTAGGTCTCTGATACAGGATAACGTGATCGTCGATCTGCAATCCAGAGGTTCAGAGTTCGATCATCGGAAGGGATTGGATTTGGTGTGGACATGAAACGAGACACTATTCGCTTTCTAAAATTATTTTTGCAAGGGACAGTCGAAGGGGTCATCATCATCATCAGGTGCCATGCCGGGTGGCGTAGGCGGTCATGGCTCTCCACAGCTCTCTGTCCACAGTATTATGTATCAAAGTCGTTGTTGTTTCTTTGCCGTGCCAGGTTGTCAAACTGTCTAATATTTTCTCACGTTGTCGCCCTCTGTCTCTGGTGCCTTCAATCTTGCCTGTTGTGATTATGTTCTCTAAACCTGCCTGTCTCATGAAGTGGCCAAAAAAAGAAGATTGCCTTTTTCTTATATTGTTGATTAAGGTCCGTTTCGCATTTAACTCTTTTAATACCTCTACATTAGTTTTTCTGGCAGTCCATGGTATTCTCAGCATTCTTCTGTAGAACCACATCTCTGTTGCCTCCAATCTCCCACTTTCCAGTTTGTTTATTGTCCAAGACTCGCACCCATATGTTAGTATAGGGGTTATATAGCACTGCAGAACTCTCTTTCTCACCTCTAATGACAAGGTCATATTACACAGTATATTTTTCATTTTTCTGAATGTTGTTTTTGCCTGTCCTATTCTGCATCTTATTTCTGTTGAACTTCTTCCATCTGCTGTTATAATTGTACCTAGATATTTGAATTGGTGGACCTGTTTTAATACTATATCATTCACTATGATCTTGCAAGGTGTGTTATTTTCTTTCTTTGAAATAACCATTACTTCTGTTTTCTTGATATTTAGGAAGAGGCCTTTCTCTTTGCTTTCTGTGACTACTACTCTAATTAATTTTTGAAGGTCTTCCTCACTTTTTGCAATCAGAACAGTGTCATCCGCATATGTGTCAAAGGATGTCACGACAACAGTGTCGAAGGGGTGGAAGAGATTAAAGGAAATCCTGGAAGGATAACATCAAGGAATGATGTGAACATGATTTTCTTACATTTCTCCGAATGTCGTAGGATAGAGATGTTTGAATATCTTTTTGTGCTGATGCCTCCAGTGTGACACCCCTAAGACACTGGCGGGTTATGGGTTTTATTATTATAAAATTAAAAAAACTCACCCTGAGCATGACGTGGCGACATCAAGGGCATGCGCCTTTATCACACAAGCCACTGGAAACCTCAATGAAACTTCCTAACGGAAAACATGCAGTATTGACATTTGATTTCCTAATATATTCATGATGAGCCTGTGCCCGTGTTTCAAAAAAACCGTACGTCACCGCCCCAAAAAAATGAATTTCGTACCCACCAACCAATGTTGTGAGTTAGATGCTGTGACGGAATTTCCCGAATTTCAATCTTCAATGCCTTGAGTGCACCACGTTCGGGTCACACAAATCTAATTAAGTGCTACAGACATTTGTTAAGAACTAGCTATATAGATAGCACAATACAAATACATTCGCCCGGCAGCAAATAAACAAATTTGCAGTTTATTAAGAACTACTTTTGGTGGCAGTGAAACGGTGTAAACTTGTTTGGTTTGGACATGAAACAAGACACAACTCTCTCAAATTATTGTGCAAGGAACATTCGAAGGTAGAAGGAGAAGAGACAAACAAAGAAAATCCTGGATTGATAACATCAAAGAATGGTATGGGCACGGTTTCTACACGCCTCCCAATTAGTGAGGAAGAGATGTTTGGAGGGCCTTTTTGTACTGAAGTTTCTAGTATGGCACCCATACGACCCTGATGGTTTATGGTAATGTTATAATAATAATAATAATAATTATTATTATTATTATTACAAATCACGATCATTTGTATTTATGACAATGATCATGCGCATTTCTATAACCAAGACGAATTCTTTTTCATGGTTGAAAAAGGTATGTCTCATCAATAGTTTTAATCGCCTATCAAACAACAAAGGCAAACAAGAAAACACAAAATTGATTTTTCAACCGAATGGCATTTACCAAGAACACAATAATGCGCACAGTAAAAGTCAGCACTTTCTACGAATATAATACGACTAATATAAGAACATATTTATATCTGGTGTATAATGAACACCTTTAAGCATTTTTAGTTAATGACCCAGCGGTCAGTGGTCTTATGCCTTCTGACCCAATGTCATTGTATGGCGTCGCAGAATTGAATGACGATCGGTATTTAGGCTATATCACATTTTGATCGTTTGTTACATAGCAATATTGTGACGTTTCATGACACTGCTACCCTCTTCAATCCACTTTCTTCTAGGTCTTTCTCTTTGTGTTTCTGTTCTCGATGTGTACTCTTGCTGCTGGCCAATATGGACTTATCTTCATTAAGTAGCCGAATCAATTTAGTCACTTGACGGAGACCTCTTGATAAATATTTATAGTTGTCATTTTCTGGCTACATGCGATGATTCGTTGCTATAAAGCAATATAAATTTCGTATGTGTTATTAAACCATCTAACCTTGTTTCGCTTTTTGTTATTAAACCATCTAACCTTGTTTCGCTTTTTGTTATTAAACCATCTAACCTTGTTTCGCTTTTTGTTATTAAACCATCTAACCTTGTTTCGCTTTTTGTTATTAAACCATCTAACCTTGTTTCGTTTTTTGTTATTAAACCATCTAATCTTGTTTCGCTTTTGTGTGTATGTTATTAAACCATCTGACCTAGTTTCGTTTTGTTTGTTTGTTATTAAACCATATAACATTGTTCCATTTTTTGTGTTATTAAACCATCTAACCTTGTTTCGTTTTTGTGTGTTATTAAACCATCTAACATTGTTTTTTGTTGTTGTTTTTTTTGTTATTAAACAATCTAACCTTGTTTCGTTTTTTTTGGGTGTTATTAAACCATCTAACCTTGTTTCGGTTTTTTTGGTTATTAAACCATCTAATCTTGTTTGGTTTTTTTTTTTTATTAAACCATCTAACCTTGTTTGGTTTTTTTTTTTTTGGTTATTAAACCATCTAACCTTGTTTCGTTTTTTTTTTGGTTATTAAACCATCAAAATTTGTTTGTGTGTGTGTGTGTGTGTGTGTTATTAAACCATCTAACTTTGTTTGTGTGTGTGTGTGTGTGTTATTAAACCATCTAACTTTGTTTCGTTTTTTTCGTTATTAAACCATCTAACATTGTTTCGTTTTGTGTTGTTATTAAACCATCTGTGTTTGGTTTTTTTTGGTTATTAAACCATCTAACTTTGTTTCGTTGGGACATTCTGAGAGGAATTTCAGATTGGGCACATTGCACGGTATCACAATCGTTATCTGCCGATATAATATTATTCACAAAAACAATTAATACAATCGCTTCCTTTACGAAAGCTGGACTCAACAAATTGACAAACAGATCGATGTGAGTTAAATTGCTGTTAAGAGGAGTTCATTTTTCGCACAGCACTGGTTCCCAACCCAAGGACCATACCACCAAATAGAATCACGAACATTTTTCTGTGGGCTCCTCGCCAGTTTAAATCGTAAACAACAAAAAAAGATATTGATTTTAAAACAATTTACTTTCTATGTTTATTTTCCTCAAATTCTATAATCTATGTGAGAGTAGATTTTCTACGCTTTCTCATTATAAAACCAAAATAAGAAACCGATTCAATGTTAAGAATGGCATTAACGAATGCGAAACTGCGAATTGTGAAACTTCTTAAGGAGTTTCACATTCTACTTCTTCTACGTTCGTTCTATCCTGCATAATACGGAGGCGCCACTATCACCGCCAGCTACATACACATTGAGAGGATGGAGAGAATCCACAACGAAGCGATGGGGATCATTCGTTGTTGCATAAGGGATACGCCCTGTGTGGCTATGAGATTTCTCCTTGGTTTTCCGAGCATATCTCATAGAATTGATATTACTGCCAGATCAAAAGGAAAAACAGTACACAAAGTTGCCTTTACCGCAAGAACAGTTGCCTTTACCGCAACAACGAGCAGCCTAACAATGAAAGTATTCGCCAAAACGCAGGCACTTAACTGGCGGGAATTGTAAGCATATTCCCATGCCTGCAAATTAATTGACTCACTAACTGAATATGATTCAGATAGTGAAAACAGGTGATGTTGGAAGGGAATGGGTGGAGTCATTAGAGAGAGCTAAAATATGGGCATAACTACAAAAACTCACGCTTATATTTGTCCAGGGACACACGGACGTGGAGGGATACGATCGAGCCGACCAATTAGCTAGCCTTGTCACAACAACAGACGGTCAGTCTATGGACCGATCAGACATACTCATTGCTCTTCGTGAGTCCTCATGATCTAAGGTTGTTGAGTTGAATGAGCATGCGTCAATATCAAGAATGCGGGAATTGGGGGTGAAGATAGGTGTAGCCCGTAGAGAACCCTTGACAAAGAGCTCAAAAAGAGTAGTGAACCAACATAGAACCGGAACCATCAGGCCAGTGGCGTAGCGTGGGTCAATGGCGCCCGGGGCGGAATCATAATTTTCCGCCCTTGTGACATACACAAAAAATATGTCAGTGATTGTGAAAGACTGGACAAAAATAAATTTGCCGCTCTCCTGATGATACCGCCCGAGACTGTCCGCACCTCCGCCCCCCCTCGCTACGCCACTGCATCAGGCGTTATACGCTGAGAGATTTATTGAAGTGGAGATCTGAGCAGCTATAGTCGTGCCCGGTGTGCGAGGAAGATAATCAACAGACATAATACCTAATCTTCTTCTTCGTCTTCAGCGTTCATTCTCAAACTCCCGCTGGATCTCCTTTGTAGCAAGACCATGGTTCCACTAGATTTCGAGCAGGATGTAGTCCAGAGAATGGAAATGTGTTATGTCGCCGTTTTATTTGCGCCAATGGCCCGATACATCCGTCTTCTGCGGATAATACCTAATCAATCCTGCATATTAGCATGACGGAATCCACAGAACGGAATACGTTGTGTCATGCTTTAATTTTGCTGCGATGTCTCCGCCTTTCGATACGACACATCCAACTTCAACATGACTTCTGTGTACTTTGACTTTATAAGAGATGGGACAGCCAACTCTATCCCATAACCTCCTTACTCGTCTCTTATGATATGCGTGGGAAGCAAACCGTTTTGCTATTCTTTGCTTGCTCCCTTTCTGGCCCCGGCAACACATACGCGTTGCCATTGCTTTAATATGTATAAAATGTCGGAATTTATAATAATATATAATTATATTATACTATTATATTTTTTAAAACCCTGTTTATAATGGCTTTTTAAAATGTATCGTCGTTCGGTGGGGTGGGGAGGGGGGGTTACTTTGTTGCTATAAATGGAGTCCCGAATGGCCAAAAGTTGTGAAGCCCTGGCTTACAGAATGCACTGACCTAGTTAGTTATCATGATTTCAGACATAATGCCAAAGCTGGTGAACGCAGAAGTACCCGGTATCTGAATCTAATATTGCACAATGGTTTGTTTGTGAACCCCAGTAACTGCGAGCGATTAGCTCTTACTTCCTATGTGCAGTGGGGTGGTTTTTGTTAGATTTCTTTCATACCCAGGAGACTTCAGCTTTCGATTTAGTGCAATGCCTAATGAAGAAGCCTTTTACTCAGAGGGGGGGGGGGTCTATAATTGTATAGATGACATGCTACAAAGCTTCCATAGGAGAGCCTCAATATAGGCGCATGAGGTTGCGTCTGTGGGTCTCATAAATGGCTCACTAGACAAACTACCCATGCAACAGAAAACTTAGTAGATGACATGTCTTTGTTTGTTGTTTGTTGTTTGTTGAGTAGTGGATTCGACTAGGCCATCTCGGGATGCCTAGTCACGTCACTTTCAACCTAGTCCTAAGAAGGACTTTTTGGTTATATCGCGACGCTGGGTGCGGACAGGGAACTGACGAAAAGTTCTTGAGCCTGGCGAAAAGTCGAAAAGGCTGTCGAAAGTTTTGCTGAAGCTTGTTTACAATCTCGGGACGTACTGCGGATAAAAAGAGTCTTTTCTCTCTTGGAAGTTTCCAAGTCCACAGCAGGTTCCCACCTCAGCTGGAGATCGTCTGATCCTTGCTACCTTAGCCAGATTACTCTGTTGCCCAGGGTACTCCGCGGGGAGGCGTAGCAAGGTCTGAACCAGTATGAGTCCTGGTCCTGGCGAGCGAAGCGAGCACAGGTGCTCGCTTCAACGTCTCTGCACCCCATGACATGTCTTTATATTGAGGTTATCTTCTTATAGAAGCTTCATGGCACGTCATCTATATAATCCCGTAGTGTAACCTTCGATAACAGTTATCATGTTGTTCTGACAGGCCGACGTTGTGCTTGAACTAGTTATGGCCACGGCGTGGGTGGGCGGAACAACAAAGAAACCTGTCGCAGGGGCCAGAGTTGTGCCCTGATGTCGATATATCTGTTTCGGCAGCATTAGACTCGAAACACCATTGATTCGAATGGCTGCCGGAACAGAGGGCGGAGCACTTATGGGAATGCCCCACGTGCTGTGAGGTCAGTTTCTAATCAAGAATCAAGAAGCCTCAATATAGCTTCATGTCATCTACGAATTTTTTCGGTTGCATGGGTGGTTGTCTGGTGGGCCATTAGTGAGACACATTGCACAGTGGTAGAGTCTTATATTCAATCGCTATCGTGGATAGGTTCAAATCCCCGAACTTACTTTATCGCCTTAAACATTATCTTAATATATTACTCACTGAACCCCACTCTAAATATATCACTCACTGAACCCCACTCTTAATATATATCATCTTCACTCTTTCATCGATCTCTCTTGTTCATTTCTGTAACTCACTCACTCACTCACTCACTCACTCACTCACTCACTCACTCACTCACTCACTCACTGTAATGTAATATACGAATCTTTCTCATAAATGTAACTCAATATGTGCATCGTTCCCTCATTTATGTATGTATGTATGTGTGGTGTGTGTGTGTGCGTACGTCTGCGCGTGTGCGTCTGTGTGTGTCTGTCTGTGTGTGTATGTATGTATGTATGTATGTGTGTATGTGTGTGTGTGTCTGTCTGTCTATCTGCCTGCCTGTCTGCCTGTCTTCCTGCTTGCATGCATGAATGTGTGTATACGTGTATGTGTGTCTGTGTATGCGTGTTTATATGTGTGTGTGTATGTGTGTGTGTTTGTGTGTCTGTATATATGTATGTGTGTATGCGTGTGTGTGTATGCGTGTGTGTGTATGTAGTGCAGTGGTGTGTTATTATGTCATGCACTGTTATGTATGTATATTAATGTTATTTTTTGCTAATGTAATGTATGTTTGTTTGCGTGTGCGTGTAGGAGTGTGTGCGTGTATGCAAGTATGTAGGCCTATGTATGTATTCCTTGTAATCCTTCAATATTCCCGGCCACAAATCTTCACTGAAGTTTTAGTAAGTCAAATGTTTAATTGGACGCCACCCTTTAACAGATAATACTTGTTTGTTGTGTCAACTGAAGTATGCTGACTGACACATGTCAAATAACCCTGTAACCAAAGCTTACTAAGTAAATGCTTCTACATAAACAGACATTGGTTGTTATGGCAGCACAGGCAGAAATGATGAGATCATTCGGGGACCGTAGAAACGTTCTCCTTAAGGTTGAGGGAGAGGGTTCACTTTAAAAAAAATGTCACTCGTGCATTTTCCGATGTAAGTTCATCTATTTGATGACATATTTGAAAACTTGAATGAACACGGATCTCTAGATGCTAGGATATTTTACACGTCACGACAACAGTTGATTGTAACGTCAAACATTGTTATATGTTCCCTTGCAGTATATACATTTATATAATGAAGTATTGCGAGTGTTGCTGCAGGCCGTAGGGATGCAAATAATAGCAATACTGTGACCTGCCATACAAATCATAATAGGATGCTAAGACGGTTTTTTGGTTGGGGTGGATGTCCCATCCTTTAGGTCAGTGTTTCCCAACGTTTTTATTACCATGCCCCGCCTAAGTCTTTCTACAACTCTGATGCCCCCCCCCCAATGTATACATATTTTTGTTTAATATTCAAAATCTTAATTATTCCCTAAATGAAGCCTAATTACAACTTGTTCAGGAAACAAGACTTAGATATTAGGAAGAAATCAATAAGAAATTAGAAAGAAAAAGAAACAATAAGTAAAATATTAGGAAGAGATCACTGGGAAATTAGAAAGAAAAAATCAATAAGTAAAATTTTCTAAACATATAATAGACAGCTAAAACTGTAGTACAAATTTTTTTTCTTCCAAAATTTCTCCCCTGAACAATCAAAAGGCCCCCTGTGGGTCGTGGGCCCCACGTTTGGAAACACTGCTTTAGGTCAATGTACCGACGAACCCCCAGTGTCGCAGGGGTCTCGTGCAAGGAGGAGAAAATAGCAATATTGCTATCTACCAAGCATGTCGCAAAAGGCGATTAAGGAGTATAGGGGATGGAATTGCTTGTTTCATACCATAGATAGTCAAAGTGACTCATGGGCCATGCTGAAGTCGGATGTGTCAGACCGAATGAATGAAGAAGAAGAAAGTAACCCTGCAGATCAGCTTATATATATGTATGGCAAGTGATGCAGATATCACTTGCATGATGTAAAACATGACTAACAATAACCATAAAAAATGAATATTTAAATTAGTTATTCATTAATTATTAATATAATACTCGTATTTAGATTTAGATTAATTAATCCTAAAATAAGCAATTAGACGCGGGTTCCAAAATCAGAACATAAAATACTATTATATATCATAATGAAGAGAATGCAACATAAGATAGAAATAGAAGTTCATGAGGCACAGGCAGGTTTTAGATCCGGCATAGACACCAGAGACCATATCTTCAACATGTGAATCATTATAGAAAAATGCAGGGAATTAAATATAGACCTACACGCCATGTTTCATCGACTACACCAAGATGTTCGATTGTGTACGATATCACCAATTGCAGGAAATTATGACCGACATGGGATTCCCAAAACATCTCACATATTTAATCGCAATGCTGTATCACTAACAAGAGGCAGCAGTAAAAGTGGACGGAACAATATCAGAATGGTTTAATGTACAGAAAGAAGTTAGACAAGGATGCACACTATCAGGGTACCTGTTCTACATCTACGGTGAAAACATAATGAGAAATGCAGAAGACAACATGACATGTGTTGACTTCCAACCTCTTACCGTCGGCGGTCAGCAGATCCCAGAAATCAGATATGCTGGCGATACCGTTCTCTTAACAACAAACAGAGTTGGTCTAAAGTAAATGTTAGTATCAACAAAAACAGTGAAGCCCAATACCTCTTCCTAAATATGAAGAAAAAAAAAAAATTTCAATGGATAAAGTGAATGAACAACCAAAGATAATAATTGACAATTTCAAACTAGAGGATGAAACAAATTTCCAGTATTTTGGCACAAATATAAATAGCTCAGGAAACTGCGCTGTCAAAATCAAGAGAAGAATTGCAATGACGACATTGAAACTTGCACAAATGGAAAATCTTTGGCAAATATCAGCAGCTTAGCCAAACTATGTATGATCAGAACATGCGTATTTCCAGTGACAATATACGGTTGTGAGGCTTAGACATTAAAACAATAGCAAAGAGAATCGTTGCTTTCGAAATGAGAGGCTACAAAAGAATTTTACGTATACCATGGACATCTAAAGAGACAAATCAGGAAGTGTTAAGATCAATAAACGTCGCAGAGGGCTGGCTCCGTAACAATATATTAACAAGAAAGATGTAGTTTTTGGGGTTAGGGTCATATATAGAGATATAACAGCATGGAAAGATTAATGGCTAGATGCAGACTTAACAGCAACAAGGGAAGGGGGAGTCCATGACGACGAGTGTGCAGTGATATATCAGATTGCTTAAACATGTCTGTAGCTGCGACAGGTCAACTTTCCCAGAATCGCTGAGTGTTCAAAGAATCCATAAGGAATTCTAACCTTCTGAAACGAATATGTCACGTGATGAATTAATTATTATTTGGCCACGAAATTGTAGTTGGCAACCTAGAAGCAGTAGCCAAGACCGCCACCAGTAAAGACCTCTGTACAGATAGTAAACATGACATGAAAGGATGATTTTTAATGATTTCCGTGGATTTAGTTCGTCGACCTTGGCTTTTTTTAGCATACGAATCCAACTATATAAACAGTGAACAACAAAAACATGACAATACTCGAAAACATCACGAATGAAGTCTTGTTTACGTTCGGTTGACAGGTTTATAGCGTTGTCCTTCACGCAGAAGCTACATCCTGATAAATTGCCTTCATACATGATTAAACATGGATTAGATCTACATATTGTGAAAACTGAAAACTTCTGTTCAAGTAGCGTAAGGGTCGCCATATCCAATCGTCACGGATCACAGAAGTTAAAGCATACACGCATGATCAGTCTCCATGGTCTCGTTACAAGTCATCCAGAACTTGTTGATTGATAGATATAGGCGGGTGGTCTATGAAGGCAATATAATACTTTATGTATATGTATATATCAGGAATATCAGTCGGAGAGAATAATATAAACAACCTACGATATGCTGAGTATACAGAATTGATAACAGAACAAAATGAAAGTTACAAGAAATGATGAATGCTGTTGAACAAGTAAGGCAAATGAAATGGCGTAGTCGATATAACTGTTAATAATGGATTTTTCCCCCGTTAGGGAGTTGAACGGAGATTATGGGAGATTAGGAGTGGCTTGTGTGATAAAGTTTGGGAGTTGAACAGAGATTACGAGTGGCTTGTGTGATAAAGTTAGGGAGTTGAACGGAGATTTCGAGTAGCTTGTGTGATAAATATTGTATGTCCTTGCTGTTGCCACGTCATATTCAGGGTGAGTTTTTTAAGTTACACTCCGACAGAATAAACCAGTAGGGAGGTGGACAGTTGTAGAGATATAAGGTGAGAAAATAACTGCACAGATGGTGAACAGTCGTAGAGAGACAAGGTGAGAAATTAAACTCAGATGTCGGATTGTAGTAGAGAGACAAGGTGAGAAATTAAACTCTGATGTCGGATTGTAGTAGAGAGACAGGGTGAGAAATTAAACTCAGATGTCGGATTGTAGTAGAGAGACAGGGTGAGAAATAAACACAGATAGCAGACAGTTGTAGAGAGACAAGTTGAGAAGGTAACAGTAGAGATGGTGGATAGTCGCAGAGACAAAGTGAGAAAGTAACGGCACAGATGGCGGATAGTTGTAGAGAGACAAGGTGAGAGCAACAAAACATAAACAAAATTGAACGACACAGTCTACAACAAAGAAAATTGGGAAAACAGAAAGTCAACAAAAACAGGGATTCCATATAGACCACGTTGAAATCCACTGATTTAAACCACTTTCTTCGTTCCTCACTGTCGGATAGAATTACTATTTTAAATGAAAGGAGGTAGACACACAAATGGTTTGCGGGATTCTTTTAATTGTTGTGGCCTTCCACAACCCTAACACAGATATGTCTACGGCCCTGGTATTTTTTATTTGCTTTCTTTGTGTTAGTCTTTGCTATTCATTAGAAAATGTATGGATCTCGGTTTTGTAATGGTTAAGCCACTTGGCTGTGTTCACGAGGTCGGAAATTCAATCACGTGAAGCTCTATTTACACATGCTTTATCGGAAGGTTTATAATGATTATTGATTGAAATTAACAAATTTCCTGGTACTCATGTACTATTCAAGGAAGGCTTCGTCATTCTCTGTTGAAAGCGACCAGGCCTGTATACAAAAACTATTAGGAGAGAAATTGTCCGCTATCTGTGCTGTTACTTTCTTAACTTGGCTCTATTATAGATTCTTCTTCTTCTGCGTTCATTCTCAAACTCCCGCTGGATATCTCTTGTAGCAGGACCAGGGTCCTGTTAGATTTCCAGCAGGATGTAGTCCTGAGAATGGAAATGCGTTGTGTCGCCGTTTTATTTGCGACAATGGCCCAACACATCCGTCTTCGGTGGATATTATATATTATGATAGGAGTTTGGGGTGTCCACCCCTCTCCCCAACTTATAGGTTTACGACTACGACTTTCAGTACTAGAAATTTGGCCAAAAGGTGGATCAAAAGCCAGCCCCCAACTGCCTAGCACGTTTTATACGGTCTAATTACGTACTTTTCATATTTGTTCTTGCAATTTCTCACGTATTTTATTTGGAAAACTCGAGTTCAGGTGAATCAGTCCTTTACGACGTTTCAGCTTTTTTGTATAAATAATTATCAATTTTTGCTCGCTTAAAATGTTTCTGTGTCAACAGCGGTGTATCTGGATTCAACTTGACTACCGCCTGTAGCTCATACAGAGTTATGCTTAAATTTGCTTCCAGACTAGTTTCTATTGGTTAGTTGTTGATCTCATCCACTATATATCCGTTAAAAAAGGCTTATTTTGTTACCGTGGTGGTAACAGCAGATGGAAGATGTACAAAGGAAGTACACATCAAATGCAGAACACATCGCATGCACGCACACATACACAAACTTACACGCAGAACACACCACAGGCACGCACACATAAAAAACAAACATATGCCTATATGTATGTATATGTATATATATAAAGACTATTCACATGCTTGTTTGCCCCATCTAGTACGAAAAGTGCCCCATCAAATACGGAAAAGTACTCAATCAGGGCCCACTTACTCAAAAATGATTGATCAGCCTTGCCTAACATATATCTTTCTATCTCAAGAGTAATGAACGTGGAAGGTCTTACTATTGACCAATCGGACCAACGATTATTAGTAGTCGATACCTTTCCGTCTTTTCAGACGATATTATTATTGTTGTGCTGCAAGAAATATAATCTATGATCCATGGCAATAATGGATGTGACTCACAAGACCAATTTAAGCCACACATAGTCTTCCACAGTATGTACAAACAAGGAATCACAAGCCTGCGTTTATCATCTTGTGCTGTTGTGTGTCTTCTTAGACTTGCGGCCCTTGAACTAAATGCTATTACTTTCTCCTTTGTTTTTCTACCATTACTGATCTTTCCCGTCCATGCAAAATAATCAGTGTCATCCAGTTCCCATGATTCCGCATCGATGACTGTATCAAGCAGTTCATGTTTTCACTCGGCTTCACAACTTTCTGTATGTTGCAGGAAGGTAGAAAAGCCACAAAAACCATTATAATTTATCCCCTCTACCCCTCCCTGTATGGGAGACTTCTTCTCACAGCATTGCAGACTGCAGGGAGGTAGTCTCCTGGGTATGAAATAAAGCTCTCTAGAAACCATCCCATTTCACATAGGAAATAAGAGCAAACAATACCAACAACAACATCTCCAGCGTAATATTATCTGTCTCTAACCCTTTTCCCTTTCAAAAGTTCACTAATCAACATCTGCTGGGGGATAAAGTTGTTTTTCATTCTTCGCACTCGATCCAGCGATCTCTGTAGTATTCTTTTGAGTGTTCCCGCTATTTATGGTTATTTTTACCCGTTGCAGCATTTGTGTGAATTTGTCCTGCCATCTCCAAATTCACAACCAGTCTCTATAGACTAGAATTGGGCAATATTGTTTTGGGACAGCGGGCCCTGATATTATTTGTTGAGATGATAATGGACTGTCCATAAATTACTTCAGACAGAAATTTATGCCAATTTTTGATCCCCTCCCCCCTCCCTTGTCAAAACTTTAGGGACCCCTGTGTAATTATGTTAAATTTACCCCCTACTTTTCCCTGTAAAACACATTTTATGTTTCAAATTTTAAAAAAAATTAACTGGTGTATACAAACAGTATTGCTGACGTCATGTACTCAAGTTGTTGTGACCCAGGAATGGATCGCAGAACATCAACACTGTTTACCTTCCATGTACATCGTAAGAAGCGAGTAAGGAAGTTTTGGGGCGGAGTTAATTGTCCCAGCCAATATAGGATCAAAGCTACCCAGAAGCAATGCTGAAGTCGGATGTCTCAGGCCGAAAGGTGTAGTTCTCGCAGCCAATTTGTAAACAGTAACATATCACATTCGGTTTTCCAGACTTAATCATGCTAATATGCAGGAATTTAAGAACCAACGCAGAAATTGACGTTAACTTTTATAACTTAACGACCCCCTTAACAACACGTGTCAAACTTTTTCAGACCCCCCCCCATTAATTGTTGACATAATTTATGAACAGTCCACTAAGGGTCCACCCTTTATTTTGTAGTCATTTCAAGTACCAAGTATTATTTCAAAGCTCGAAGGTCAGTGTCTGTACTACTTTTAAATTTGTTAGGCGAGCCAGTTCTGGTTTCAGCGGGCCGGATTTGTCCGCGAGCCGTATTTTCCCCACCACTGCCCTGCCATACACAGAATCAAACCAGCTGTAACGGATACTGTTAGCAAACACATGACATCTACATACGCTCGGAATATTTCAAAGGAACATATGATATTGTTGATACAAGCAATACTATTGACAATTTTACTCGAGACTGTAGGCCCATACAAATATTCATGTTGCTCTTGTGCTAATACATGTTCGTGATTTTAACGTAAAATTGAACATAACAGATCCATACACAAGAAAATACGAAGCCACATCTCCTTGAAGTTTTGTATTCACTAACGATATTCTTCGTACATGTTGTATTTTCTAAAGACAAATCTTTGACATGTTTTGTTTGCTTCACTCTTAGTAGAAATTCTTGAGACTAACGGGAATTGAACCAGTCCGTTCAACGGCACCAAATCGCCTAGCAACTATTGAACACGCGCTCTTCTGTACTTGACTAACCGCATCTCCAAAAAAAGATGCGATTTCATCAAGCCTTTCAAACCGTGCACACAAAGTCACCAGAACGGACCGATCGAGACAAGGAATATTACAACAACAACAAACATCCCGTACAGGTATTGACATATCCTCAGTAACAACAAACATATAACATAATATCCGTCTTAGTTAACTCTTGGTAGACAAGACAGACTACATTTTTACGAGCTACTATATGAACAGAGACTGACTACGTTTTTACGAGCTACTATATGAACAGAGACTACTATTTTACGAGCTACTATATGAACAGATACTGACTACGTTTTTACGAGCTACTATATGAACAGGTCCACGAATTCAAATATTTAGCAACAGTGATGAATATTTAGGAACAGGGATGACATCGTCAGGGCAGTAAATACGTCTTGAGTGGGGTAAAGCAAAGGTTTTCTACACAAAAAGAAGAGAATTCACTCATTTTTCTGTGTAATTCCTTCTTTTTATGGATAAAGTTTATGACTGTTTTCTTGAATAAAAAATGGTTGGGGCAGGGGGGTTTATCCACTGTTGGCTAAATTCCCAGTACTGGCTAGTACTGAAAATTATGTTCATATTTCCCTAAAGGACGGGGTTTGAACTTCACAAAGCCCAGTCTCTCCATTTACTGACTTGCATCAGATGGACGAAGTTCACACAGAGATAAGAAACAGAATATGGCAGTCAAAGGCAGCATTCATAATAGTGGAGAATAGACTGTAATTATGTCCCTGTCAATAGAGGTGAAGAAAAGAGTTTATCATAATCGTGGCCAGCGATTGGTATAGGAACCGGCTGACATATTACACTTAAGGGTGACCAGCGGATAGATATAGGAACTCGTTCGGTTGACAGACTATACTATCGATATGGTTACAGGGGCATACACAGCTCAGTATAAGTGGTAAAACAAAAAATGTATTAGTTACTAACGCCGAAGTCGGATATATTAAACAGCGATACTACGTAACTCCATTTCTGAACTACATCATGTTGGAAATCTTCTAGAACATTTGTCTTGGTATAAGAGAGATCAGGTTGAGAACTAACGCACAATTATTTAAAAAAACAAAACAAGCAAAGTCGTAAATGGTGGGACGTCTTCTATATAGCAGCCGCTGTACGTTGAACAGAGAGATATTTGTAAACAAACCCAGAACTTCAACAGATTGATGGTCTGTTGTTCTACAACTTATAATCGAATGCACTACACAGTTTGATGAATGCGTTAATAAATTATATCAGAGAATTTTATTAACATGAAATCACATCAATGCGCATGTTCCAGTTTTAGAATATTTCGTAGATCTAAAAGGTTTTCTACGGTTATGAGGCGCAGACAGTAAACACAAGAAAAAAACAAAAAACAACACGTTTAACGTGAACTGGGGGTTAGTGAGGTCGGGTTACTGATAATAATGATGAAAATACTTGCACTGTGAGTATATTTTCACATGAATACGTGTGGAAGTCCCCAATGATGATGGATTAAAGAGACACATAACACAAATTAGAGACAGTCAAGATTCATAGGACATGTGATGAGAAAAGCAAGGCTTGAGCAAATTAATTACTATAATATATAAATATTAATAACTAAAATTCAAACGGGGGGGGGGGGGGGCAAATAGACAAATGATCCAGTCTATGAGGGTGAAACAACTGAAGTTCTATTCGAATAACCCCCGCTGCTCAGCACGAACATGCAGATAAAGTTGCATCCATTATACTAACGGCACAGTGCACAATGGGATCGTCTTCATACGAAGAAATATTTTTTGCCTTAGACGAAGTCTAAGACTTGATTTTTGACTTAATTGGTTAGACGAATCACCTCGCGTCCGACGACAGTTGCACAATTGGTGACTTAAACGAAGCACCAAACTCGTTTCATGACATGGACCTTGACCATCTGTAATACTATAGGATCTCTCAACTGAAAGTAAATATGATCTTATGTTCGCTTGTTTCCGTGAATTTCGCTGGTCGGTCGTGGCTTTTTTGGCATGCGACTTCAAGTATATAAATAGTGACCAACAAAAATCATAGCAATAATAAAAAAGGGTCACGAATAAAGGCATGTTTACGCTCTACCGAAAGATCAGAGGAGCTAGGTCATGCTTGGACCATTCTAAACAGGAGACTTTTTCTTAAGATAACGAGCAGAATAGAGAATCAAAGCATTCTCGGAATGAAAGAAAATTAAGGAGAAACTCACGCGTCTTACAGATAGAAAATACGGGCAAGTTGTTTGTACAAATTCACCAACCAAGCTGTTGGGTGAGTTTTTAACATAGCATTGCGCCCGTGTGTTGCCGGGGCCCGAAAGGGGAATAGAATAGCAACAATGTTTACCTTCCACGCATGTCGTAAAAGGCGACCAAGGAGGTTATGGCATGGAGTTGGCTGTCCCATCACATATAGGGTAAGTGACCTAATGCCATGCTGAAGTCGGATGTGTCAGACCGAAAGGCACATATATGGCAGCAATGCTGTAAACCATGACACAACGTATTCCGTTCTCCGGACTACATCCTGCTAATATGCAGGAGTTTGAGAACGAACGCAGAAGAAGAAGAACATAACATTGGGGAACGGGAATTGAGCTTAGTAACAAGAGGCAGGCGAATGGAGAAGGTTGTTCAGGTAATCCACAACCTCACTTTATGTATGATGGTCATATCTTTCATATGGTTGCGAAGGCTAGACAATAAAAACAAAACCACGGGAGAAGAAATTAAATTCATTTGAAAATAATTTGTCGGTAGAACACTATTTATTCACTCAGAATGAATGAAGACAGAATGCCACGTAAAGTCTTTACATGGTCACCGAGTGGCAAGAGAAAAAGGGGAAGACCAAAAATAACACCGAAAAGAACTATAGAAGAAAAAATCACAACAGCTGGTATGAAAACGAACGACCTGGAACAACTAGCTGTTGATCAACAAGCATGGAGAGCTATGACATCTGCCTTATGTGCCAAGCGAAAAATGATGATGATGACTTTGTTGGTTGGGAAAAAATTCAAATCACGCAAGTAAGAGAAGACGCGAAACCGCATTGTGTTTTTACAATAAAAAGAAAGCGATAGACTTATGTCGGACATGTACTTAGAATGAATGAAAGCAGACTGCCAATATATAAATTAAAATGGGTACCAGATTGCAGGAGAAAATTTGAAGACCAAGACTTCGCAGAACAACCAGAGAATAGCATATAACCATCTCAACAATACACAAGAATTACACGCAGTGACAACACATTGCTCGAACTGGCACTTGTTCTGCTCTATGCACCATATTAGGCGCTGAAAGAACATATATCTGATATAACCAAATTGGACTCACATCCGCGGTTGAAATGAACGTAGTTCATCTCAAGATGCTTGTTTCAAATTTCAAAGATGTTTGGACGAGACAGAATTGTGTTCAGTTATACGCTCTTTTTGAAAGAAAATCAACGAAATAGAAGTCAAACTTTCCATAATGCAAAGAAGAGTGGTTGTCAAGTTGGCGACGCTAACATGGCAGATAGCGAAGTTTCAAACGTATGGATCTCATCAACAAACTGACTTAATATATATATATATATGATATGTGTTCTTTTTAATTCAAAAGCATAATAATCAAAATGAATAATTTGGTCGGCACAATTTATTATATTCTACTATGATTCATGATATTGGGGGAGGGGGCCTCTACTACTACTACTACTACTTCTACTTCTAGTAGAAGTAGTGTGTAAAGTAGTAGTAGAAGTTCTAATACTACTACTACTACTTACTACAGTACAGTACGTACAGTGTGAGTAACATTAACTAGTAGGTACTTGGACATCTGAGATTAGTGTGATTGGAAAATTCTGCTTAAGCTATAAATTTCTTGTGACGGTTTATATTTAGTGATGTAGTCATTTGTCATGTTTGAAAACTGAAAACTATCAAGTTCTTTAACCATTTTTATTTTTATATATGTAACTTTTAAGACTGCTGGACATTGCTGAAAACACTCTAGTGATGTGATTCTACCAATAATAATGAGGCCTATCTATTTCAAAATTTGTCTTTTCTCAGTGTTTGATTAGGCATTGCAGATGGAATGACAATATTTTTTTTTCCTGGCTATGTGCAGTAATATTGCGACGTCTCAAAGCGTCGGTAGCATCTTAAATTCACATTCTTCTTGGTCTTTTTCTTCCTCTTGGTGTTTTCATTCTGATTTTGTATGCTCTGCTGCTTGTAAAAATGGGTTCATTTTTATTAAGATGAGAAACTGTTTCAGTCTCTGTTTTTCAATAGTAGGCCTACTTATGCTGAACACAGGTTTTTGAAAGGTTCATTTGAACACAACAGACTATCACTAAGACTAATGGGTTATAAGGTGTAAACATGAAAACATATAAATTACAATACACAAAACATTTTCAATGTTTCGAACCATTAGGCCTTTCTCAAGAATATATAAAACAAACAGTGAAAAACAGTAAAAACAATGTTACCACCATGGAGGTCAAATTTTTGCCTCTGTGGTGGTAACATTGTTTTTACTGTTGTTATTGTTTTTCATTGTTTGTTTTATTTGTTTTCATCATAATTATACCAGAAAAATGTAGGCTACATATCTGTAGTATCTTATTTTTATATCAACAGATCTTTCATAAAAGTTTGAGTAGACATTATCGCTGCTGATGAAATTCAGACGTAAGTCACATCTGCATCTGTAGAAATAGACTAGACCTACATATTTTTGACCTCAGTGGCTGTCATACTCATAGCAAAAGTATTAATAGTGTTAAATATCTGGTTACTATGTATGTCATTCAAGCCACGGCTATTGAATCATTTTCAACTGATGATCAAAGTTGATTTGTTTAAAAAAAATAATTGTATATAATTATGCAGTGCAATCTTTTCAACATAACATGTTTTATTTTCTAGATGTGAAATATATATTTTGGCATTCCATTCTCTTCCTTTGCTGTGTTATTTTCGTCTGATTTCTGTCTTACAATTTTATCAATAATTCTCTTTCTGTTCCCATATTTATTTCGTATTAGTATTTCGTAATAGTGACTCAGAAGTACAGAGCATGCCTAAGGTGACCAAAAGTCCTGGTTCAATTCAAGCCTTAGGAAGCTGTGTATATGGGCCATTCAGAAAGCAGTGACAACTTAATAAGCATAAATATTGTCTACAAAATCAGTACAACCTAAAAATAGGTTGTTTGCTACATCCATAGCATAATTGTGAAAGGGGATCATATGCAATGTGAGCAATGCTGTTAAACAGGTTGCAAAGTACAATATTCCTACTAGTGACTGGGCTACAGAAGACCACCATTTTTAAAATTATAAAATGCTGTATGTATTAGATACTGTTATCAAAGTTAGATGTGTTTGGACCATTGACAGAAATAAGATGGCAACACGACACATCTCCAATCTCTTAATTACATCCCTCTGAATATCTAGAGGACCATTTCTTTTATTGCAAGAGAGATCGAGTGTGAGTATAAACACTTAAAAAATAGTTTTGCAGTTTTTATGTCTCCAACAAACTGTTATTCTTTTATTATTAATTTTCAGGTGGTAATGAGAATCAAATAAATAAAACCCATTTGAAATGAGCAAGGCTGAATCTGTATCCTGGAAGATACTAGCAGATGAAAAGGAAAAGGAATGGAGAGGTATTTTGGAATCCAGGTAATGCATATATTTCATTAGAAAATATACTTCTTCTTTGTCAGTGTTCATTCTTAAAATCCCACTGGATCTCTCTTGGATAAGGATAATGGTCCTACTAAATTTCCAGCTGGATGTGGTCCAGAGAATGAAAATGTGTTGTGTCGCTGTTTTATTTGCACCACTAGCCAGACACGTTCGTCTTTGGCGGAATATGAAATATCCAAACATTCATTGTTGATATTTAATCCTTAGTTATATACTTAATGTGAAATTGTAACTCAAATCTTCTGTATTGAATAAAATTGGAATTTTTTGTGTTTTAGTGGTTATGAGTTGTTGATCTGAGTTGATAGCATTCTGGGGGAAACCGTGAGTTCCCTGTCTCTTCCAGCAAATTTTGAAAGTAATACATATAAATAATTCCTGTTCCTAGTGGTTCAAACACACCTCTTATTCTGCTCCATAAATACCAGAATATTTGATTCCAAAATTCCTTAGTGATAGTGCATGATTAATTTCTGTAATCTCAACAAGAGGCATAGGAAGACCAAGAAGAAGATGGATTGAAGTCACTGACACCCTAATATAACATAGCATCACTTTATATATAGTGACAGAACTATTATAAATTGACAGCCAATCATCATGTAAGCCTGCAACTCCTAACAACAAAAGCAGAGATGGACAATATTATAAATGCCAGGCCTGTAGATGGTGGGAGTGTGAGGGGTTAAATCCTCTTCCACCTTAAGTAATTTTGAATTACGAATAATAGCTCTAGTTGTACACCTGGCTGTCACCGAAGACGGATATGTCGGGCCATTGGCTCAAATAAAACAGCAACACAACACATTTCCATTCTTTGGATTACATCCTGTTGGAAATCTTGTAGGACCATTGTACTGCTATAAGAGAGAACCAGCTGGGATTTACGAATGAACTCTGACGAAGAAGGGTACACCTGGCGAGTACTATAGGGATTGTGCATTGGGCTGTCAAGACTACAGATGGAATAAAAGTTGATTGCAATCAGCCATTCATTATCTCTGTTACCTCTAACTTGACACAGTACAAGAAACTGTTGGAGCACAGTGGCATGAAACTTTTTGACCCAGTTAGCCAAAATGAACATCCATAACAAGTGAGGACAAAGCTTATGTTGCAGATACAAGAAATTGTTACAAAGTTGATATACCAGATACGAGAAAGTTTTACAAAGGGTATGATAACATTTTCAGTGATTACAAATTAAATTGCCTATGGAACAGGCAACAAATGCAATAGGGTAGCTTTATACAAGGAATAAGTGAAAGGTGGCAATGATTCTAAAAGTTTAGCAGGATAATGTTAAAAGTGTTGTTCTGTTGTTGTTCATCCATCATAAGTGATGATGACCATTTGTTATATCCAATTTTGAAATCCAGTTAGAGATATGTCCATGTCTATGAGTTTGCAGATAGCTAATAATCTCTATTCGAGCCGCAAATGTCCATGGACAGTCGGGGCATGGAATGACCACTGTAGAAGGTTTTTGGTCTACACACGAATTTCTAGATGCTCTCCACTGTTGAACTGCTGCATTTCTCATCTTTTCACAAGATGATGTGCCCTTTTTGACTAGAGCGACTTGAAGATCTATTTTGTACAAGTTCTTCCCATGTGTCTTGGTCTATTTCAAAGGCTTTCAGTGAGGTCTTTAACGAGCCCTTGTAGTGCTTCTTTTGGCCACCTTGAGATCTTGTACCCTACTCCAGCTCATGATAGAGAAGTACCTTTGACAGACAATGATCTGGCATATGTACCAGATGACCTTCCCAACGAATCTATGTCTGCATCAGAATTGTGAACAGAATAGTGATTTTTTGGTTCTATATTGAACATACAAAAGCATGTATGATCCTTTCACTTGTAAACAATTGCAAGCAAGTAAAATGTCTCACTGCAACAGATCTCCCTAAAGTAGTTATGCTTCAGGTATTCCATGTCAACCAAGAACCAGCCATCCTAGGTGTGAAAACTGAATAAAAATTCCTGGCTACACATTGAGAAGAGCATAACAAGTGTTGAAGGACAAGTTGTTGAATTATGCAGAATGGCTCAATGTTGAGACTCAGACTCTGGACAAGTTAGCAGTGCTGTCAGGGAACAGACCTCATTTATGAGGGTAAAGCAACCCAAGCCCAACTCTACTGTCGAACATTTCCCTCTAACGGAATCAGGCTCTCAGATGAGAAAGAGTTTGGTACCTTTTGGCACTGTGACAATAGAATAATACTAGATGGGTTTGTTTGTCAGCATTAAAACTTTTTATCCTAGATAGATGTAGTTGATCTAAGTTCAACTCTACTGACAACCATTGCCCAATACAGCCATACAGAGAAATTTGGGTTCAGTGTACCAAGGATACAGTGGGTGACGAATTACTCCAAGTGTGAGGTTTCTACTTAAGCTATAGCACATTTTCGAATCATAGGCTTTTTAGTATGGAGAAAATTTATGGAGACGCCACCCCATTATAAATAGAATGCAAGAACTAACCCAAGAACTAATACAAGAGCTAATCCAAGAATTATTCTAAGAACTAATGCAAAAACTAATCTTTCATAATTCTTTGGGGATTAAAACAATAACAGCAACATAAATAAAACATAATACCATTTTCCCCCAATCCTGGCAATGTTGTATATATGGTGCCGATTGTAGCTAAATAAGAATCTAATAAATTTGCTAGGATTTTGTTTATTATTTGGGATTATTCATCAGCACCAGGGCTCATGCTGTGAAAGATATTGGGGAATGTTGCTATTGTTGCTGTGCAAGTGCTGAAAGCAACACTGTCAGACAGTTCTGGTCCACCACTACTAGACAACTGATCACTTATGTGATAGCTGTGCGCTATGATGCTGATGCACGAATCAACTGACATTGCCATACATATTTCTACTTCTAAGATTGAATGTATTGCTTGTGGTCTTTGAAATCTTTAGTGCAAAGATTGTGTGCAATTCTTGCAAGTGTTTAGCCACCATCAAAGATGCAAGAAATAACACTTAATGTTTAAAACATCAATGTTAAACATATAGTTGTATATAGCATAGATAAGAATGCTGTGGTACCCATATCTAAGTCATTTTATTCACCTCTGCTACTCCTTAAACAGGATAGATGCACTGGAGAAAGAGTGTAAAGAGAAAGACAATCAACTTGTGTCTGAAAAAAACAAATTTAATGAATTGAAAGAACACTTCAAGTATAATTTGAAATTGTTGGAAGATAGGGATAAAGAACTGGAGAAATATGATGTTTCCTATACAGGTGAGAACTGGAGAAATATGATGTTTCTTATACAGGTGAGAACTGGAGAAATATGATGTTTCCTATACAGGTGAGAACTGGAGAAATATGATGTTTCCTATACAGGTGAGAACTGGAGAAATATGATGTTTCTTATATAGGTAAGAACTGGAGAAATATGATGTTTCCTATACAGGTGAGAACTGGAGAAATATGATGTTTCCTATACAGGTGAGAACTGGAGAAATATGATGTTTCTTATATAGGTGAAAACTGGAGAAATATGATGTTTCTTATATAGGTGAGAACTGGAGAAATATGATGTTTCTTATATAGGTGAGAACTGGAGAAATATGATGTTTCTTATACAGGCAAGAACTGAAGAAATATGATGTTTCTTATACAGGTGAGAACTGGAGAAATATGATGTTTCTTATATAGGTGAAAACTGGAGAAATATGATGTTTCTTATATAGGTGAGAACTGGAGAAATATGATGTTTCTTACATAGGTGAGAACTGGAGAAATATGATGTTTCTTATACAGGCAAGAACTGAAGAAATATGATGTTTCTTATACAGGTGAGAACTGGAGAAATATGATGTTTCTTATACAGGTAAGAACTGAAGAAATATGATGTTTCTTATACAGGTGAGAACTGGAGAAATATGATGAATTCTATGCCTAACTCCCACTGCCTTGTAGGTGCTCTATGAGAGTAGAAGCCTAAAGTTGACAGCATTGAAAACAAAATCTTCATAGTCTTTTATGAGTTTGCACAATAATATGCAGAAGGCTGGAGCAGTAAAGCTTAAACTTAAATCTGGAAAGAAAAGACACTAAGGCAGTTGATGGTATGACATATTCTAACCGAACTTCTAGCATCCTCTGCAACCTTGCTCAACTTCATGTGTAGAAATTTCATCATTCTTTTGGAGTAAAAAGGTAGGGTTGAGAAGTTTGTGCACAATTAGCAAGGCAGATTTCCCATACAAGTTTCCCTGGCATAGCAGAATACACCAGCTTAAACTTCTAAATGATGAAAAGGTCATATAGATTAAGTAATTCAATTATTATTATTGCAACTGCTGTAAATTGTACTACTTCTGTTCTGCAATAATACAATATAACTACAGCTGCTGTTACTGTATCATTGTTTAAAATGAATATTTGTGTTGAAAAACTAAGAATAATCTTCATTTTAGAACTTCGCATGACGATCAACTCAAAAAATGCAGAAATTAGTGAGCTAAAAATCCACCTTGATGACTTGAAAAATGTTATTAAAAGAGAGGAGAAGATCAGAGCAGAACTTCAGGCCAACTATCAGAAACGTCTGAGGGAGAAACAAGCAGAGGTTGATGCTTATAAAAGGTAACCGCCAAATTTAGAAGTAATATTTTGTATTATTTAAATTATAAAATCTTTCAGTTCATTCTGGAGCAGAAACATCAACAAACATATGTTATTATTTGTGACTTTATCTGTTTTAGTTCTGTCGAACTGTAAAGCCTGTCATCCAGCAAGTGTCTGAGTGGAGGCGGAAGTTTAAAATAAAAAAGTGAGTTCTGAAAAAGACTGTGTGCCTGAGTCAGACACGCCAAGTATTAGATATGACTAATTCATATCAATTACAAGTCATTGGTAAACAACTGATTGTCATTGACTCACATCTAGACATCAGTCAAGGATTCTTGGGAAATGAAATAATACAAGCTTGTAAATAGCATCATAATTTTGCAGCATTCTCATTTCCATAGAATGCACTGACTGGTTTCCATAGAATGCATTGGACAAAAATTGCAGATGATATAATAATTTCTCATGGTGTTTTGTTTGTGCTCCATGTAGGACACAGAATGACAGGTTTATTTTATATGAATGAATGAGTTTAATAATATTTTAAAAAAAATCTTGATTTGTAAAATTTGCATTTGTCTTTCATTTGAACAGTTACTAGCAGTTAAACATGTTTCATGATGAAGTGTAACATTAGAATTAGCAGATGTGTTTATAATATGTAGCAGAAAGGTCACAGAAAATAATGATGCAATCATATTAGGAATATGTATTTGTCAGACAACATAATTCATGGAAACTCATGTATGTGTAAAATTCTAACACATTTTACCAGCCAGTATTATTTTTTTCCAATGATGGATGATGAAGATCACAAAATCAACACCTGACTGTGAATATGAGTCTACATACACTGGGATGACTGCTGGAACAGAGGGCAGAGAACTTATGGGAATGCCCTGTGTGCTGTGAAGCCAGTTTCTAATCAAGAATCAAGAATAAAGCTCGTACTAAAAAGGCATTGGTGACTAAGTCGAAAAATGATACAACTGTGTTTTACTTTTTAGAATATATTTTAAAAAAAAATATTTATGGTTTTCATTTGAAGCAGTTGTAGTTCTTCCAAGTCATATTTCTTCTAAAATGTTCTTCAAAGTCATATTTCTTCTAAGATGTAGTTCTTCCAAGTCATATTTCTTCTAAGATGTTGTTCTTCCAAGTCATATTTCTTCCAAGTCATAGTTCTTCCATGTCATAGTTTTTCAGTCATATTTCTTCCAAGATGTTGTTCTTCCAAGTCATACTTCTTTCAAGTTGTGT
The DNA here is from genome assembly GCA_034231615.1 of Meghimatium bilineatum. Lineage (NCBI taxonomy): Eukaryota > Metazoa > Mollusca > Gastropoda > Stylommatophora > Philomycidae > Meghimatium > Meghimatium bilineatum. The sequence continues at coordinate 4,123,293 of CM067320.1, read as the reverse complement.
TTCTTCCAACTCATAGTTCTTCCAAGTCGTAGTTTTCCCATGTTTCTTTAATATCTATTCTCAGTTATCTTCACAATGAATCCTGTTGATTCCTGACTTGTAGACTTATTCAGCCACATAGCTGAGCATTGCTATCAATGAACATTTAGCATGATCATTTACACAGAATATAAAAGAAGAAGAAGAGGTCAAGGTGTATCTGGTTGCATACGGATATCAAGAAGTATTAATCTTGTAGAGTTTACCAAACATAAGAATACAAATACAATTATGGAACTTAGGATTTTAGAGTGATCCCCCTTGTGTCCTAAGTTTGATATATTATTTCTGTCAGCTCAAAGGATGGGGAAATTCAAGATGAAAGGAAGGACTATGAAGAATTTAGAAGGAATCTACAACTCCAGTTATTGAATATACAGAATGAATTAGACACTCAAAAGTCAGAACTAACAATAGGTAAGTTAGTAAAATAGGTTATAATACACTGTGACTTTCCTTGGATGTCATCATCATCATCAGGTGAAATTCTTTCCAGAACGTAGTTTTCTGTATAGATCTCTTGAATTCTCCACGGTCTTGAGCAAGTTGTCCCACCTCTTTTAGTGACATGTGCAGGCATTCTTGAGCAAGTTGTCCCACCTCTTTTAGTGACATGTGCAGGCATTCTTGAGCAAGTTGTCCCACCTCTTTTAGTGACATGTGCAGGCATTCTTGAGCAAGTTGTCCCACCTCTTTTAGTGACATGTGCAGGCATTCTTGAGCAAGTTGTCCCACCTCTTTTAGTGACATGTGCAGGCATTCTTGAGCAAGTTGTCCCACCTCTTTTAGTGACATGTGCAGGCATTCTTGAGCAAGTTGTCCCACCTCTTTTAGTGACATGTGCAGGCATTCTTGAGCAAGTTGTCCCACCTCTTTTAGTGACATGTGCAGGCATTCTTGAATATTTTTTGTTCAATGACGTCTTGGACGGCCTTTGCCCCTATTGCCTTCTATCATCCCCTCCAGTAACACTCTTTCAATACCGTCATGTCTCTTAATGTGACAGAAAAAAACAACAACTAGCTTTTTCTTTATTATGGTGTTCAGAAGGCAGCCTTCCTGGATGTTAATTATTCGTAACACCTCCTGGTTTGTTTTCCTTGCTGTCCATGGTATTCTCATAACTCTTCTATAGCACTTTAACTGCCATAGTTTCTTTAGCTGTTTTAATTTTGACAGCGCCATTACTGTTCTTCTCTTAATCTCAACTGTGCAGTCCCCCGCATTATTTATATTAGTTCTTGAATAATCAAAATGTGTCACTTCTTATAAATTGCAGTTCTCAATATTAAATTCGGGTCATGATTTCGTTTTGTCAGTTGTTATTATTTTTTGTCTTTTTCATATTTAGGAACAAGTTTTGCTGGTCGCTGAAGTTTTGGGTTGACTTAATATGTTCAGTAGGTCGTGTTGTTCAATCGTGTAGCAATTTGATCTCAATCTACAAGGCACTGAATTGATCCTCAAAGTGTTGGTCATGTGTTCCACACAAACTTCAAAACTTCCTGTTTTATATACAGAGCTCCACTGAAGTTGGATGTGTCGGATCATTAGAGCAAATAAAACGGCAACAAAATGCATTTCCATTCTTTGGACTACATCCTGCTGGAAATCTAATAGGACCATTGTCTTGCTGCAAGAGAGATCCAATGGGAGTTTGACAATTAGCTTTAACTATCTAACATGTACAGAGCCAGCCCACTAAAAGAATGCATACACTCTTCAGAAAAAGGAAAACTTGACAAATCTTCAGAAAACATGATAAATCTTCTACTAACTTTATTTAGCCACCATGAGAGCACGACACGTTACTTTTTCTTTTATAAATGAATTAGTCAGCGTTTCTTCTTCTGTGTTTGTTCTCAGCTCCTGCACATTAGTAATATGTTGTCCGGAGAATGGAAGACATTGTGTCATAGTTTACAGCTTTACTGCAATATCTGTGCCTTTTGGCCTGACACATCCAACTTCAGTATATCTTCTGGGTCACCTTGACAATATATCAAATGGGACAGCAACTCCACTCCCTAACCTCCTTATCTTATGACGTGTGAAAGATAAACAGTGTTGCTGTTATTTGCTCCTCTTTTGGGGTCCCCTCACAATGTTTGAGTGTTAGTTGGTGTTGGTGACCAGCTGGTAGGTACAGGAATCAGTTCTCTTGTACAGATGGCCAACTATATTATCAATATCATTACAGACATCCTCTTTTCAGTAAAGGTAAGTCCCATGGTAGCAACCAGCCATTGGGGATGAATATAACTATTCATGTACTAATCAGCAGCAACTATTAGTGGGATGGCCAGTTCCCTTTCTTGCTGTATTTAACTCTCTAACTCATGCACCAGGTACCCATTTACAGCTCAGTCGACTGGAGGAGTGGTCATGTCAGGTGAGAAATCACAACCTTACTTTTTTTAGTCTGAACGTGGTTTTGAACCTGGCACGCTGCAACTCAGCTATATTGAGCAAGCTCACTATCAGCTCGGCTACCCTGCCTCAGTTCAGTGGAAGTGGTTAAAAACGCTAAATACATTAGCTACCAACGCTGAAGTCAGATCTGTTGGGCCAAAAAATCAGCGACACAACACATTTCTGTTCTTTTGAATACATCCTGCTGAAAATCTTGTAGGACCATTGTCCTGCTACAAGAGTAATCTGGTGAGAGTTTGAGAACATATGCAAAAGAAATGATCTATCACTTATATATTTGCCCATATCTGTGAACTCCATTGACTGATCAATCAATGGACCAATCAACCGAAAGACTAATCAACCAATCAATTAATCAACTAACCAAATGTTGTGTTTCAGGATTTGAGAATGCTCTGAAGAAAAGAGAACATGAATTTAGGGTACAATTTGATAATCTCAATGCAAAGTCCTTGGAACATGAGTTAAAGGTGATATTAAAATTCAATGTGACATTCTGAATGTTATCAGTAAAATATGAAGATGATAATGATGATGTTGTTGGTGGTAGTGGTGGTGATAATGATGATGTTGGTAGTAATAATGATGATGTTGGTAGTAATAATGATGATGTTGGTAGTAATAATGATGATGTTGGTAGTAATGATGATATTGGTGGTAGTGGTGGGACGATGATGTTGACAATAATAAATAATATGAAGGTTGAAAAATGAAGGTAAAGCGTTGTGAAGATAAAATAATTGAAGGTTAATTATTCTGAAGATAAAAAATGTTTTGAAGAATGAAAGTAAAACATTCTTCTTCTGTCATTCATTGTTTCATTTGTAAGTGTCTAAATTAGTAGTACCAATGTTCTAGGAATTTGTAAATCACTAAATAAGTAGTACCAATGTTCTAGACATTTGTGTCTAAATAAGTAGTACCAATGTTCTAGACATTTGTAAGTGTCTAAATAAGTAGTACCAATGTTCTAGACATTTGTAAGTGTCTAAATAAGTAGTACCAATGTTCTAAATAAGTCGCTGTTGTAGAAAGTTGAACAATGTTTCCATACAGATTTGAGTTAAACTTTCTAACAATTCTGAAATGTGAATTTTGCAATATCTTCTCCTGGTTTTCTTAACATATGTCTTATCCATCGCAAGCACTCTTCTGTGTTCTTTTTCTATAGATGCCTGCATAGTTTTTTCTATGAAGAACCTGTTTTATCAAAGGGATGGGTGGAGTCATTAGAAAGGACTAAAATGTGGAGCTCATTTTGAAACATCATGTTTATCTTTGTTCCCGGACACGTGAATGTGAAGGGAAACAAATGGGCCGACCTATTAGCTAGCCTCACCACTATAACAGATGGTCAGCCTATGGCCCGAACAGACATACTCAGCACTCTTTGTAAGTCTGTACGATTAGAGAATTTTGAGATAAATAAGCATGGGCCGATTTTGGAATGCACAATTTGGGATTGAGGATAGTTGTGACCCATAGAGAATATCGAACTAAGATTTCTAAAAGAGCACTGAGCCAACATAGAACCTGAACCATCAGACGTTATACCATGAGAGATTTACTGAAGCGGAGATCTGAACACTTGTGGACATGTCCAATGTGCGAAGAAGATAATCAACATAACGTAACCTAACCTGTTTTATCATTCACTAATACTATTTCTTCTTATTAGCGTTCATTCTCAAACTCCATCAGATCTCTCTTATAGCAGGATAATTTTCTTAAATATATTTCCGGAAGAATTAGTCCAAAGAATGGAAATGCATTGTGTCACCATTTTATTTGCAACAATGGTTCGACACACTTGTCTTTGATGAAATAATACCATTTCAAACTTTATGTTCTATTCAGTGATCCAATGATGAAAGTTTATATTTCTCTGGCTGGAACTTGTGCTGTCCTCCATGTTTCTGAGCCATACGATAACTTTTAACATTTGAGTTAAATGTAATTTTTTATTTAAGTCTTTTTTCCATTTGTTTCCTAATGCAGTAAAGTTTTATCTTGCCTATTCAAACATTATTTTGGCAAGTTTGTATTTCTTGTTTGGTTTGGACATGTAACGAGGTACGACTCCCATTCTGAAATTATTTTGCAAGGAACATTAATGGTGGAAGGAAAAGAGTTGGGCAAAAAAACAAGGAATACATATCAAGGAATGGTCTGGGCATGATTTTCTACACATCCAAATGGCTGAGGATAGTGATGCTTGGAGAGCTTTTTGTGTTGGTGTCTCCAATATGACACCCCTACAACTCTTGCGGGTTATGGGTCTTATTATTAATATTATTATTTCTTCTTGGCATGTGTTCCCTGGAACCAAATAACTATCATAATTGTTCTTAATATAATCTCATTCAGGCTAAGATTCTAGAGAAAGAGCTGGAACTGACAAGAGACTCTAGTGACAAAACAGCAGCAGCGGCAGAGGAAGCAGAGACTAGCCAGAGAAAACTGGAAAAACTTATCAAAAAGAAAGAATGGGAGTTAGCAGATGTTACAGCTGTAAAGGATTCACAGTATGAAATTATCTGTTGTGGGCCTACATATAGTGGTTATTGAGCAGATGAGTCACGTGTACATGTTCTATTATCTGTTGTGGGCCTACATATAGTGGTTATTGAGCAGATGAGTCACACATGTACATGTTCTATTATCTGTTGTGGGCCTACATATAGTGGTTATTGAGTAGATGAGTCTCTGTGTACATGTTCTATTCATCTTTAGCTTGTAGCAACCCATAGAAAAATAATGTATACGTCCTCTGGCATCCAGCCATTTTTTAAATGATTTCTGGTTTTTCTGCAGGTGTTTGCTTTTTTGTATAACATTTTTATTTATCGACTTATTGATTTCAAATTCAGAGACAATAGAGATAAGTGGATGCTGAATATGGTGGTGTTGTTTGTGTGTGTCAGTGGGACTAAAAACATGGGCATTAACAAAAACACAGCACATAAAAGACTTACAGTTTCCTGATAGGCCTTAGACTAGAACTAGTCCACTCACTGAGCCAACAATGATGATAGGCCTTAGACTAGAACTAGTCCACTCACTGAGCCAACGATGATGATAGGCCTTAGACTAGAACTAGTCCACTCACTGAGCCAACGATGATGATAGGCCTAGACTAGAACTAGTCCACTCACTGAGCCAACGATGATGATAGGCCTTAGACTAGAACTAGTCCACTCACTGAGCCAACGATGATGATAGGCCTTAGACTAGAACTAGTCCACTCACTGAGCCAACGATGATGATAGGCCTAGACTAGAACTAGTCAACTCACTGAGCCAACGATGATGATAGGCCTAGACTAGAACTAGTCCACTCACTGAGCCAACGATGATGATAGACCTAGACTAGAACTAGTCCACTCACTGAGCCAACGATGATGATAGGCCTAGACTAGAACTAGTCCACTCACTGAGCCAACGATGATGATAGACCTAGACTAGAACTAGTCCACTCACTGAGCCAACGATGATGATAGACCTAGACTAGAACTAGTCCACTCACTGAGCCAACGATGATGATAGGCCTAGACTAGAACTAGTCCACTCACTGAGCCAACGATGATGATAGGCCTTAGACTAGAACTAGTCCACTCACTGAGCCAACGATGATGATAGACCTAGACTAGAACTAGTCCACTCACTGAGCCAACGATGATGATAGACCTAGACTAGAACTAGTCCACTCACTGAGCCAACGATGATGATAGGCCTTAGACTAGAACTAGTCCACTCACTGAGCCAACGATGATGATAGGCCTTTGACTAGAACTAGTCCACTCACTGAGCCAACGATGATGATAGACCTAGACTAGAACTAGTCCACTCACTGAGCCAACGATGATGATAGGCCTTAGACTAGAACTAGTCCACTCACTGAGCCAACGATGATGATAGACCTAGACTAGAACTAGTCCACTCACTGAGCCAACGATGATGATAGGCCTTAGACTAGAACTAGTCCACTCACTGAGCCAACGATGATGATAGTCCTAGACTAGAACTAGTCCACTCACTGAGCCAACGATGATGATAGGCCTAGACTAGAACTAGTCCACTCACTGAGCCAACGATGATGATAGGCCTAGACTAGAACTAGTCCACTCACTGAGCCAACGATGATGATAGGCCTAGACTAGAACTAGTCCACTCACTGAGCCAACGATGATGATAGGCCTAGACTAGAACTAGTCCACTCACTGAGCCAACGATGATGATAGGCCTTAGACTAGAACTAGTCCACTCACTGAGCCAACGATGATGATAGGCCTAGACTAGAACTAGTCCACTCACTGAGCCAACGATGATGATAGACCTAGACTAGAACTAGTCCACTCACTGAGCCAACGATGATGATAGACCTAGACTAGAACTAGTCCACTCACTGAGCCAACGATGATGATAGGCCTTAGACTAGAACTAGTCCACTCACTGAGCCAACGATGATGATAGGCCTTAGACTAGAACTAGTCCACTCACTGAGCCAACGATGATGATAACTAGAAAACCCAGATTACTGACAGCATTTACAGCACTATTATTATTATATATTATCAACATTTACATTATTATACCTGATCTACAGTAACTAACACACTGAAGCCTTCAAAATCTTCGATCAAATCAGCATCCAAGAAGAATGGACCTACACGAACAATGGCTTTCCAAAGTGAAATAAACAATGTGGCTTTCTAACTTTAATAGACCAAATTAATGTACAGGTCTTTCAAATACTGCTGAAAAATTCCATGACAATCTTTTTCTTTAAAAATTTTTCTCTAGAAAATGTTATTACAAAATCAGAATTGGAAAAGATCATGCAAGATTGTTTACCGTGACAACAAATGACTAACTGGAATGTGACATGTGCTGCCGTTGGGTTGCTGTTGAGACAGGAAATATGTGACTTACATCATCGGTGGGTTGTTGCAGGCTAATGTGGTCCTACATTAAGTAGATATGTCATAGTGGACATGTTCTATTCATCTTTGTTGTGGTCCATGATCAATTGAGCTGCTGCCACTGATTGACAATTCTATGTATGCTGTTCCAGGATTAGTTTGTATGATGTTCCAGGATTAGTTGATGTGTTCCAGGATTCCAGATGATTAAGGCAATTGGAAAGTCAACTCCAATACAAGATGACTACCAAATTATGAACAGACCAGAACAGGTTGTCATTCTGTGTCTCAGAACAGGACACAATCAGTCACAAATGTACAAAGTTCAAGATTGGCAATACGGTCAAATGTAGATGTGGACAGGCCCTCAGAGAAGAACATATTCTTCAGGAATGCCTGGAATATGAAATATTGAAGCAAATACACTGTGCCAGATAAACAACAGTGGAAGGAAAACACTACGGACCTCTGTACAAGTTACACAACACAGTCTAGTTTATAGAAGAAATAAAACTTCAGCTATGAACATGTTGCAGGCAAACAAAAGCAAAAGAAATCAATCTGCTCAATTCTCCATATTCCATGCATGTCAGGTCATAGAATCTCTTCAGTAGCATTTTATTGTTGATTGGTTCCTGTTCTTTGATTGGTTACTGTTTCAGTTGTCTGTTGGTTCCTGTTCTTTGATAATTTGTTTAGATCTCTGTTTTTTTCATTTATACTGACATTGCAGTACTTTGATTTTATTTTCTTATTTATTAGAATAGCAGAACTTCAGACCAAACTGGCATCTTGTGAGTCATCTATGAAGAAGATGCAGGATGATTTTCAAAGAAAGTAAGCATTTCTCATTTTTGTTTCAATTCATATTTCTTAGACTGTTGTATATTGTGTACTATGCATGCACTTTGACATTTGTGCAGTCTGTAAGTTGTATTTTATATGTAAATATGGCTATGAGTCACTTTCAATGAATCAAAGATTTCTAGTTCTGATTACTCTGATAACCGTGGAGGACCTACTTAGATGACCGTATAGGTAAACAATGTTTTGAAAAAGTCATATGATGTGGGTCATAGAATATAATGTAAACATGATTTTTTATAGTGTGCAGATATTCGTAGCTGTCAACTTATTTTTTTCATAAATCCGCATATTTAACAATTTTTTTCTGTATTTCAATAAAAACGTTTGTATTTAGCGCCAAAATTAAAAAAAAAACCCACTAAATATATTTTTATTAAAAATTTTCTTTTAATTTTTGCCCCTCAATTTGAGTGCGTGAAAACATCTGCATTGTGATAATTACTTGGAAATTTAACACCAACTGATTTTTTTTTAAAATAAAAAAAAAGAATTGTTTTTCTTTCTTTTTGGGACCCGAAATCTGTATTAATACGGAAAATCTGTACTAGTTAACACCTATGGATATCTTTCTATTGCTGTGTTATTTGGTGTGCTGATTTCATTAGTTTTCAAGTTCATGTGCAAGGTTGGTGGGTGTAAAATCATGAATGTCAATTCTAACAGATACTTAAATTGTGCACTCTATTTATGTTAGTGGAGTGTGTTTTTGGATGGATTTATTAAGGTTTTAAGTTAGGATTAGGCAGTATTAGTTGTAAAATAAGCTATTAGGGTTAGAGTTAGAATTAGAAAATAAGCTATTAGGGTTAGAGTTAGAATTAGAAAATAAGCTATTGGGGTTAGAGTTAGTATTTGATAATAAGCTATTATGGTTAGAGTTAGAAATAAGCGATTAGGGTTAGGATTTAAACTGTATTTATTGTGGAATAAACTATCAGGGTTATGGTTAGAAGTAGAGAATAAACGGTTATAGCTAGGGATGTACAGTTAGCATCATTGATGTGATGCATTCACTTAATCAGGTTTGACTCTCATAACTCATTTACATGTATTATTTCACTGACCTCGTTTGATTTGTGTCTATCAATGCTATGCAAAAATTCAAACTAGAACTACTATTGCTTATAACTAAACATGATTGTGCCTTTTCCCCCCCAAATACACTGAGTTATGGTTGTAGGACCATCTCATTGTATTAACAGTTGTGTGTGTTTATTTCTAGTTCTTTAAAAAAATAAAAGTCCATTAAAAAAAAAAATAAAAGACACTTCTCTGTAATGTGGAAAAAGTCCTTGTACCTTTGTTTTGTGTTATTTCTCATTTATATTATTTTTGTTATTTATTAGTTATATTAGTTATCTGTGACGAATACTTTATTATAGTTATTATCTCTTCTTAGTTTTGTTACTGTGGCCCTCTCCACTTTGTTGGATATCCTCTGACAGTTTGGTTTTTATTTATACCTGTTAGGGTTATAATTCAATTTATTAGGCCTATTGTTTCCGATGGTTGGAATATATTAATTTAATAACTTTATTTCATAACACAACTAATAAGTTGATATCATATCATAAAAAATGAAACACGTCTACCTCATTAATGTTATAAACTAAGTTTACCTGTCCAGCAACTACACTTTAGAAAAGTCACGAAGCCAAACATGACTATTACCTGAAGGTCCGTGGTCGCTATATTCTCCCTCAGACATGTCCTTCATGCTGGACACGGAACTAATGTCCTTCATGCTGGACACGGAAATAATGTCCTTCATGCTGGACACAGAACTAATGTCCTTCATGGTGGACACAGAACTAATGTCCTTCATGCTGGACACAGAACTAATGTCCTTCATGCTGGACACAGAACTAATGTCCTTCATGCTGGACACGGAACTAGTATCTATATCCTGATTCATATCGGGTAATGGAACAAGATCTTCGGCTGTAAAATCCAAGAATTCATCAGAATCTGAATCAGAATACATAAACATTTTAAGATAACATGATTTCCAGAATTACAGATTATGTTTGATCGGATCATACCTAGTAAAACTGAAACTTTGTGTCTCCATATTACACTCTATTTCGATAGTAAAACTGAAACTTTGTGTCTCCATATTACACTCTATTTCGAGAATAAATGAACAAGAAGGATGTAATATATTCCTAGCCTCGATCTCGCACATTCCCGGTCACATTACATTAACGATCATGTGATATGACACTGCCAAATAATGTCTTAGAAACGGGTGTGTGTTCTAGCTGCCAGCTGTTTGCAAATAGAAAACCATTGGTGAGCCATGGGTGTGCTAAAGATTAATAGTGATGTTTGATAGCTTGTAATGATTGATAGATAATGTAATAATTCATACTGAGAGTTGACAGATAGTTTATGAAATAATATGATGTTTCGCTCTGTGTAAATAATGTGTAATTAAAAGTGGCATCTCTATTAATAAAATCTGGATAGGTACACAGAAATGGACAAACTTGCACGTGACAAAGAGAGTATTATGGAACGAGCAAAGAATGGTTACCTAGAAAGAGAGCAAGCAATGCAAACAGTCATTCAAGAGCTTCAGTCAAAACTGGAAGATGCACAGATTAGGGAACGGCAGCTGACTTGGTCAAATCAAGATTTAGTGAAGGAAAAAGAGATTCAGTATGAAAAGTATGTTGAGTTACTAGGTGTAACTGTTTAGGGGTGTAACTTGATGGTTTATGTGTAAATTTGGTTAAGTGATACTTTGATAATGAAATCTTGCGTTGTTAAGTGTTACTTTGATAATGAAATCTTGCGTTGTTAAGTGTAACTTTGATAATGAAATCTTGTGTTGTTAAGTGTAACTTTGATAATGAAATCTTGTGTTGTTAAGTGTTACTTTGATAATGAAATCTTGCGTTGTTAAGTGTTACTTTGATAATGAAATCTTGCGTTGTTAAGTGTAACTTTGATAATGAAATCTTGTGTTGTTAAGTGTTACTTTGATAATGAAATCTTGCGTTGTTAAGTGTTACTTTGATAATGAAATCTTGCGTTGTTAAGTGTAACTTTGATAATGAAATCTTGCGTTGTTAAGTGTTACTTTGATAATGAAATCTTGCGTTGTTAAGTGTTACTTTGATAATGAAATCTTGCGTTGTTAAGTGTTACTTTGATAATGAAATCTTGTGTTGTTAAGTGTTACTTTGATAATGAAATCTTGCGTTGTTAAGTGTTACTTTGATAATGAAATCTTGCGTTGTTAAGTGTTACTTTGATAATGAAATCTTGCGTTGTTAAGTGTTACTTTGATAATGAAATCTTGTGTTGTTAAGTGTTACTTTGATAATGAAATCTTGCGTTGTTAAGTGTTACTTTGATAATGAAATCTTGCGTTGTTAAGTGTTACTTTGATAATGAAATCTTGTGTTGTTAAGTGTAACTTTGATAATGAAATCTTGCGTTGTTAAGTGTTACTTTGATAATGAAATCTTGCGTTGTTAAGTGTAACTTTGATAATAAAATCTTGCGTTGTTAAGTGTTACTTTGATAATGAAATCTTGCGTTGTTAAGTGTTACTTTGATAATGAAATCTTGCGTTGTTAAGTGTTACTTTGATAATGAAATCTTGTGTTGTTAAGTGTTACTTTGATAATGAAATCTTGCGTTGTTAAGTGTTACTTTGATAATGAAATCTTGCGTTGTTAAGTGTTACTGTGATAATGAAATCTTGCGTTGTTAAGTGTAACTTTGATAATGAAATCTTGCGTTGTTAAGTGTTACTTTGATAATGAAATCTTCAGTAAACACTAATAAAGTTAAAGATGTTACTAAAATACAAACTACTAACTATCAAAATAAACAAAACAATGCAAAAACTGAATAATAATAAATGTAATAACAAGGACTGTTTCCATATTGAGGTATAAACGGGACCTTTTTCAAGAAATACAAACACACAACAACAAAAAATAACAAAAACTTATGTAAAGAGATATTTAGAACAAGATTTCCATGTACATAGAAAGAGTCCATGATTTACTTCCTTTCTCGCTGCGTACAGGAATATCTTGTTATAAATATCTCTGTACATAAGTTTTTGTTATTGTTATGTATTTTCATTTCTTGAAAAAGGTCCCGTTTGAACCGCAACGTGGAAACAGTCCTTCTTATTGTGTTTATTGTTATACAGTTTGTACATTGTTTTGTTTATTTTGATAGTTAGTAGTTAGTATTATAGTAACATCTTTAACTTTATTAGTCTTTATCGCTTATTTATTTTGTTGCTGCGGCAATCCCCACTTTGACATCCTTTGACATTTTGGTTATTTATAATTATGTAATGAAATCTTGTTTTGTTAAGTGTAACTTTGATACACTTTAAAAATACTTTTTTGGTCGAAACATGGATTCTCATGTGTATTTCCACAATTTTCTAAATTTTCCTGTCAAATGGCCCCCATGGATGATTAAGAGATGCGGGTCAGTGAACATTACACCTTTGTTCTTTTGTGACAGATTCCTAGGTGGTGGGGAATGATATCCATCAGAGCAGATGAATCAACCATTGTGGAAGAAACCCCTCAGCAAACAAATGAACTTGATGATGCCCAAATCAGGATATATGCAAATAGAAAATACAAATCTGCAATGGTCAGATTTTATTTGTCTTTTCTCTGTTTTTGCTATAAGCAGGATTGAATGATGATTGGTTTTCGGGCTATGGCACATTTGCTCGCTTGATATGCAGTAATAGTGTAACATCTCAGAATATTAGTAACTCCTTCAATCCACTGTCTCTTGGTCTTCCTCTACATCTTGGTGTTTCCATTTTCATGTTGTATGCTCTTGCCACTGGCCAATAAGGGTTCATTCTCAATAAATGGCTGAATCATTTCAGTCTCAGTTTTTCAATATATTTGATCACTGATGTTGTTCCAACAGTTCATGTAATCTCATCATTTCTCACATAATTTCTTCTTGTTCTGTTTGCTGCTTTTCTTAGACATCTCATTTCACATGTAGTAAGCTTTCTCTCTTGTTCTTTTGTTAGTGTCCATGTCTGACATTGATCGCACAATGATGGTATGAAGATTGAATTTATGATCTACCTCAGATCTATCATCCTAACGATACTCCTATCAGCTGCAACAAGGAAGGAGATATGCTTTATCTTTACTCGGCTGCTGCTCAGATCTTGAAAAGACTGAACTAATCTGGCAACAGGTCTGAAGATCTAGCAGGAATGGTGACACAAACGAGAAGAGAATGAACATAAATTATCAGACACTATTTACTGATTGTAAAAGTGATTTTTCTACTTCTTCTTTCATTCGCTTTTATCACATTTGTGTGTTGCATCCTGATTGCTGTGGTTTACTTCTTGACTGGTCACCTCCGTCTTCAGGACCTGTACTTGCTAGGGCAGATTGTGTTCTTGCTCAGTTAAAGAGGGCCTCGTCAGTCTTAGTTTTCAGCCTATGTTGGCTGAACGAAGCCACATCTCTGCTGCAAGGATCTGGCTTCTATAGGGTAAAAACGATTTGAATTGTTTATAGGAATGCCCTCTCACTGTGGAATACCAGGAAATGAAAAAGCAGACCAACTGGCTAAGGAAGGTGCTGCCGAAGACCAACCAGATATACCAATCACCTACCATCAGAAAAAACAGATGATCAAGTCAATAAGAAAGCCACAAACACCAACACAAGATGACTATCATATTATGAACAGACCAGAACAAGTTATAATTCTACGTCTCAGAACAGGACACAACCGACTCCGCAGTCACATGTATACAAAGTTCAAGATTGGCAACACAGCCATGTGTACATGTGGACAGGCAGCACAGAGTGCCAAACATATACTTCAAGAGTGTTCTGAGCATGAAACGCTGAGGCAGACATATTGGCCAGAGGAAACAACACTGGAATCAAAACTCTATGGGACACTGTATGAACTACAAAAGACAGTGAGTTTTATTAAGGAGACAGAATTACAGATATAGACATGTTTCAAGTGAACGAAAGAAGAAGAAGAAGAAGTTTATAGGAAATCACAAAGGAAATTGAACTTATTTGTCATTGATATATTTGCATTAGGTTTCAGGAAGAATTAAATGATGCTAAGGACAGGGGAAACCGTCGCATCGCAGAAATGTCCAGGGAGAATGTAACACATGATCTTGAACTTGGTAGTGTCCTTGAGGAGCTACGAAAATTGAAACTGGAATTGGAGCAGAGGAAAGATGATTTACAAAGGTCAGAATCTGTTACATATTTATATTTTAGTTTAATGTAGAATATATTGTTATATTTATATTTTAGTTTAATGTAGAATATATTGTTATATTTATATTTTAGTTGAATGTAGAATATATTGTTATATTTATATTTTAGCATAGTTGTAGAATATATTGTTATATTTATATTTTAGTTTAATGTAGAATATATTGTTATATTTATATTTTAGTTGAATGTAGAATATATTGTTATATTTATATTTTAGTTGAATGTAGAATATATTGTTATATTTATATTTTAGATGAATGTAGAATATATTGTTATATTTATATTTTAGTTTAATGTAGAATATATTGTTATATTTATATTTTAGTTGAATGTAGAATATATTGTTATATTTATATTTTAGCATAGTTGTAGAATATATTGTTATATTTATATTTTAGTTGAATGTAGAATATATTGTTATATTTATATTTTAGCATAGTTGTAGAATATATTGTTATATTTATATTTTAGTTTAATGTAGAATATATTGTTATATTTATATTTTAGTTGAATGTAGAATATATTGTTATATTTATATTTTAGATGAATGTAGAATATATTGTTATATTTATATTTTAGTTTAATTTAGAATATATTGTTATATTTATATTTTAGATGAATGTAGAATATATTGTTATATTTATATTTTAGCATAGTTGTAGAATATATTGTTATATTTATATTTTAGTTGAATGTAGAATATATTGTTATATTTATATTTTAGTTGAATGTAGAATATATTGTTATATTTATATTTTAGCATAGTTGTAGAATATATTGTTATATTTATATTTTAGTTTAATGTAGAATATATTGTTATATTTATATGTTAGTTTAATGTAGAATATATTGTTATATTTATATTTTAGCATAGTTGTAGAATATATTGTTATATTTATATTTTAGTTGAATGTAGAATATATTGTTATATTTATATTTTAGTTGAATGTAGAATATATTGTTATATTTATATTTTAGCATAGTTGTAGAATATATTGTTATATTTATATTTTAGTTTAATGTAGAATATATTGTTATATTTATATTTTAGTTTAATGTAGAATATATTGTTATATTTATATTTTAGCATAGATGTAGAATATATTGTTATATTTATATTTTAGCATAGTTGTAGAATATATTGTTATATTTATATTTTAGCATAGTTGTAGAATATATTGTTATATTTATATTTTAGTTTAATGTAGAATATATTGTTATATTTATATTTTAGCATAGTTGTAGAATATATTGTTATATTTTAGCATAGTTGTAGAATATATTGTTATATTTTAGCATAGATGTAGAATATATTGTTATATTTTAGCATAGATGTAGAATATATTGTTATATTTTAGCATAGATGTAGAATATATTGTTATATTTTAGCATAGATGTAGAATATATTGTTATATTTTAGCATAGATGTAGAATATATTGTTATATTTTAGCATAGATGTAGAATATATTGTTATATAACAGCAAATATATTAGAAGCCACGTCCGGGGAAAAAAAAATCCTGGTAATTATTTCTTGCTTGATGTGACCGCCCCTCTAGTCACCCCAGTTGTAAATGCATACCTGTTGTAGTATGAGAGGGAAGGTAAATACAGCGAGAAATTAAACACCCCACGTAATAGCTGCTTGGCTTATTACATGAAGAGTTATCTTCATCCCCGGTGGCAGGTTGCTGTCATGGGATACACCTTTACCTATACAGTAAATAATATAAAATAAGATTGTCCTGCTAAAAGAGAGATCCAGCAGGAGTTTGAGAATGAACGCTGAAGAAGAAATAAAATATGATTGTATATTTCTGATGCCAGTTTTTCTTCTGCCTGTGTTCTCAAATTCCTGATGTTTAGCAGGATGTAGTTCAGATAATGAATTGTGTCATGGTTTACAGCTTGGTTACAAAATCCTGTGCCCTGTGGTCAAACATCTGAATTCAGCATGGCTTTTGGTTGTTGACCTTCTATCAAGTGGGCCAGCCAATTCCATCAGCACTTCTTATTCATGTCTTATGACATGCATGGCAGGTCACAACTTTGTTATTCTTTCCTTCCCATTTGTGTCCTGACAACACATCAATCAATCAATCAATCAATCAATCAATCAATCAATAAACCTATAACCCTTCAGGGTCATAGGGGTACCACATTGGATGCTTCAGCACACAGAGTCCTCCAGCGAATTCTATCCTCAGCGATGCGGATGAGTGTGGAAATATCTTGCCCTGTCCATTCCTTGATGTTGTCTGTCCATGTCTTTATTTGTCCTCCTCTGCTTCTTCCACCCTCGACAGTTCCCTGCAGTATGGTTTTTGACAAGGAATTGTGCCTGCATACATGTCCGAACCATGCTAGTTTTCGTCGTTTCAATATTGAAAGCAATGGCTCCTGAACACCTGCACACATCTCTACTTTATTTCTTACGTACACATTGGTCTTATGTTCCCTATAGGAAATTCATAGAATTCTTCTGTAGCATTTGTACTCGAAAGCCTGTAATCTTCTCTCCATGTCTGCAGTGAGTGTCCAACTCTCACAACCATACAACACAACAGAAAGCACCAGCGACTTATACAGTTTGATTATCACTGCAACACTGATGTTGCTTTTCCAAATCACAGTTAGCCTTGACAAGGACGCTAAAGCCATCTCCAGCCTTATTTTTAGTTCTGCTTTGCATTTACCATCGCTGCATATACTGGATCCGAGGTATTTGAAGGTATTCACCTCCTCAAGCTTATGTCCATTCATCACGATATTAGTCTGGTTTTCTGTGTCTCTGCTGTTTACCAAGATTTTGCTCTTATCTGAATTGATTTCCATTCCGTACTTGATGGTAACTTTTTCCAACTTTCATGTTAATTCTTGCAATGATTGTTCTGACCCAGCTATAAGATCAATATCATCAGCGAAACGCAAGTTGCAAATAGGGCGACCTCCGATCGATATAGACGTGTTGTAATCATGTAATGTCTCTTGTATGATGTGCTTTAAGTATATGTTAAAAAGTACTGGGGACATTATGCATCCCTGTCAAACTCCCACATTTGTTTTGAAGAACTCACCAATTGTATTGTGTGACAAGACAGCACTATTTGCATTTTTGTACAGAGCTTCAATAATGTCTATAATTGTGGTGTCAAAATTAAATTGCCTCAGTATGTGCCACAGACCATCATGCCAAACATGATCAAAGGCCTTTGTAAAGTCAATGAAGTTGTGGTATAGATCACGTTGGTGTTGAATATATTTTTCAATTAATGTTCGGATGTTAAATATTTGTTCAACAGTGCTTCTGTTTGCTCTGAAGCCAGCTTGTTCTTCTGCAATTATTTCTTCCGACTTGACAACACATAGGTGGATGTCATTATGTTTTTCTTTCAATTAAAAAAATAAGATGGTGGAAGTTGGGATGATGTTTAGTGAAGCTTATAAATACAGATTGAAGTGGGATGCATTTAATTAGTTAGTTAGTTTGTCATTCTATCATCATCACTGCAAACTGGACACATCCATAGTTTCTCCAACCTCTCCCTGAGTGTATCTGCCATTACACTTCTGCAGACAGTATATGGTCCTCAGCTGCTTGACCATCATTCTTCTGCGCCCTCCAAAATGTTCAATTTTAGCAACACCGCATTTCAACACCTGATCTTTAATCTGGACATTGAAAAAGAATCATCATCCACACTAGTATCACTCTCGCCTGCTATATCTCTTATGCAGTTCAAAACGCCAGCTCGATCCATTGCCCCATCGCCCTGTGCCATAATCGTGCATGACGCCAATTGATCTTCTCTTTGATTGCCTCAAACACCCACATGTCCCGGCAAGAAAATAATGTAGCTACTTTCAAATGTGTTAAGTGAAGCTATAACTACAGATTGACTTGGGATGTGTTTAGTGAAGCTCATAAAAACAGATTATGTGGATGAATAAATACAACCGTCTATCACAGGTGATGATAACAACAGTTTCAGACGTGTTGTTGCATCTCTGTGTGTGGAGACCACTAAATAGTCAAATTCTGGCATAGAATTCCCTGCCACATTTGGGACACGTATGGTCAGGATTAGGCATCTGTGTGGTTGCGTTTCTGTCATTTCTCGCAGCATGTGTACTCTGTGCCTCTGAGATTTGATGCTTCTTGTCAATGCAAGTATCTTTTCTATTGTTGCTGCATCACACTTGGTGATTCTGAGTGACAGACTCCCAGGATGTGTTGACAGACCCACAAGTTTGTGGAAGTGAGCAATTATTAGATTAATATTTTTTATAACTGCGGCTGTTTTATTACACATGATGATGATTAATCAATATGGTTGCTTCTTTCTATAAGGTATAGAAGTGAGCTTCAAGTGGCAGCAGACAGAGAAGATAAGCTGGAGAAAACCAAGGCACAACTAGAGCTGGACTGGCAGAGACGATGTGAGGACATAGAAAGGCAACAGTATGACAAATCGGAAGAACTCATAAAAAAATTAACAACAGCAAGGAATGAAGTAAGAATGAAGTTCTGTCTTCTCTTTCTTCTGAATTATACCTCAGAGCCCTGCTGCTTAGCATGATTTTGTGGAGGATGGAACATGTTTCCTCAAACTAGACAAAGTGTTCTCCCTCAAGGAAGACAGTTACTGTTAGACATATAACATTAACATATCATATTTACATATTATATTTACATATCACAGAGTTACTGCTAGACATTTCATGTTTATATATTTGAGTGTGACTTTATTGCTGTTTTGAGGATTTTATTTCACTTTCACACTAGATGCCAAGTGTAATAGATAATATCACTAGGAAACTTAATGAATTATTCATATGAAAAGATGAGTAGGTAACAGGCAAGATTTGAATCTGGTCAGTTTTTCAGACACCAACTCGTCTCACAACTTAAGTGAAAACATTTTTTAAATTCAGCGAATCTGTATCCAAGTTGGCGACAGCTGAATGGAGCAGGTTCAAATCTTGACTATTAAATTTAGACCAAGTTAATACATTCTCTGAAGTTAGAAAACTTGTTGGCAGCTCGTTGCAAGGCAAATTGGTGACAGCTGAATGGAGTAGGTTCAAATCTTGACCGTTATCTTTAGATCAAGTTAAACGGTCCCATTATTGTTCATGCTTGTTTGTTACATTATTTCAGGCACAAGCTCTAGTCAAGGAGAGGGACAGAGAACTACATCACAAAATATTGTTGATAAAATCTCTACACAGAGAGCGAGATCAGATGAGGATGTTGCTGAGGAAACATAATATCTCAATGGAGAATTTTGTCAAAGTAGGAAATCTTATTTTTAACTCTTCAATTTTATTGTGCTTTCATAGAACCCTTTTTTAGCCATGCAGTTTTTTAAAAGAAATACTAATTGTCAAAACAGGCCTAATGCTCCATGTTTGTTTCAATGTTTGTGGTTTTCAAGGAATATATGCACCTGTAAAATTACTGTGTTCTTATCTGCGTCCTTATCTAGATGATATGATATTATCAAAATTATCCACTTGACAAACTGGTATGTACATTGTGCCATTAAATGTATAATGCACCTGTGCCAGGAAAAGCATCAATCTGAAAATTAAAAAAAAATTCACATCATTAATGATGTAGGAGACACAGCTCCAAATATCACTGAAATGTTTACACTTTAGAAGAAATCTGCACAAATTGATATGTAAATGAAAAATAAGTGAGAAATTATGAGAATTTATGTTGATTTTGTTGCAGTTTTCTTTGGAGGAATCAGAAACTGAAACAGAAATGAACTATGTGGAAGATTTGCAGAAACAGAATGCAGGACTTAAAGAGGTGATTGCTCAGATGAGGCTACAGATGGAATCTGTTGGACAGGATGCTCAGAATATAGATGCTAAATCCACATTTGGTAATGTCTGATGTAAATTTATGTTGCAGATAATGTTTTCTTGTACTGATTCTACTGATGGATTGTACCGACGGCTTGTAGATTTACAGTCACATAGGATAATAATCAAATTTTCAATTAATAGAACTATAACACAATTTAGTTTACATTTCTAGTACCTATCATATTAAAGCTATTTGGGAATAAATTTATTTGATAGGTACTAGAAATGTAAACTGGATTATGTTTCGATGGAGAAATGAAGATATCACGAAAGAAATACAGACTATTTTAAGTCAAGACTACATTGAGAGAAGCGAACCAGGTGGTTTGGCCACATTATGAGAATGGAACCAATGCAACCAGCCCTTTGTGCATACAACAGCAGAAGGTAGGGCTACAAGGCTCGAGGAAGACCACATACTAGGTGGGTGGAGGCAATCAAAGAAACCTTAAAGAGACACAGTGACGCAAATGGCCAAAGACAAACAACTCCAGTTCTCCACCTCCATGATTCTTAATGGCATGAGTAGAAATTACAATAGATATATCATCATCATGGGAAGTTTCATAAGAGCTTTCTTTCATACCCCAAAATTATACCTTTCAGTGGTGTGCAATGCTATGACAAAAAAGCCTCGTAGATATGCAGACATCCAATCACATACAAGCTTACAACCATTTGATGTTATCATGCAGACATCCAATCACATACAAGCTTACAACCATTTGATGTTATCATGCAGACATCCAATCACATACAAGCTTACAACCATTTGCTGTTATCATGCAGACATCCAATCACATACAAGCTTACAAGCATTTGATGGTATTAGTTTTGGCCAGTGTTTACCACACAGCTCATATCTGCCAAAGTCTTGTGTTGGGACTATTTTTCAAATAAAACGGCTATACAACACATTTCCGTTCTCTGGACTACATCCTGCTGGAAATATTGTAGGACTATTGTCTTGCTACAAGAGAGATCCAGTGGGAGTTTGAGAATGAAAGCCAAAAAAGTCCATATGTAGGTCAACTAATAGAAATATTGAAAAAAAATACTGACAAGAAACGCTGAGATGAAAGGCACTGACTATCTTGATGAGACTGAGAAAATTACCCACAACTGATGCATGTCCAGATACACTATTGTTGTATTTGGTGTATAAGCCAAACTGAGGTCTGATGGTATGTGAATTCTAAGTAGGACATATTATAATTTGATAATAGATACAGTGAATAGTTTGTGGAGCATCTTTGCTCATTTATGCTGGAGAATAGGTTATAATTGTTTTATTCATAAATGACAGGTAGTTTGTCTGCGTTGGAAGAAGAGTTACAAGAACTAAAGCAAGAAAACAGAGAGATGAAGGATAAACTAAAATCCTCCAAGAGAGCTACCAACGATAGATCCCAGCTTTCAATAATAAAAGTCAATGAAGAGGTTTTGTCTCAAGTTGAGGGCAATACAGCAGTGAAAAGTCATATCATTGCTCTCAACAGCAATATTGGTAAATTATCTAAATTCTTAGCATTGTATAAATTATCTAAATTCTTAGCATTGTATAAATTATCTAAATTGTTAGCATTGTATAAATTATCTAAATTGTTAGCATTGTATAAATTATCTAAATTGTTAGCATTGTATAAATTATCTAAATTGTTAGCATTGTATAAATTATCTAAATTGTTAGCATTGTATAAACCCTTTAAAAGTTAACATAATAAACAAACTGTCATGCATATTTGACATGGTGGAGAGTCAAATATGTGATGCCGCAGTAACAAGCTTTCAAAGGATATCCACCATGGTGGATAGTGCTGCAGTAACAAAGATTCAAAGGATATCCGACATGGTGGAGAGTGCTGCAGTAACAAACATTCAAAGGATATCCAACATGGTGGATAGTGCTGCAGTAACAAACATTCAAAGGATATCTGACATGCTGCAGTAACAAACTTTCAAAGGATATCCGACATGGTGGAGAGTGCTGCAGTAACAAACTTTCAAAGGATATCCGACTTGGTGGAGAGTACTGCAGTAACAAACATTCAAAGGATATCTGACATGCTGCAGTAACAAACTTTCAAAGGATATCCAACATGGCGGAGAGTGCTGCAGTAACAAACTTTCAAAGGATATCCGACATGGGGGAGAGTGCTGATGTAACAAATTGTCAAAGGATATCTAACATGTAGGAAAGTTCAGCAGTAACAAACTGTCAAAGGAAATCTGACATGGTAGAAAGTGCAGCAGTAACAAACTGTCAAAGAATATCCGACATGGTGGAGAGTTTGTTTTGCGTTCGTCCATTGTAATCAGTTCGGATATCCGTGCAATTTCTGCTAGGAGCGTGGTTATGTTGTGCCACCATTATGCGCCTTATAGGCCTAGCACATCTAATTTCATCATGCCTTGACAATTCGGGTTGGCTACTCTAGCCTGTGACAGCCTTCCTATCTGTCGCCAGGCAACGAATGTGTATTGACTCTACGCTGAGATGATTTGTTCTTCACGCCTGTCGTGCATGAGGCGTTCCGCAGCCAGGGAACTTGCCTCGTGTAATTTGATTTATTTGCCATGCTCATCAGGTATTGAACCTTTTCTCATCCTCAAGCCTGGTTCCGGTTTAGGAAGAACTTGACAGAAGAGTTGGGCTCAGCTCATTTGTCCTCTTAGCCGAAGTGTTGCTCACCAACGTCGTGAACCACTCGTCCAAGTCTGAATCTGTACACATATTTAGGAGCGTTAGGTGTTTGCGTTGTGTTCTAGAACTGAACAGTGCTTGCCACCTCGGACTGCTATGCCTGTGCCCATCGGGTACTGAACCTTTTCTCCCTGCGAGCATGCTTCCGAAATAGGAAAAAAACTAGACAGTAGAGTTGGGCATGGTGGAGAGTACCGCAGTAACAAACTTTCAAAGGATACCCAATATGGTGGAGAGTGGCACAGTAACAAACTGTCAAAGGATATCTGACATGGTAGAGAGTGCCACAGTAACAAACTGTCAAAGGATATCTGACATGGTAGAGAGTGCCACAGTAACAAACTGACAAAAGGATATCTGACATGGTAGAGAGTGCCACAGTAACAAACTGACAAAAGGATATCTGACATGGTGGAGAGTGCCACAGTAACAAACTGACAAAAGGATATCTGACATGGTAGAGAGTGCCACAGTAACAAACTTTCAAAGGACAAAACTAAGAAGCGATAACACCTATGATAACATGATTGCTGCCTATGTTTTCAATTACAATGAGAGTAGGCTGTAAGAACATCTCATTTTATTGACAGTTTAATGTTTTTATTTCTGATTAGTTGTTGCTTTTTTGATAAAGGTCCCTATTGGACGGTAACATGGAAAAAGTGCTGTTTCCTTCCTTTGGTATTATTTCTCATAGACATTATTTGCTATTTATTAGTAATATTAGTAATCAGGGACAATAATACTTCATCATTGATGTTATCACTTATTAACCCATTAGCTCCTACACACACATTTACTTGTTCCTCTACCTGACTGCTATTGACAAGTTAACTCATTTTATGATTTCAATCCATCCCCTTATATCTAAAAATAATTTAATTCTGAAATTGCCAAATGTCAGTACACATTGACCTTTGCCAAGCCACATTAAAATTACGCAATTTTCTTCATGTCACCGGATTCTTTTTTGACAATTTGCTATATTTTTGGTGGGTGTTTGGAAAGTGCAATATTTTTGTTGTTATTAGAGATTTTTCAATAATTTAAAAAACAATATAAATAAATAATTGAATACTGTATCTAATGATGTAAATTTTGTTTGTGTAGGTATGACATGTGAGAATCTGGTGAAGATGTGAAAAGGGGAAATAAAAAAAATTATTTACTGACTCACTTGTACTTGTGTGATGTGTAAAATCATGTTAAGATTAAATTCCATGATAAAATTATTCTAAATATCTATTGTATTTATATTGTATTTATATTGTATTTATATTGTATTTATATTGTATTTATATTGTATTTATATTGTATTTATATTGTATTTATATTGTATTTATATTGTATTTATATTGTATTTATATTGTATTTATATTGTATTTATATTGTATTTATATTTTTGTTTCAATAGCCACACTAACATTCTCATTCTTCTTCTTTTTCTTTCGTTCACTTGAAACATGTCTATATCTGTAATTCTGTCTCCTTAATAAAACTCACTGTCTTTTGTAGTTCATACAGTGTCCCATAGAGTTTTGATTCCAGTGTTGTTTCCTCTGGCCAATATGTCTGCCTCAGCGTTTCATGCTCAGAACACTCTTGAAGTATATGTTTGGCACTCTGTGCTGCCTGTCCACATGTACACATGGCCGTGTTGCCAATCTTGAACTTTGTATACATGTGACTGCGGAGTTGGTTGTGTCCTGTTCTGAGACGTAGAATTATAACTTGTTCTGGTCTGTTCATAATATGATAGTCATCTTGTGTTGGTGTTTGTGGCTTTCTTATTGACTTTATCATCTGTTTTTTCTGATGGTAGGTGATTGGTATATCTGGTTGGTCTTCGGCAGCACCTTCCTTAGCCAGTTGGTCTGCTTTTTCATTTCCTGGTATTCCACAGTGAGAGGGTATCCACTGCATGGTTACCCTATACTGGTAAGACAATTCGCTAAGTAGTTTTTTCAAGTCTGTTAGTTTTCCAGACTGGAGAGCTTGAAGCACTGACCTTGCATCTGTCAGGAATACCACAGGCTGTAGGTCAGAGTTGGAGTTCAGCAGTTTTTTAGCTGCCACACTAATTGCCTGGATTTCTGCATCATAATTATTGCAGAATTTTCCTGTTGGTGTTCTGATTGTATCTCTAGGCTTGTGTGGATATTCTATATATACACCTGCACCTCCATTCCTCACGGCATTCTGTGCTGATCCATCTGTGTATACTCTGACCCATATATCTTGTGGATATTCCTCATCCAGGAAGCTGAGGGTGACTGTCCTTCGCTGCACACTGTTCTGTTCGTCCACGCTTAATATTCCTTTCACATGGGTCTGAATGTATATTGGCATTCCATGTCTTTCTCTCCACGGGGTTTGTTCTGGTACAGGCCTTAAGGGGCTGTCAACTTCAGGTAGGTCTGTAAGTTGTCTGCGGAGTCGTTTAGCTTGATGGATAAAGCTGCTTCTTTTCAGTCGTCCCATTGCTAGATTTTGGAATCTTTCCTTCATTGGATGACTTGGCATACACTGAAACTTTTCTGCCTGAATTAGTACTTTTGTGTCTCTGCGTTCGCCAAGTGTTTGCATTCTTCCCATTTTCTGCATCTCTGCTATGGGTGTTGATTTCATTGCTCCCAACATTATTCTAAGTGCCTGGTTTTGCACTTTATCTAGATCTTGTAATGTGGTGTTTGATGCAGGACACCACGCAGCTGAACCATATTCCAGGTGTGGTCTTATGCCTTGCTGGTAAACTTTACTGAGTATATTCCCACTGGCTCCCCATGTGGTTCCACTTAGTTTTCTCAGGATAGCTAACTTCCTCCTGGCTTTTGTTGTTGCTTTGTTTATGTGCTGCTTCCATGTCAGTTTATCATCAAAAGTAACTCCGAGGTATGTGGGTTGTTTGTCTTCTTTCAAGAGCTCTCCATCTATTTTGATATGACCGGCTTTTTGTTTTGGTGAGAGGGTAAAAAGTGTAGTGCTGCACTTATCTGTGTTAATGCTGACGCACCATCTATTAGCCCATAAGGTTAGGGCATCGATAGCTCTTTGTATTTGTTTAGTGGCCACTGTCGCATGTTCTTCTGTGCACCAGATCACCAGGTCGTCAGCATACATTGCCACTTTGATCCCGTGTGGTAGTTCAGCAACTAGGTCATTGATGTAAACCAAGAAAAGTGTGGGCGACAGGACTCCTCCCTGGGGGACTCCATGACGCAGTAGAACTTTCTTGCTCTTGCGACCATCTAATTGTACCCTGGCTCTTCTATTATGCAGGTATGCTTTTACCCATTTGTACATTCTTGAGCTAACCCTGCAATTTCACAATTTCTTTAGGAGCCCTTCTTTCCAGACCTTATCAAATGCTTTTCTGAGGTCTATCCATGCTGCTAGTACCAGTTTCTTATCTTGGAAGGCATCCTCAATCTCTTGGGAGAGGTAGGTTGCCTGATCTTCAGTAGAGTAGCACTGTCTGAAACCTGCTTGCTGTGATACCAGAAGGTTTTCACTTTCAAGGTACCACTGCATCCTAAGATTGATAATGCATTCCATTGTTTTGCATAGACAGCTTGTGAGGCTGATGGGCCTGTAGTTGGAGACTGTGTTGCCATCTTTTCCTGATTTGAGGAGTGGTATCATTATTGCTTCTCTCCACGCCTGTGGTACATTACCCGTGGACCAACTTGAGTTAAAGATCTGCAGTAGCTTTGCTCTTGCTGCAATTCCCAGGTTTCTAATCATTTCATTGGACACTCCATCAGCTCCAGGGGACTTTTTCATTTTCAATTTGGATATTGCATGCTCCAGTTCTCTCATTGTGATTGGTGCCTCCATGACTTCAGGTATAGGTTCGCCTTGTCCAATGTTTTGCTGGTTCTCTCGAACCTCCTGTTGTTTGTCTGGGCTGACTTTGATGTTATTGTCTTCTGCAAAGGAATCTGCAAAGTAATCAGCTGCATGTTTACCTGTTAAAATGTTTCTATCTTTATAAAGTGTGATCCTGGTATTTCTCCCTGTACCTTCATCATTTAGTTGTTTTACAAGTTTCCATAATTTCCTAGTATCTCTTTCTAGGTTCAGCGACTCTGTTTTTTCTTTCCAGCTACTCCGTCTGGCTTGTAACTTGGCTCTTTGAAATTTAGCCTTTGTTTGCTGATATTTGTTGTGATGTTCTTGGCTAGGTCTGTTCTCAGCCTGCTGTCTAGATGTTTCCATCTCATTTTGCAGCTTTTCCAGTTCATCATTCCAGTAGGGTTTGTAGTTTTTGCGTACCCCCCTGGGTATGGTTTTACTAGCAGCATGTAGTATACATCTATTAAATTCACTCACTGCTCTATTGATGTCTTTGTCCAAGTTCATGTCCTTAGCTAGAACACTGGTTAAATGCTGGTACATTTTCCAGTCTGCCCTCTTATAGTTCCACCTAGTGAGCGTGCTGCTGTCCTTGGTAAATTCATTGTGAATTTCCAGAAATACTGGTCTGTGGTCACTACCCCCAAGCTGCTTTCCAACGACACGTGTAATGTTCCATTCCAGGCCTGGTGAGTGGAATGCCAGATCTGGTGTAGAGGTGGTGTGCCATGCTCTCGAGTAGAAGGTTGGTGAGTCAGCTGGCTGGTTAATAAGGATGAGATTATTTTCATCCTGCCAGCTCTCAAGTTCCTCACCTCTCTTGTCGATATGATCGTAGCCCCAGCTCTGAGAGTGGCTGTTGAAGTCACCACACACCAAAAGTCTCTCTTTATCTGGAATTGTGTCTAGTGCCAATGGTTTATCATTTGGGCAGTAGTAGTTCAGGAGATGGAATTCTGCACTGTCTGTTTTTAGGTGGAGCATCTGGTATTCTGCCCCTTCCATATATACTTCCAGCTGACATGCGCTGATATTGTTTTTAACAAGTGTCAGAATTCCACCCTTTCGCCTGTCCTTTCGGTCAGATCGGTAGCACTGGTAGCCTCTGATTTTGAAGGCTATGTCGCTGCTGAGGTGTGTTTCTTGGATACAGCATATATTAACTTGTTCTTCACTGAGGACATTTTCAAGTTCCAATTTTTTGCTGTATCCATCTCTTTTACTGTTGACACCCTCAGCATTCCAGTGCATTATTTTTATTGGTCGTTTGTTTGTTTGGCCAGTAGCTCTATTCCCTTGCCTCCTGGCTCCTCGAGGCAATTGAGAAGGACTTTCAGTAACTGAGGTTGGGCCCTTTCGAGGTATAGGGCCCGGCACCGTCCCTGCCTGAACGTCCGCCACAGGGCAGGCACCATAACTTTTTATAGATACAGACATGTTTCCATTGTGTTTTGTGCGTGGCATCCTGATTATCTGTGCGCCTTTTGGCTGGATGCCTCCGTCTTCAGCACTCTGCTTACTTGGGCAGGACTATGGTCCTGCTCGAATGGAACTGCCCGACCAGTCTTAGTTTCCAGCCCCTGATGGCTGAACTAAGCCCCATCACCACTGCAAGGTGCTGGCCTTGATGGGGTCATTCTCATAATTATCATAATATTGTCAGGGGAAACAAATAAATCATGTAGAGGTCAATTACCTTGTCAGATCCATTTTTCTCTAGGCTATGTCTAGTGACCATAGTCCATCATGTCATTATATTTGGCCTATACTTGTCTGGTGTTATTTCATAACAAAACTAATGTGTCACTCGTATCTACTTTGAAAACAAATGTGATTCCTCATCATCAGGTTCACAGTCCATAATCATTTCACTGACAATGGCTTCCATTGTAATCCAATTCATGCTGATCGGGCCGTTGGGACAGATGACTAGAAAATTAAAATTGCAACTCTGATATTCTTCTATTTTCCCAAACAAAATGCAGGAAAAAGGATGTATAATAGGATTGCTAGCTATGATTCACTAATCCTGGTCATGGAAACCTTAACCATCATGTAGCTCCTCATCAATAATTGTGTGCATAGAAACAGGCGACGCATGTCCCTGCTGGATGGTTACAGTAGAAAAATTGTTGGCGACACTTTTCTCTGGGGGCGTGCTAAAGGTTAAACATTCCATCCATGCAGTGTATATTTTTGATGTCAATAAAAAAATTCAGAACTACTGAAGCTCTCTTATTTTACAGGACAAGAAAAATATTTAGCACATAGGAAAATTCATTGGAGAAAGAATGTAGCTCAGCTGGGAGCAGTTACTGAGAATAATATAGTACAACTGGGAGCAGTTACTGAGAAGAATATAGCACAGTTTGGAGCAGTTACTGAGAAGAATATAGTAGCTGAAGGGTTAAACAATATTCTTAGCATAGTCCAATGTTTTGTGTTAATTTTAATTCTACAAAATGTGTCTGTAAAGAACTGTAAGGGAAGGAGTGTCACCATAACAATAATGTTTACAACTGACCACTTATAACTTACTTCTTGTAACTGACCCTATAACTTACCTCTTGTAACTGTCTCCATTGAGTTTGTCTTTTAGGAACCCTACGCTCAGAAAAAGTCGAACTAGCAGCCACAGTCAAGAAACAGCAAGCTAGAATTGCTTATTTGGAAAGTTCTCTGGAAGAACTGTCCAAACAGGTTGGTAATTCCATGTTAGTTTTGACTGTGTAAAGATTCTACAAGTAAGTGTTAGAGTTGACAGTTGTTGTTCCATTCCAACTGAATTGTATATAGATTATAATTTTTTAACATAATATTTCAGAAATTGTTCAGAGTGCAGCCTCTGTTGATTATAATGTTATGTAAGAAATTGTTCAGAATGGAGCCTCTGATGATTATAATGACAATTCCAATCAGTTGTATCACACATTTTCCATTTATAGCTCTAAAAATGGAAAAAAAATATAATATAAAAATATTATTCTACATTAATAATTTTATTGGTCTATCCCTGTCATGTTTTCCTGGAATTGTGCCTTTCATTAATTCTTCCTAGAAGCTTGATGTCTGCACCAGACATTATCAATCATGACTCTCCAATCCTTTCTGTCTGATAATCTAATGATGTTTGTCCCTTCTATTCTGTTTTTTTTCTTGTTTGGTTATGGCAACTTTCTAAAAACTTCTTTCTCTGCCTTTCTATTACAATCCCACCTGGTATTTCTCTAGTTAAAACTATTTCTTCCACTTATGGTGCTCTAGTCCATCTTTTTTTGTATTTTCCTAATAGTTTTGCTGACTATTTTGTGACGGCTCTATTATATCAAAACCTCAGCATTCATTTACTTGTCTATTCACTGTATTCTCCGTAACATTTTCAGAAATGGATATTTACTTTCTCTAGTTTTTTCACAATGTGATCACTGATTCTCCAATATTTTATTATCATTAAGTGCTGTCTCCGCAACTAAAGTTGACGGCAACAGAGCTCCAACATATCCCGTGCCTTGTTTTGGTAGTGCACTCTTCTAGACTGTAACCTGTCCATCTTGTGATGTTACTCTCTCACTTGTATTGCTGCCTACTTCTTGCTCGCCTCCCTTCTACTCTACCCTCAAGTAAGGTCTTCAATAAGACATCTTGTCTTTTAATATGTCCAAAATATTTTATTTGTTTGATCTTTATTTCCTTTAATAATTCTTTTTCATATAAAGTTTGTTAGAACCTCTTTGTTTTCTTCTCTTTCTGTGATGTTCTCCATGTTCTCCTATGTATCAAAATCTTCAAAGCATCACTTTTGTCTTCTAGTTGCTTATTTATTGTCCATGTTTCTTAGCCATAGAGTAATATAGAATAGATTTAGCATTTTATAATTCTGATATTTAGCTTGTTTGTAATTTGTTTAGATGTTACTATTTTTCTCATGTCATTGAAAATACATTTAGCTATTCGTATTCTCCTTTTAATTTCTATTTCACATCTGCTTTTATTTGTGATTATGTGTCCACGATATTGATAATGTTCTACTTGTAGTTTCTCGCCTCTGATGACAGGGACATATTACACAAAGTTTTCTTCATTTTTTGGAATGTTGCCTTTGCCAGCACTATCATTTCTTATGAGGAAACTTTGACAATATCAGGACAATTAAAACAATTTGGGCAACCAAAGTCATTATAGATTGTGCTGTCAGCATTTTATTCTTTGCGATCAATTGTTAAACCTCCAGTTTTAATCATATTGATCTTATATATTTCTGTGTTAAAAACATCTATTAGTTTTATAGATAAAGCATGAAACAAACTTCTTTTAAAATAACAGGTTTTTTAAATTTCTTATGTTCTCTTGTTATCTTGTGTAACTCTATCAGCCACGACAGAAGCAGATTCAAATAGACCAGCTAACCTATGAACTAAACAGCTGCAAAAATCGTTATGAGACACAGGTCAGTGGTCTCAAAAACAGAGTTAGTGAACTTGAGTTCTTGTTAAGTGAGGCTAGGAGAGAAGCTGATGAGTACCATCGGGCAAGCTTGGAGAGGAATGAAGAACTTGTTGCTCTTGGTAATCAGGTAGTGATTGTTTTTACTTATATTACATAAACTTATCAGTCTTATATAATATCTTAATATCTTAGGATAACCTTAGATAGAAGTCTGTCATTTAACAAACACATCAGAAATATGATTCAGAAGGCCTAAAAAAAAGGATTAGTGTTATCAAGGTTACGGCAACTTTCGACATGCAGTAATAAGTACTATTTCTGCTTCTATAAGTGATGGTACTGTCGTAGACTATGGCCTCAGCTTACCTACTAACACTATTACAGACACAAGTCGATAGATTGGAAAAAGTCCACAATGAGGCATTGAGAGCTGTACTGGGATGTACTAGGGATACACCCATCTTTGCTATGAGATTTCTACTTGATCTTCCTCCTATTAAAGTGCAACATCAGGTAGCACAGGTTTGGTCATACCTTAACCCTCCGACCGGGTATCCCGCGATTTCCCCGTTCAGCACCTACTGGCTTAATTTTACACATCCTGCAATTTCCGCGTGCTCGCAATTATTTATGTTTCTTTGCATTGCTATCCCACGATTTAAATACTGATAATATTCAGAATTTTGCTTTGAGGTAAGAACAGAGTTGCTATATATGTATTTGAAGGACTAATGAAATTGAAGGGGAATCTGATGATGATAGCGATTACGTGCCTGACATTACGTGCCTGCCAATGCTTTACATGCCTGCCAATATATTTTTTTAAACAACTTCCGGAAATAAATACGTGGTCAGAGGGTTAAAGTAACAGAATACAAACACCACCCATCATAGGGAAAATTAATCAAGCATGGCAGATCATGGATGGCAGAGACTGAAGACACACTGTGAAGAGTATGTGAATTAGAAGAAATAGGAAAGGGCAGTGAATGGATGGAGGTAGACATTGAGCAAAAACCAGTGACTAAAGTAATAATACAACTAGATAAAGCGTGTTGAAAATGGATTGGTGTCAGAGCCCAGGTTACAGTGCATGAGCTCACCCAGCTACACTAGAAACCACATTATATAATTATATACACAGATAAACACAGGCTCAGTTTAACAGAAATACAAATAAAAAGTGGTTGGGAGCTTGTTGCCTACAGAAATGTTGTGAAGTTGGTTGAGAAATCTTCAGCATATTCTACTGTCACATCGAGCATGAGGATGGAGATAGAGGGAGTTACAGCAGCTCTTAATTGGTTGATAACTGATACATCAACACACTCGGTAATACTCACAGACTCTCAAAGTATGCTGCACAAGATATACAAGTTTATGCTAAGAAAAGAATTGTGGACTTATTGAAAAACTCAATTGTTCAGAGCATTACATGGATATACTGCCCTGGTCATGCTGGGGTCAGAGGAAATGAGAGAGCCAACTTATTGGCAGACATTGCAGTGATAGACGGCACATTGCTAAGGAGAGGCAAAGCAGACTTGATCAAGGCAATAATAAATTCATTTCAAGATGAAGATGATGTCAATGAGGCCGAGAACGTACACATACATAGAATGTCAAAAATGGGAGTATGTAGAAGGGAGGGAAGGAAAAGTATTTTCTTTTAAAGTCCAGGAGATCGCATATTCAACACCTTACTAAGACTCTGAGTCTACATTCACTGGGATGGCTGCTGGAACGGAGAGCGGAACACTTATGGGAGTGTCCCACGTGCTGTGATGCTAGTTTCTAATCAAGAAACTTATACAGTGGAATCCCTCTATATCATATTCTTTTATAACACATTTCTCTGTATAACAACACTTTTCAAAATCCCCAATTATATTTATTCTATATTGTTTGTACTGTATATAGTTAATTTATGTTATTTTATACATATTTTGTTGATCCAGACCAAGTTGTTGTAACAGGATTTCACAGTATTTCGTAATTTAGAAAGTATCCTTGTGTGCTTGTGTGTGGTCAAGACAGTTGTAAAGACTCATGTAATTGTGTGGGTGCTGATATGGTATGACTGTTACTGCATACTTGTTGAGATTAAAACTATGAACAAGGTATAGGGACATGTTATATGAACAGGCTTTATGAACAGGTTATACGAACTGGTTATATGGTCAGGTTATATGAACTGGTTATATGAACTGGTTATATGAACTGGCTATATGAACAGGTAATATTGACAGAAAAGAGAAGGAACAGTGAGGTTTTGAATATACTGAATATAGAAGAAAGATGGCTGGTGAATACAATTTTACACAGAAAACTGAAATATTTCAGACATAAAAGACAATGGCATGGAAAGACGCATATTAGAGGGCAGAATTCCTGGAAGAAGAAGAGGAGGTAAATCTAGAAGGAGATTGACAGATGACATCAAAGACTGTATGAAGATATCATTGGAGGAGGCAGGTAGATTGGCACAGGATTGTCAGGTTCAGGACATCAATTGCAAAGATAACTTTCTGGAAAGAGAATATCACATGATGATGATGAATATGAACAGGCTATATGTACAGATATTGGACAGACTATATGAGCAGGTTATATGTACAGGCTATAAGTACAGACTATATGTACTGGCTATATGTGTTCATACAGGCTATATGTACTGGCTATATAGAAAAGCTATATGAACTGGCTATATATACAGATATTGGACAGACTATATGAGCAGGTTATATGTACAGGCTATATGTGTTCATACAGGCTATATGTACTGGCTATATAGAAAGGCTATATGAACTGGCTATATATACAGATATTTGACAGACTATATGAGCAGGTTATATGTACAGACTATAAGTACAGACTATATGTACTGGCTATATAAACAGGCTATATGAACACATATAAATAGACCTGACAATTCAAATAGCAACAGATGGCTGACGCTAACTATAGAAAAATAAAGAGAGAAATACTGGATAGTCTAACATCGTGGCACGGCAAAGAGTCAACAGTGATCATTATAAAAGAAACTGGAAATAGAAAGTTGTGGAGTTTCATGATCACTTACGCCAGGCGGTATGGCACCTGATGATGATAATGTTGTTATTGTCGCTGTTACATTAATTATGCTCTTCCCTCTGAAATAGTATTATGTTCTTGTAATTAATCAATAACTATATGATGCCCATCCTCAGTTGTCTGCTCTGAAAATGGAAATGACAGAATCCAGTCCATCCATTAATTTTGGAGCTCAGGTATGTCTATTCTTGTAACACACCACTTGTTATTTATAACTGTCTATTTGTATGCCAGCATTTGGTCATGTGACGAGGCCTGATTCCCTTTCTAAAACTATCCTCCAGAAAACTGAAAAAGAAGAGCAAGAGGAGGACGGTTCGATATGGGGAACTTACTTATATATTCCAAATTTTTAATATTGTGTATAGTTTCATTCAGCTTGTGTGACGTCACTTAAAAAAATGGTCATTTTCATCGGAGATTAAAAAGTGGTCTGCTCCGCTGCCGGATGCATTAATCTGTGTGCTATGCACTGAGAGTCCCACCCTACAGGATTATCGAAGGAGGTGGGGGGGGGGGCTCTCAATGACCAAGATCAATGGATCCGCTAGCAGTCTTAGCGTCTGTAACGTGAATATTTCATTTCGTTAAATAATGAAGGATCAGTTTTTTTCAAGCTTGTGATTTGTTTTGTTAAAATGTAGGATCAGTTTAGGTATTAGTTTATTGGTTGTCCTCCTCGCACACCAGACATGTCCATAGGTGCTCAGATCTCTGCTTCAGTAAATCTCTCAGGGTACAACGAATGATGGTTCCTGTTCTATGTTGGTTCACTACTCTTTTTGAAATCTTTGTTAGGTGTTCTCCACGGGCCACAACCATCTTCAACAACCATCTTCAACAATCATCTTCAACAACCATCTTCAACAACCATCTTCAACAACCATCTTCACTCCAAATTCACACTTTCTTGATATTGAGTCATGCTTATTCATCTCAAAGTCTTCTGATCATGCGGACTCACGAAGAACAATGATTATGTTCGATCAGTCCATAGGCTGACCACCTGTTATGGTGGCGGGGCTAGCTATTTGGTTGGCCCCCGTTCATTTCCCGGGACTTCCACATGTCCAGGAACAAAGATAAAAGTTAGTTTCCATAGTGATGACCACATTTTATCTCTCTCTAATGACTCCACCCATCCCCTATGTTCATAACCTGTTTGACTTTCTGAATCATATTCATTGAGTCAATTAGTATGTATGCATGAGAACAGGTTTACGATTCTAGCTAGTTAAGTGAATGCTTTAGGGCAAATATTTCCTTTGTGAGACTGCTTGTTGTTGTGGTAAAGGCACTACTGGCTTTGTGCACTGTGCTTTTGTGAGATCTAGCAGTAAAGGCCCATGCACATTGGTGGTGACAGATGACAGACCCGTCCATGTAAATCATAACATCTGTGTCATCCATATGTTCAGAGATAGTGCTTTGACCTCACCATCCACGCAAACAGAGCTTGCGTTCCCTGCACTATCTATTGAGTGTAATGATGGTCTTGACTGCCTCTTGAAAGACCATAGGAATAGGTATCTATTCCTCGCCAGGAGTTATGCCTTCTGGTGTGCAAATCCGTTTAGTGGTATCCTTGGCACGACCCATCCACAATTTTCCTCTCTTGAGTCTGCTTCCCTTCACATGGGGGAGCTCACTGTGTTGTGGGTGGTCTATATCAGAACTCACCCTGAGGTATGCACAGGCATGCCACATATCAATTCTGTGATATATGCTCGGAAAATCAAGGAGAAATCTCATAGCCACAAATTGTGTGTCCCTTGTGCAACCAAGGACGATCCGCAATATCATCGCTTCATTTTGAATTCTCTCCAGTCTCTCAATCTGTGTGTGACTGGTGGTGATAGTGGCACCCACATATTCAATGACAGGGAGGACAAGAACCTCATATAGGTTCACGAGCTGTGGTTGTTTAGTGACAACTGCTGCCATCACTCTCAGAGTTGAAAGTCCTTTTCTGGCCTTTGCGATAACATTATTAACATGTTCCTGAAAGCACAGACTACGATGTAGGATCAGTTTGTTTAATGTTTATGATTTGTTTCGCTAAAATGTAGGTACTTCTGCTCATATTGTACCAGGAGAACAAAAGAAAGTGTATGAATAATAATATTAAAGATTGGACAGGATTAAGATTTTCTACACTTAAAAAAGGAACTGAGATCAGGGAGACATGGCAGGATTTTTGTATTTGCTGATGTTTGCTGGATGTTTTCTGAGTGGCAACCCTGTGACCCTAAAGGGATTTTTGTGTTGATGTTTGCTGATTGGCACCTATATGACCCTGAAGGGTTATAGGTGTGATGATTCTTCTTTTTCTTAAGCATTCATTCTCAAACTCCCACAGGTTTTCTCTTGCAGCAGAACAATGGTCATACTAGATTTTCAGTATGATGTAATCCAGAGAATGGTAATGCACTGTGTTGCCGTTTTATTTGAGCCAATGTCCTGACACATTCATCTTCAGAGGGGTGTTTGATGATAATGATGCTAGAATGATCAACAGCAAACACAAACTCTCAGAGGTTTTTGCAGCAGGATTGCCTGAACTGTGATCTCTATTATTTTTAATGGTCATACACTTTAATATAACCAAATTGGACTTATGTCCACAATTGACAGAGGCTTTCTTCACAATAAATAAAAAGCTTTTTTAATTCACCAAATTGAATATCAGATACTAAGCCTTTCATCTTATGGTGACATAACCTTGGATCTTATGGTGACAGGACCTTGGATATTATGGTGACAGGACCTTGGATCTTATGGTGACAGGACCTTGGATATTATGGTGACAGGACCTTGGATATTATGGTGACAGGACCTTGGATCTTATGGTGACAGGACCTTGGATCTTATGGTGAGAGGACCTTGGATATTATGGTGACAGGACCTTGGATCTTATGGTGACAGGACCTTGGATCTTATGGTGACAGAACCTTGGATCTTATGGTGACAGGACCTTGGATCTGATAGTGACAGGACCTTTGATCTGATGCTGACAGGACCTTGGATCTTATGGTGACAGGACCTTGGATCTTATGGTGACAGAACCTTGGATCTTATGGTGACAGGACCTTGGATCTGATAGTGACAGGACCTTTGATCTGATGCTGACAGGACCTTGGATCTTATGGTGATAGGACCTTGGATCTTAACAGTTTATTATTTCTATGAATTATAACTTGTTATTTCATTGCTTTGATATGTTTTTTAAATCTTTTTATAGGAACTTTACATTCAGCAGTTGCAAGATGAACTTAATCAGCTCCGTAAGAGAGCTGCGACAATAGATTCTTCCGACATGGACAACATCAGTAGCAGGTTTGCTAGTTTTGGGGACAGCACTGATTCTTCAGATCTGAAACACAAACTCAGGACAGCAGTTGAAAGGATTGTCTACTTAGCAAAGGAAAATCAGCAACTAACAGAGTCAAACAATAGACTGCGGGCTGAATTGAAAGCTACAAGTATGAGTTTAATATCAGTTTATTATTTTGTATAAACTCATAGGTGCTACGATCACAGTCCAACCCCTGTTTTCGTTCTTGTTTCCCCTTAGTGCGCTTCTACATATTTTGTGGTTAATTGATCTAAATATTATATCAATAAATAATCAATAATTAATTGAGATATTCATTTTTTAGGGTTTGGGTTAATGTTAGGGTTTAGGTTTAGTTATGTTTTACATAACTAGCCCTAACCCCAACCCTCAATAAAATAAATATTTCAGTTGTAAAATCATGAACATGAAATTTATATAGTCAAGGGAAATAATTCAGCATGTGGTGGTAACTACTTGTACTGTACCTTTATAAATTTCATATAAAAATTATTCTTACACTGGATCATAATTTCTAGAATGTCGTCTTCACTATGCATGTTCTGAACTCCTCATGATTCTCTGAGGAGTTGACCTGTCAAAGCTAAGGCCACACTAAAATAATCTGAGATTTATCATATCCATCATCATCTTCAGCGACCTTTACCCCTGTTACCAATAATCATGCTTTCAGTTTTAAAGTTTTTATTGCTATGTCTTCTTATATAACGAAAAACCCAAACTGTCTTATTATAATGTTGTTTAAGAGACCCCTAGCTGTCTTATTATAATGTTGTTTAAGAGACCCCTAACTGTCTTATTATAATGCTGTTTAAGAGACCCCTAGCTGTCTTATTATAATGTTTAAGAGACCCCTGTCTTATTATAATGTTGTTTAAGAGACCCCTAACTGTCTTATTATAATGTTGTTTAAGAGACCCCTAACTGTCTTATTATAATGTTGTTTAAGAGACCCCTAACTGTCTTATTATAATGCTGTTTAAGAGACCACTAGCTGTCTTATAATGTTTAAGAATCCCCTATTTGTCTTATTCTAATATAGTTTAAGAAACCCCTGTCTTATTATAATGTTATTTAAGAGATCCCTAACTGTCTTATTATGATGCTGTTTAAGAGCCAACCTTATTCAGAGTTTTATATTATTATCACTTCTTGATTTGTCTTTTTCGTTGTTCAGGATATTCCTATCTTTCTGTAGTATCTCATTTTGAAGGCATCAATTTTCTTTGCCACTGATTTATTTATTAAGTGTTAATAATCGAATGGTCAGAGGATATCCCGACAAGGTGAAGAGTGCCACAGTAACAAACTGTCAGAGGATATCCTGACAAGGTGAAGAGTGCCACAGTAACAAACTGTCAGAGGATATCCTGACAAGGTGAAGAGTGCCACAGTAACAAACTGTCAGAGGATATCCCGACAAGGTGAAGAGTGCCACAGTAACAAACTGTCAGAGGATATCCTGACAAGGTGAAGAGTGCCACAGTAACAAAACCAAGAAGCGATAACTGGGATAATGTAATATTGTTACTGGTCTAACTAATAACTAACAAATAATAAAACTAATGTAGAAAATAAATAACAAAAAACAAGGGAGCAAGGACATTTTCTACATCACATAATTCTTCTCTTAATTTCTACAATAAATTCTACAACAAGATCCTAAAATGTATCTCCTTGTGTTGTACCCTGAAAACACATCACTGGAGACATCAACACAAAAAACTCTCTAAACACGTCTGTACTCAGTCATTTGGAGGAGTGTAGAAAAATCATGCCCAAACCATTCTTTGATGTTATAAATCCAATATTGTCTTTATCCGACTGCTTCTTCAACCCTTGACTGTTCCTTGGAAAATAATTGTAGTAAGCAAGCTGTGTCTCATTACATGTCACATCAAACAAATTTACGCTGTTTAACCGCTGCCAAAAGTGGTACTTGTGCTGCTGGATAAATATATTTGTCCTGTCTTCAATATAACTAATTCTGATCAAATGTCTGTAGCACTTATATGCAAAAGTAAAATACCAAGTCTCGAATATCCCAAAGTTTATTTAAATATTATTTCTGTGATTTTCTTTTGTTTGTTGGTTATCAATCTGTGTTTTTTCTGTTCTTGTTTTTAAAGTTGCAGAGAAAAAGTCTCCAAACCTTCCAATCAAGTCGAACTCTGAGATGTATTTTGAGGACAATAACAAGTATAATGACATGAAGGCACAAAATGAAGATCCGAGGTCGATTGCTGCACAGGATCCAAGGTACAATTCTGTGCAAGATCGAAGGTCCATTTCTGCACAGGATAGACTTCAGCAGTTAGAAAAACTGCAGTACCATCTGACTAGAAAGGTAAGTTAGTCATTGTTGATCATCGCAGTTTGTGTTTAGGAACCTGCCATGATGAAACTGAGTGACACACTTCTGTCATATTTACACATCATGTTTCATTGCAACTATAGTGTAAAGACATTTTACCTTTACCACAGCATTGAGGCTCATTGAAGAAAATAGTGTCTTCTTTTTCACAATCACAGTATAGATTTCTTCACTTCACTATAGATTTTTTCACTTCACCATAGATTTCTTCATTTCACCATATATTTCTTCATTTATTTATAGATTTTTCCCCTTCACCATAGATTTCTTCACGTTACCATAGATTTCTTCACTTCACCATAGATTTCCCACAAAAATGAGGTGATTCATCATTACCATAACAAGGTGTTATGTCTTTTAACCCTTTCAATCACAGCTGATCAGGAAAAACTCTGGGCTTCATTCCAAGGGCAAGGTCAATTCTAATAATCAGAAGTGATTGTTGAAAGAAAATTAATATAAAATAAAATTTGCAATCAAATTTTTTCATTCAAAGTTCAATTAACAGATAAATGTTAGAGGTACTGATCTGTGAACATATCTTTGTGAATGTCATGTAAGACAAGTTTACTTGTCATGTAACATGCGAGAGGAAAAAAATTAGCACCAGTTTCATGTCGGCCTCATTTACTTGTGCCAATTTGTTTGCTGATAAATGTTCAAATGAAAACTACAAACCAGTCTCCCTTACAGAGCATGACAACAACATTCTGCAACTGTTAAATATTCTAAACATATAGATTTAGTTCACATAAAGAATGCCATAGATATCTGTAGAAACAGGTTTCCAAAATAGATCTGGTTTTTCTGAAAATTTTGATTCTGGCATATACAATGTTTTACGCATACTCCCAAAGAATGACTCATGTAGAAATAGTGAAAACTAGGCCTCATCTTGATCAAAATCAGAGTAATTTCAATCAATGTTGTTTGCAGGACCTGATTTCTCATGAATATTGATCAATATTGACATAGATCACCTGTGTTGACTATACTTAATCATTACTAGCTCTATTGTGTGGGGTGGGGGGCATGCACACATCATCATTTAAGCCTACACTACAGATCGATGATCGTTGCAACTTCAAATTATAAATACTAAGCCAATTCATCATCCTCGTTCTCTAAGATTACATTTAAAAAAATTGCGTGTCAACATCATCTGAATCATAAGTAGGTCAATTTTTACCAAATTTGGATAAAAATTGAAGGTCATAATAAATCATTTGCAGTTCAGAAACAACAGCTGTTAGAAATGATCAGAAAGCAACACTGGAAGCACCAGAATCATGTCAGTGCTAAATTTAGCATATCTATTCGCATTGTCCGGCTCTGTGGTGAAATGGTACATGGCCCGTCTTTGATGGCCAAGGTACCGAGTTCAATCCCTGCCATAGGAAATTGTGCATCTGGACCGTTCAGAAAGCACTCGTAAACTACTGAACATATTTATATTGCCTAGAAAAAAATCACTACAGCTAAAAAGTGCTGAGTTGATAGCCACATCCTGAATAGGATATGCTACCAATTTATTCGCATGTAACCGGTAATGGACATCAATCTAAATGACAGTGTGTCAATCAAATGAGAATGGCCCTGTGGTAATGAATATATAGTGGTCAAAATAGGTTGCTAAGGGATATTACTTTGATTACAAAAAATTCCCTGTAATAGTTTTTTCATATGCAATATTGTTAGAACCTTTATTTATATTCTTTCGTGATTAGCTTGTTTTTACTATTTAAACACTTTCCCTCTCTGAAGATGTATTGTCTTCTTCAGCATTTATTCTCACACTCCCACTGGTTCTCTCTTGTAGTAGGATAATGGTCCTACTAAAATTCCAGCAGGATGTAGTCCAGCATATAGAGATGCGTTGTGTTGTCGTTTTATTTGTGTCAATGATGTAACACATCTGTGCAAATAAAGAAAAAGTTTAAGACATAATGATTTCGTCATGGAATTATTCTTGTCAAAAATTGCTTGACTATTGGTCCCTGAAAAGCTTCAACATCAAAATCTTGATCTAATTGGCTGATCCCACATCCACCATAGTTCTCGGATAACTTTACATAAGAACAAGGCATTGGTTCTTAGAAAGATCATACAATATCTCACAATCACGTGTAGAAATCATATGTCATTTCCCACCAGATTCACATAGTAACAATGAAGCTAGGCCACATTGATTATATACATCGCCAGTCAACTCGTTGAAACATTTGCCTAAGGCATGGATGTTTACAGCCGCTAATAGGCGGACAACACAGGTATTGTCATCATGTGTCTGCAACTGAGACAATGTAATAGGGAAGGGAGGGGGGGATAAATAGCAGCATGTTCAGACCTGATGTCGTCATTGCTGGTACATCTGTCTTGGGCAGTAAGAAGTTGTATCAAATTTAGTAAGAGTGTTTTAAAAATAGAAATGTGTCATTTATTATTTAATGTTATATGATTGACCGATTTTGAATAGTTCCAAATATAATTATAAAGACCACCCCAAATATAATGCAGATGACGGGTATTACCAACTGTCCAGAAGAGACCAGGTTATCCTGCTGCGCCTCAGAACTGGTCACAACAAAATGAGACATCATTTGTACACCAAATTCAAAATAGGTACAACTGGGCTCTGCCATTGCAGCCTTGCAAATATGACAGCAGAACATATCCTACAAGAATGTCCCCAGCATGCAGACCTGAGAAACAAGACATGGCCCACCCCAATCAGTGTTGAAGAGAAACTGTATGGCACAGTGGACACTTTAAAACAGTCAGCAGCCTATATCATAGAATCCGAAGTCCCAACCTGACTGAGTAATGATCGCCGAAGAAGAAGAAGAAGAAGAATAGTTCTACAATTGGTCTCAGTTTGGTTATATTTTCCACATCAACAGGAGTTACAGTTTACTCATAGATTTAAAGTTGGTGCTGGGGTTAGCTCCATCAAGACTAGCTGCAGCGACTTTGAAGATCTTCCAGAGAAGGACAGTGCAGGTAAAGTCACATGAAAACATTTCCCTAAATTACTGTCCGCCATCATTGCAGCTGCGTGTTCCCATACATATTTCTTACCATCTTTAGATTGTTCCAATCAACATTTAATTTCTCTAACATTTTTATCATTTGTGAATGTTTAACTTTCTCAAATGTTTTACTATAATCTATGAAACACAAGTACAGGTTACTTTGTACTTCTATTGCTCTCTCTGTTAGTGTTCATATTATGTGTAGTGTATGTCTTGTGCCTTTTTCTTTCACAAATCCACACTTTTTTCTGATATTTCTAGTTTTTATCGTTTATATTATTTGTGACAACTATAGAATAAATAACAGCTATAAGTATGAACTAAGATAACAACTTTAGAATAAATAACAACTATAGAATAAATAACAACTATAAGTATGAACTAAAATAACAACTATACAATGAATAGTTCATTACAATTAATGTGATGTAGGAAATGAACATACCGGTAATGAACCACCTTTGATTTTCTCATGTTAATTGATTCCACCTTTGATTTTCTCATGTTAATTGATTCCACCTTTGATTTTCTCATGTTAATTGATTCCACCTTTGATTTTCTCATGTTAATTGATTCCACCTTTGATTTTCTCATGTTAATTGATTCCACCTTTGATTTTCTCATGTTAATTGATTCCACCTTTGATTTTCTCATGTTAATTGATTCCACCTTTGATTTTCTCATGTTAATTGATTCCACCTTTGATTTTCTCATGTTAATTGATTCCACCTTTGATTTTCTAATGTTAATTTATTCCACCTTTGATTTTCTCATGTTAATTGATTCCACCTTTGATTTTCTCATGTTAATTGATTCCACCTTTGATTTTCTCATGTTAATTGATTCCACCTTTGATTTTCTCATGTTAATTGATTCCACCTTTGATGTTCTCATGTTAATTGATTTGACTAAATTTCTGAACAGAATCTACTATCAAGAATGTGATGAACCACAAAAATACAGCCAAGACTGCAGATATGAAAGCAAAGACAGATTCTACAACATTTAAATCAACATCTCATGACTTGAATCCACAAATGTTGGGCAGCTTCTCATCAGGGGGAGGTGACTCTATTCAGAAAGTTTGGCAGATGTTGGAGGAGTCCAGTCCCAGTGCTGGTCCTTCCACACCCAGGTCCCGCCACATTACCGTCCCAGCTCCAGATGAACATTCAGGTAAAACAGAAGTGATACTTCCTTTAGCAATGAAGAATTCCTTTAGATCACATGGAATGCTTTCTTGTTTTCCTACTCTTTTATTCTCATATCTGAGTCTCCATAATTATTCATTGTAGTCTACAATCAACTAGCTCTGTGGTGGCATGGGACAGAGCCAGTCTGTGACAACCACAGTACCGAGTTCAAAACCCGCCTCAGGCAATTGTGCATCCAGATCTTTCAGAAAACAATGACAAACTACTGAATGTAAACACCACCAAGAA
Source organism: Meghimatium bilineatum (assembly GCA_034231615.1). NCBI lineage: Eukaryota > Metazoa > Mollusca > Gastropoda > Stylommatophora > Philomycidae > Meghimatium > Meghimatium bilineatum. Next base: position 4,078,580 of record CM067320.1, on the reverse strand, counting down.
AATCATTACAGCTAAAAAATTCTGGTTTGATGGCTACATCCTGTATAGATTATGCTACCAATTTTATTTTTTTAGTCAACAATCAACTTTGTTGTTCCCATATGTGGTTTTCTCCATCTTGATAATTTATCCTTTTTAATACTAATGTTCCCCCCTACTTAATACTAAGCTGTCCAGCATCCAGTTTCTGAGATTTTCCATACCTATCACGATCTACTACTCACATGTTGTTATGAACTGCTCCATCTTTCTTCTTCTCATGACGTGTCCATAGATTGTGGACTGTCTTCTTCTGATGGCAGTGAGAAGGTATCTTTTTATATTAACCTAATTCTTCTTCTTCAGCTTTCATTCTCAAACTCCCACTGGATCTCTCTTATAGCAGGACACATTCTCAAACTCCCACTGGATCTCTCTTATAGCAAGACAATAGTCCCACTAAATTTCCTGGAGGATGTAGTTCATAGAATTTAAATGCATTGTTTTGTTTGAATCAATGGTCCAACACATCCATCTTCGGTGGTAATCTTGTTCAAACATCTTAATTACACTTTAGATGTGTCCATTAGTTCTCGTTCTTACACTCTAGTCACCAAGCTCAAAGCTAACTGAGGTCAAGCATGTCTGATATTATGGTTGCTTTTTGTATTGCTGTTGATGTGACCACAGACTCCCACACATAAAACTGTTATTATTTAACCCATTATTTTATACTATATATATATATATATATATATATATATATATATATAAATAGTTCAAAATAAAGAATGCACAACTTCATTATTGCTATCATAGCTATGATATCTGCACCTTTCAGTAAAACTTATCTGACTTTAATATGTCTTTGTTAGGTTACTTAGACCGAAGTAAGGTGGGGTAGCCAACCACACCCTAACTCTCCTTTGATTGCTTCTTGTGACATTCATGATAAAGCAGTATTAATGTTCCCCTATCAGACCCCACCAACACATGAGTAGCTCTAGTAAATGACAAACTTAACTATTGAATAGTAGAAGTAATGGTAAATGTAAGCTGAACTACCACCCAGCGTCATCTGACAAAGATGGATGTGTTGGGTCATTGGTGCAAATAAAACTGCAACACAACACATTTCTATTCTCTGGACTACATCCTGCTGGAAATCTAGTAGGACCATAGCTAGATAGTAAATCTCGCCTGACACAACTGCTCCTCCAGTCGACTCAGCTGTAAATGGGCATCTAATGCATGGGTTAGGGAAGGTAAACACAGCAAGGAAGGGAACTGGCCATCCCACTTACTAGTTGCTTGGACTTAGTACATGAAGAGTTATCTTCATCCCTGATCACAGGTTGCTGCCATGGGACTTACCTTTACCTTCATGGTTTACAGTGTAACTGTGATATCTGCATATTTTGACCTGACACATCCGACTTCAGCATGATCGAAAAGTGTTTGGAAATCATATTCTCATTAGCTTCTAGAATAAGTCATATTCTTCTTCTTCTTCATTTATTTGCCTGGAACATACTTATATCTAAAGTTTTGTTTCTTCTATAGACTTGACTGTGTTTTGTTTCTTCTATAGACTTGACTGTGTTTTGTTTCTTCTATAGACTTGACTGTGTTTTGTTTCTTCTATAGACTTGACTGTGTTTTGTTTCTTCTATAGACTTGACTGTGTTTTGTTTCTTCTATAGACTTGACTGTGTTTTGTTTCTTCTATAGACTTGACTGTGTTTTGTTTCTTCTATAGACTTGACTGTGTTTTGTTTCTTCTATAGACTTGACTGTGTTTTGCAACCTGTACAGATGTCCATAGAGTTTTTCTTTCACTGTTGTTTCTCTGGGCCTGTGTATTTCCTCAGTATTTCATATTCATAATCCTATATTTCAGTCATAATCCTATATTTCACATTCATAATCATATATTTCACATTCATAATCCTATATGTCACATTCATAATCCTATATTTCACATTCATAATCCTATATTTCACATTCATAATCCTATATTTCATATTCATAATCCTATATTTCACATTCATAATCTTATATTTCACATTCATAATCTTATATTTCACATTCATAATCCTATATTTCACATTCATAATCCTATATTTCACTTTCATAATCCTATATTTCACATTCATAATCCTATATTTCACATTCATAATCTTATATTTCACATTCATAATCTTATATTTCACTTTCATAATCCTATATTTCACATTCATAATCCTATATTTCACATTCATAATCTTATATTTCACATTCATAATCCTATATTTCACATTCATAATCTTATATTTCACATTCATAATCTTATATTTCACATTCATAATCCTATATTTCACATTCATAATCCTATATTTCACTTTCATATTCCTATATTTCACATTCATAATCCTATATTTCACATTCATAATCTTATATTTCACATTCATAATCCTATATTTCACATTCATAATCCCATATTTCACTTTCATAATCCTATATTTCACATTCATAATCCTATATTTCACATTCATAATCCTATATTTCACATTCATAATCCTATATTTCACTTTCATATTCCTATATTTCACATTCATAATCCTATATTTCACATTCATAATCTTATATTTCACATTCATAATCCTATATTTCACTTTCATAATCCCATATTTCACTTTCATAATCCTATATTTCACATTCATAATCTTATATTTCACATTCATAATCTTATATTTCACATTCATAATCCTATATTTCACTTTCATAATCCTATATTTCACATTCATAATCTTATATTTCACATTAATAATCCTATATTTCACTTTCATAATCCTATATTTCACATTCATAATCCCATATTTCACTTTCATAATCCTATATTTCACATTCATAATCTTATATTTCACATTCATAATCTTATATTTCACATTCATAATCCTATATTTCACTTTCATAATCCTATATTTCACATTCATAATCTTATATATCACATTAATAATCCTATATTTCACTTTCATAATCCTATATTTCACATTCATAATCCCATATTTCACTTTCATAATCCTATATTTCACATTCATAATCTTATATTTCACATTCATAATCTTATTTTTCACATTCATAATCCTATATTTCACTTTCATAATCCTATATTTCACATTCATAATCTTATATTTCACATTAATAATCCTATATTTCACTTTCATAATCCTATATTTCACATTCATAATCCCATATTTCACTTTCATAATCCTATATTTCACATTCATAATCTTATATTTCACATTCATAATCCTATATTTCACATTCATAATCCTATATTTCACATTCATAATCCAATATTTCACATTCATAATCCTATATTTCATATAACTCATGTGATCTCCTTTCATGTATGTGTTCTTTCAGATCATGTGCGTGGTACAAAGCACATCAGTAGGTCTGATGGAGGGGATAGTTTTTATCTTGAAGGTCAGCCTGCTCCAACAGAAATAAGAACCCGCAGAGAGAAAAGTTCAGGAAATGATGTTGTAACATATGGAGAGAAAGTGAAGAAACTTTCCAGACCAAAGTCGAAGATTAGAAACTATAATGTCAGAGATGACACCAGCAATAGATAGCGATGTCATTGTAAACACAACATAAATAAAAAATTTTTTTTATTTTGTTATTTTCATTACATCATTGTCACTGTCACGGAAGTTAGAAAGATGCATGTGGAAGAAAGTGCATGTGGAGAAAGGGGGCATTGAAAAAGGTACACATGAAGAAAGGTGCATATGGAGAAAGGTACTTGTGGAGAAAGATGCATGTGGAAAAAAGTGCGTGTGGAGAAAGGTACATGTGGAGAAAGTTGGACATTGAAAAAGGTACACATGAAGAAAGTGCATATGGAGAAAGGTACATGTGGAGAAAGATGCATGTGGAAGAAAGTGCGTGTGGAGAAAGGTACATGTGGAGAAAGTTGGACATTGAGAAAGGTACACATGAAGAAAGGTGCATATGGAGAAAGGTACATGTGGAAGAAAGTGCATGTGGAGAAAGGTACATGTGGAGAAAGTTGGACATTGAGAAAGGTACACATGAAGAAAGGTGCATATGGAGAAAGGTACATGTGGAAGAAAGTGCATATTGAGAAAAATGCATGTGGAGAATGGATCATATTGCAGTAAACTTGATTTGAACCAGGTTTGTTCAGCTGCAACCTATTCACCGCGCAACTTGAATCATGTTTTGTGTATTTGACCACATCGCTTTCCTAAAAAAAGATTTGATTTTAGTCAAGACTCCTAATGTATATTTTTTCAATCTGCTATGAATAAGAATCAGTTGATTGATACACAAACAACAATACACACTGCACAGTTATGTAAATTCCTTAAGAATCATAAACATTTAACATTAGTATGTGCCATACACCTCAGTTCTACAAGGACCAGTTAGGCCTACTTGTAAACATGTTAAGAAAGGAATAAATCACATTACGGAACAAACTTAGTTGTCCAAAATGTTACATAGATATACTGTCCTGGTAATGCAGGGCTCAGATGCAATGAAAGAGCACACTTATTGGTGGGCAATTCTCTGGTTGATGGTACAGTATTGAAAAGAGATAGAGTCGACCTAATAGGGGTGGTTATTTATTAACTGCAGATTGAAGAATAGAATGCTGGATGGTGATCATGCAAGATTGACAAAAATGGAGATGACCAGGGGTTAGGGGAAAAAGTGTGTCTTTTTTGGATAGATCATATCACTTAGCCAATATCTTTCCAGTGAGTCTGTATACTCTTGGATGAATACTGGAACAGAAATCAGAGCACTTATGGGAAAGATCCATGATGTTAGTTTCTAATCAAGAATTAAGATCTTTGTCAGCAGTAGACTACAAGTGACTTGATGTTTCTGCATCCATTAGATTTGTTTCTTTGAGGAACTAGTCGCACCTGTCACTTCCATAATGAACATTCTATATGCCATCCAAAAATAACCATTAAAATTATAAATTTTTTAACGATAAAACTGTATAAAAAGTACTTACTTATGTATTCTAAAACTGTATAAAAAGTACTTACTTATGTATTCTAAAACTGTATAAAAAGTACTAGTGTATTCTAAAACTGTATAAAAAGTACTTACTTATGTATCCTGAAAACAGTACTATCTCATAAGGGATGAAAAACCAAATTATTTTAATTCTTATCTCTCTTTCGTGTCCGAAGCAAATTTCAGTTTTTTACTATTTATCTGAAAGTTGTTACAACAGTTCTTGAACAGTTCATAGCAGTTGTTTATGCACCACAAAAAGTTTGTTGCTCATGAAAACTGGAAGATTGTGCTATGTTCTCAGAAAATAGTGCTGTGTTTTTAGTTAGAAGATTGTGTTGTTACTTGGAAGATTGTACTGTTTTCTGAGAAGAGTGTATTGTTCTCTCAGAATATTGTGCTGTGTTCTCAGATTGGAGATTGTACATTTTCATAGTTTGAAGATCTGTTTTCTCAGAAGATTGTGCTGTGCTCACAGAATGTTTTGCTGTGCTCTCAGTTGGATGATTGTGTTATGTTATAGATTGGATGTTTGTGTTTTGTTATAGATTGGATGATTGTGTTTTGTTATAGATTGGATGATTGTGTTTTGTTATAGATTGGATGATTGTGTTTTGTTATAGATTGGATGATTGTGTTTTGTTATAGATTGGATGATTGTGTTTTGTTATAGATTGGATGATTGTGTTTTGTTATAGATTGGATGATTGTGTTTTGTTATAGATTGGATGATTGTGTTTTGTTATAGATTGGATGATTGTGTTTTGGTATAGATTGGATGATTGTGTTTTGTTATAGATTGGATGATTGTGTTTTGTTATAGATTGGAAGATTGTCATGTGTTCAAAGCTGAACACTATGAGAATACACAAAGAAATAATGGAGTTGTATGATTAGTTAAACTTTGATGCGGAGATAGCATGAATCAAATCTGACATTTCTACTTTATTAGCAGTGATGAACTGCTTTCATGATTTACTCAACATGGAAATAAATATTAGCAGTGATGAACTGCTTTCATGATTTACTCAACACGGAAATAAATATTAGCAGTGATGAACTGCTTTCATGATTTACTCAACACGGAAATAAATATTAGCAGTGATGAACTGCTTTCATGATTTACTCAACACGGAAATAAATATTAGCAGTGATGAACTGCTTTCATGATTTACTCAACACGGAAATAAATATTAGCAGTGATGAACTGCTTTCATGATTTACTCAACACGGAAATAAATATTAGCAGTGATGAACTGCTTTCATGATTTACTCAACACGGAAATAAATATTAGCAGTGATGAACTGCTTTCATGATTTACTCAACACGGAAATAAATATTAGCACTGCTTTCATGATTTACTCAACACGGAAATAAATATTAGCAGTGATGAACTGCTTTCATGATTTACTCAACACGGAAATAAATATTAGCAGTGATGAACTGCTTTCATGATTTACTCAACACGGAAATAAATATTAGCAGTGCTGAACAGCTTTCATGATTTACTCAACACGGAAATAAATCTAGTTTCATCATATTTCTGTATTCTTTGATTAGTATATTTATTTCTAAAATGATTGTCACGTTTTGCTACCTACCTGTTAATCTTTAGAGATAGTGGGTAGTTAATATTGTGTCCATCATGGATTTGACACAAATTATTTGGTGTCCATCATGGATTTATCAGAATTTTTATTCAAATCATAAAGAGAAATCTATAAGAGTCATACTAGAATTTGTGTGAGAAATGTGATGAACATGAAATAGAAAGATAAGATTCCAGATACCTTTGTTCTTGAAAGATCTGGTATCCCTAGTGCTGATACTATTCTGTTGCAGATACTAATTCATTGTGCAGGTCATGTGTGCTAAATCACTGTATACCAAAAAATACTCCTCTATGGTGAGATGAAGAAGTATGTGCGATCGCAAGGTCGACAATAGAGCGTTACAAGGATTTGTTAAATAGCTGACTGAGAGTTTTTGACATAAGCTGGATGAGGCATGGGGAGATGAGGCATGGGAGAGGGGGAGATGAGGCATGGGGAGATGATGCATGATAAGAGGGGGAGATAAGGCATGGGGAGATGAGGCATGGGGAGATGAGGCACAGGGAGATGAGGAATGGGGAGATGAGGCATGGGGACATGATGCACGGGGAGATGAGGCATGGGAGAGGGGGAGACGAGGCATGGGAAGATGAGGCATGGGGAGATGAGGCATGGAGAGAGGGGGAGATGAGGCACGGGGAGATGATGCATGGGGAGATTATGCACGGGGAGATGAGGCATGGGGAGATGAGGCACGGGGAGATGAGGCATGGGGAGATGAGGCATGGGGAGATGATGCATGAAACAGCTGCATGGTGCTCTGCAGTTAAAAAAAGGCGCAAAATCTTGTGAAAAAGGTGAAATGCAGCAGTGCTACATTGGAGACTAGCTGGAAAGTTAAGGGCAGATCAAACACTATCGAAAGTGAATATCCCATGCTCAAACTGTCCAAGGACATTTAGGGCCAGAAAAGGGCTACCACAGGGCGTATCAGTTACCTTTAGGGCTTAGCAGCCACCTCTAGGGCTACCACAGGGCTTATCAGCCACCTCTAAGACTACCACAAGGCTTATCATTCACCCACGCACTCATAGACAAAGTCATACCTCTATCTGAATATCATAAAATAACAAAGTGGCTGTAACAAATGGTCATCACAGCTTGTGATGGATGAACAACATGTGGTTATACCAGAGAAAATACTACAGTTATCAGAGGCTGAAAGAGTGAGAGGAGGCTGAAAGAGTGAGACGAGGCTGAAAAAGTGATAACCAAGCAGATAACCAAAATCCCAAAAGTACCTCTTCGTGGTGCACCCTGGAAACAGAAAAACAGCTGCTCGTGCTTTTTCTGGCTAACCTTTCTGGGGGTCGTGTCCGTGAATGTGGAGGCAGCAGATGGAAAGAGAATTTGACTGCAAAAGAGACAGGCAATATCTCCGACACCACTGCGCCAATACTTGAAGTCACACTATCGACACACTGTGACGAGAGCCAGTCCGGTCCGAGCGTTTGAGTGGAGGCCAATGAAAATCACATGAAAAAGTAGATGCATGGCGAGAGACGAAAAGACAATATACGGAGTACAATGAAATAGCAGCACAGCGCCAGAGGGCAGCGCAAGATCAGAACAAGTTGTAATTCTACGCCTCAGAACGGGACACAACCGACTCCGCAGTCACTAGTACACAAAGTTCAAGATTGGCAACACAGAGTACCAAACATATACTTCAAGATTGTTCTGAGCATGAAACGCTGAGGCAAACATATTGGCCAAAGAAAACAACACTGGAATCAAAACTCTATGGGCCACTGTATTATTCAGTGGAGTTTTATTCAGGAGACAGAATTACAGATATAGACATGTTTCAAGTGAACAAAAGAAGAAGAATATAGATAGTGAAATAAAACACATTTTGGGGCCCCCTAAGAAAGTGGGGTCCCTAAGCTATAGCTTGTTTAGCTTATAGGTAAATCCGGCACTGGCTGAGTGTATTGTGGAATTTGTTGCCTCTTTTATTTAGGTTGTCCATCGTTTTCGTGGTCGGCCTCTAGGTCTGTCTTCACTGTATCTTTGTAGCGTCGCTTGCTGTGGTATGCTGTCTGATGGTAGTCTGCTGATGTGTTGAAAACATTTGATCTGTTGTATCTGAATATGTTCCAAGATTGGGGTGGTACCGGTTCTTTGTCTAACCTCATTCCTCACTTTTAGCGATATTCCTAGGATTCTGCGTAAGCATGTCATTTCAACGGTCACAAGTTTACGTTTGTCTTGTGCTGTTGTTGTCCATGTTTGGCTTTGTAACACAGCGTTGGCGTTCAAATAATCGTTTTGAATAGTGTTATTTTGGTATTTAAATCTACATTTTGTTTCTGAAGATTGGTGTCATTTGCCATAGGGCTAGTATGATTTACTACATCTCATCTATTGTGTATTTCTTTGCTGCTCGTGCCGTCTGTTGTTATATTGCTTCCTAGGTATGTGAATTCTGTCACTTGTTTAAGTCTGCTGTTTCCATTATATATGCCTATATATTGTTTTTTTTCCTTCTGTTCTTGCTATCTTCATTACTTCGGTCTTTTCTATATTTATCTTCATAATAAAGGTTTGGCATGTTTGATGTAATCTATTTGTCTTTGTAGTTGCTCTTCCGAGGATGCTACTAGTTCTTCATCATCATCATGCGCCGTCTCCGCAGTGAAGGTTGGCTGCAACGGATCTCCTGTCTCTTGTCTTGGGGGTGCAATCTGCTAGACTGTAACCTGTCCATCGTGTGATGTTACTCTCCCACGTGTATCTCTGCATACCTCTTGCTCGCTTCCCTTTGACTTTACTCTCAAGTAAGGTCTTCAATAAGGTGTCATGTCTTTTAATGTGTCCAAAATATTTTATTTGCCTGATCTTTATTTCTCTTAGTAGTTCTTTCCTCATATTAAGTGTTTTTAGTACCTCTTTATTTGTTTTCTTCTCGTTCCACGATGTTCTCCCTAATCTCCTTTATATTCACATCTCAAAGGCCTAAAATCTAACAGTAGATACTAGTTCTTGGGCGTCTGCAAATAACAATTCGTTGAAGTTAACCTTCATGTTGTTTTCTTCCGTTGTCTTTATTACTTTACAGATGTGTTCTATGTATGTTATGAACAGTAGGGGGGGGGGGGGTACACATCCCTGTCTCACACCCGAGTGAATAGGGAAATTATCGAATGTACCATAGTTGTGCTTTACCGACTCTGTGAAAATATTTCTCTTGGTCCACGAAAGCAAAATATAAGTCTTGATTATGTTATGTCGCTCTTTCTGTTCCCTGAATTCTTGACAGTTCTTGACATGGCGGGGTGGGTTAAAAATTGAACAACAAATTGGTGACGTTATACAGTGGAATTCCTCTATAACGCATTATTTTATAACATATGTCTGTTGTTTGTTTGATTTGAGAATCCCAGGAATTTCGAGCAATTAGCTCTGTCTTCCTATGTACAGTGGAGTGGTTTTTCCGAGCTTTCGTTCATACCCAGGAGACTTCAACTTTCGGTTTAGTGCCATGTCTATTGAAGGAACCTTATACTCAGATGGAATCTATAACTGTATAGATGACATGCTACAAAAGCTTCCATAAGAGAACCTCAATATAACGTCATGTCATCTACTAAGGTTTTCTGTTGCATGGGTGATTTGTCTAGTGGGATATTGGTGAGACCCACAAACACAACCGCATGTGTCACACATTTCTGTATATTACAAAATTTTCAAAATCCCCAAACATATTTATACTTTATTGTTTGTACTGTATATAAAGTATTTCTGTTATTACAAACAGATTGTATCGGTCCAAACTAAGTTGTTATAACGGGATTCCACTGTATATGGATATAATCTTATTTTATTTTCAAGTTTATTATATTCTCTTCGACGGCACAGAGACAGAGTTGTAGAAATACGAAGGTTATTTCCAGCATAGCGCAGAATAACAAATGGAATTTTCATGCTAATGTGAACATCTCACAGGATGAATAAATTCTCTGAAACTTTCATGTTTTTATACAAATGAGATGTTCTGGGAATTGGTTTATAATCGTTGTGGTTTGATAATTATCTGGTGTTTGTACGGTTCTAGAATTATATTGTCTACGTGGCTCTGGTTCTGTCATTGATCCAGCGAGTTCCAAGTCCTTTGGCACTCTTAGCCGGTTCGTCTCCGGTGAAAATCCGCAAGTAAATAATTTAATGCCGGCAATAACTTCCCTTGGCACACTCAACGTAGCATGAATGGCTATTCGCTCATTGTCCGTTACGTGGGAATAGTTGTCTGCACTCCGTGGAGGGAGTAAGACCGGGGGTATTTTCTATTTCTGTTAGTGTTGGGTGTTGGAAGCTGATACATTAAAAAAGGAAAAGTCTTTCATTCCAAACACCCACACAATTTGTGTACGGTGTATGTGTGTGATGTGCGTGTGTCTAGAAAGGAAAATTTAATACTGCTGCTATGTTAGATTTTTATTAATTCAGATATATCCCTTCATTTTTTCCGTTCTCACGATCCTGTAGATGTGCAGGCTGTAGTCAAGAGAACGGCATGCTTTGTTTCATGGTTTACATATTTCCTGTGATATCTGTACTTTAGGCACGACACATCAGAATTCAGCATGGCCTCTGGGTCACTTTGACTATATGGGATTAGACAAGCAACTTCGCCCCATAACCTCTTAATCGCCTCTTACTACATGCATGGAAGTTAAACGGTGTTACTATTATTTATCCCCCTCCCCTTTTGGGCCTCGGAAACACTGGCGAGATCTACTTGAAATTTAGCCATATATTAAATGTTATATCTAGATATCCCATACGTCCCTATTTCTACCTCTTCTTTCCTTCTTCTTTTACCCTTTACGTGTGTCGAGGGAGATACAATGTTCTTGTTCTCGCTTTTCTGCCAGCTTCAGATAATGTTATTTGTTGTTCGTTTAATGTCTCTGATGTTGTCGATCCAGCGTACTGTAGGTCTACCCTTGGCTCTTCTTTCTGCTTCTCCTCTCTTCGTATATGCTTTATAAACTAATGAATCACACCGCATTCTTTCCAGATGACCAAACCATTGTATCTGTTAGTTTTGTATGTATTGTAGAATTGATATAACACCCAATTTACTCGGATCTATTTTAGTTCTCAGTAATCTAGGTTGGGATTTACAACCCGTGTCTCCCTGCTTATTTTAGTTCTCAGTAATCTAGGTTGGGGTTTACAACCCGTGTCTCCCTGCTTATTTACAACCCGTGTCTCCCTGCTTATTTACAACCCGTGTCTCCCTGCTTATTTACAACCCGTGTCTCCCTGCTTATTTACAACCCGTGTCTCCCTGCTTATTTACAACCCGTGTCTCCCTGCTTATTTACAACCAGTGTCTCCCTGCTTATTTACAACCCGTGTCTCCCTGCTTATTTACAACCCGTGTCTCCCTGCTTATTTACAACCAGTGTCTCCCTGCTTATTTACAACCAGTCTCCCTGCTTATTTACAACCAGTGTCTCCCTGCTTATTTACAACCCGTGTCTCCCTGCTTATCTTAGGATTTTAAAAAATTACTAGCGTATCATATTCAGGACGTAGCCATCAACCAAGCTTTTTTGGCTGTAGTGATTTTATAGGCGATATAAATACGTTCAGTAGTTTGCCATTGCTTTCTGAACAGTCAGGATAGCTCAAATGCCTGTGGCGGGGATCGAACTCGGTACATTGACCACCACAGATTTAAATATTATATCAGTAATTAATAATTAATTGATTCATTTTGTAGGGGGTTAGGGTTAGTTATGTTTTAATTTAGGCTTCCAATTTAGGTTACACGAGGGTCCATTATTACGGGTAATGCTCGACATTATGTGGCACAACTCACCACGCAGTTCCTCACTGACAACAATACCCAGACCATTCCGTGGCCAGCCATATCATCAGACATGAAACCCATAGAACACTTATGAGATGAACTCGACAGACGACTCCAACAACGAGACGTGGCTCCAAGCCAATCTCTGACAGTTGTCTCTTGCACTGTGGGAAGGGTGAGCAACCACCCCACAACAACAGATCCAACAGTTAATAGGATCCATGTCACGGAGATGTTGTTCACGGATAGAGGCCAGAAGAGGCCATATACCTTACTGATACGGATGACTCAGTCGCGAAGAATAAAACTCCAAACCAAATTTAATGAACATCAATCATTTCATTGTTGTTTGTTTGTTGTTTGTTTGTTGCAGAAACCCAGGAAATGCGAGCGATTAGCTCTTACTTTCTATGTGCAGTGGGGTGATTTTTCTGAGCTTTCTTTCATACGCAGGAGACCAGCTTTCGGCTTAGTGCAATGCCTATTGAAGGAACCTACTCAGAGTGAGGGGGTCTAAATTGTATAGATGACATGCTACAAAATTTCCATAAGAGAGCCTCAATATAGAGGCAAGTAATCTACTAAGGTTTTCTATTGCATAGGTGGTTTGTTTATTGGGCCGTTGTTGGTACCCACAGACCAACCGCATGCGTATCATTTCATTGTTAAAGTCTGAAAGTTTCGTCATGCCAAGGTTGAAACATTAATTCCGTAAAATAAAATTTGGTACAAGTTTGACATTTGGTGTCCATTAGCACTGTAATAATGTTGAGTTTCTTTATAGAAAAACAAACAACAGTATATGTTATAAACGAATGCGCTATAGAGGTATTCAACCGTATAGAAAAATTATGATTATTTCTAATGGTTTTTCTCCTTCTTCATCTTCTACTTTCTTCTCAAACTCCTGCTGGTTCTCAGGATGTAATCCGGATAACGAAATGAACTACAAGTTAAAGTTAGCTGCGATATCTGCGTCTTTCGAAATGAATTATTAAAAAACATTGAAGCTAATAAATTGTCTTCTAGCCTTCGCAAACAACGGGTTATGATGCCCTGGTCGAAGGAGTTCTTCACCGTTCCCAAATGACACCCTGTGCCACATGATACTTATTTTGAGCAAAGTTTAGTAAAATATATATCAATAAACCTCAAGTTATCTATTGTCTTTCCGCAGGTAAATGATGGTTGATAGCATCCACACTTGCCGTCAAGCGTAGGCGTAGGAGCCTCAGTTGTCGCTTCACAGAAAGATGTGTCACTTTGGTTGCGTTGTGTCCGTTTGTTGACGGTGATCTTGATGTTTTCTTGGTCAACCTTTGGCTATATATCCAGATATTCGTATGTTTTCTTGGTCCACCTTTGGCTATATATCTACATATTCTTGTTATATCGCTCTTATTGGTATTTGAATCTCAAAAAAACCTAACTGAAAGTCAATGAGCCTTGTTTTAGGTGGACCACGCGGAAAATACTGTCTCAATAGGAGGATTAGGGGAGGGGAAGAGGAAGGGACCACTGCACATAAAAATAATAACATATATGGGGATTACCAGGAGTGAGGACAGAAAGTTTGTCCTCTCCGGCAGGGCACTAGCTATACTCTCCTAAAAAAAAGGGGGGGGGGGAGGTCATTTATGCGTTTTTGTATGCAAGATTTACAAAAAAATGATAAATGTGATGGTCTTTTTGTGAAATATCGCTAAGGGAAAGGAGGGGGATTTATTAAATCGTAGGAGCGATTAAATTGGAACAGTCAATTTAGAAGGAGCTGTCCAGTTTTGGCTCTCAGAAAATAGGTCGCTTTAGTTAGAACATACAGTGGAAGTTACTTCAAGGCAAGTAATCAGTTTTAACAAAGGGAAGTAACAGGTTATTCAATGTCCGATCCTCTTGGAGTGTCAAGCTTAGTTACACAATTTTCTATGGTGACCACGTATTTTCCTGACAGAGGTCAAGACTAAATACTTTCCAAGCATACATGGTTGAGAAGGTGGAACTTTCTGGAACTGTCATGTGATGGTTGAGTCACACCATGCTGTTGCCGAGAGTTGCCGGTCTCTAGTGACCGACATGACATGATTGGAGAGAATCAAATAAACTAGAAGAAAGAAGTAAAACTTGAAAGAAGGTAATAGTTTTGCTAATAATACGAAACAAACATAGACACACACAAGTCGACGTTTCGACCGAAAGGCCTTTATCAAGGATCACAAACACATATAAATCAAAGACGACAAGCAGGGACGACACAACATGCGTTCACATGTCTAATTGTTCACGTTCAGTAAATTGGCTGAAATGATAGAAATGAGGTCAAAGGTGACACAGACAGGAAATGTACAGGAAGAATGTAAATGAAATAGAAAGAATACAAAAACAGAACCGAATACATTTGGAAACGAGACAGAGAAATGACAGAACCACCCGATATTATGCTTATGTCAAACGCTCATTCATACCCAGAGGCTTCAGAGTGCCAAATTCATATATATATATATAGCGGTTCTCAAGCGTCAGACGGGTCTGGTCGTCGGAGAAGCATGCTTTGATGGCCGTCACTTGAATATCCTGGTCGCCCCGATGGCCTGTGCCGTTGAAATGAACGTCCACAGGATAGCCCGAATGGTGTCTGATACTGTGCAGGTGCTCGCACAAACGATCAGCAAGCCTCCTACCAGTCTCACCTATGTACGTCATGGTGCAGCGCTTGCAGATGATGGCATAGATGACATTCTGAGACACACAGGAGAAACTCTCCGCAATAGAGAAGGTGGCCTTAGGGAATGTGACGGACCGGGTCTAGATAACATACGGGCAGATGTAGCATCTAGGGCGATTGCAGCTGATAGTGCCAGAATGAAAGGGGATGTCAGGCCTAAGATGACTCCGAACCAGAAGATCCCTGAGATCCGGAGGTGGAGATCTCGGATGTGAACTTGATGGTCGGGTGAATGTTATCATTGTACTGAATGAAGCGTGATAGGTCAGCCTCAGCCATGTCAGTGATACCGATCCCATCATCGATATACATATCGAACATCAATGGGAAGGGTCCATCATAGGACTCCCATACCTGATACTCAAGGTGACCCATAAACAAGCAGGCATAACTGGGTCCCATCTTAGTATCTATGGCAACCCCACTGATCTGGTCGAAGAAAAGGCCATCAAACTCAAAAGAGTTAAGAGTACGTACAAGCTCGGCAAGACGGACAAGAGTGGAGGTACACACAGAAAGATGATGGTACTTGTCGAGGAAGAACCTCAAGACTTGAGGCCATCAGAGTGAGGTATGGACGTGTAAAAGGAGAAAACATCGAGAAGAAAGAGACGATAGGTATGGGAAGGGGATACTGAAATGGAGGCCAAGATAAGTGCATGGTTAGTGTCTTTAAGAAATCTGGCAAGTTTTTCCACTAGTGGCTGACACCAAGATAGACAGTGCATGGTTAGTGTCTTTAAGAAATCTGGCAAGTTTTTCCACTAGTGGCTGACACCAAGATAGACAGTGCATGGTTAGTGTCTTTAAGAAATGTGAGAAGTTTTTCCACTAGTGGCTGACACCAAGATAGACAGTGCATGGTTAGTGTCTTTAAGAAATCTGGCAAGTTTTTCCACTAGTGGCTGACACCAAGATAGACAGTGCATGGTTAGTGTCTTTAAGAAATGTGAGAAGTTTTTCCACTAGTGGCTGACACCAAGATAGACAGTGCATGGTTAGTGTCTTTAAGAAATGTGAGAAGTTTTTCCACTAGTGGCTGACACCAAGATAGACAGTGCATGGTTAGTGTCTTTAAGAAATGTGAGAAGTTTTTCCACTAGTGGCTGACACCAAGATAGACAGTGCATGGTTAGTGTCTTTAAGAAATGTGAGAAGTTTTTCCACTAGTGGCTGACACCAAGATAGACAGTGCATGGTTAGTGTCTTTAAGAAATATGGCAAGTTTTTCCACTAGTGGCTGACACCAAGATAGACAGTGCATGGTTAGTGTCTTTAAGAAATCTGGCAAGTTTTTCCACTAGTGGCTGACACCAAGATAGACAGTGCATGGTTAGTGTCTTTAAGAAATGTGAGAAGTTTTTCCACTAGTGGCTGACACCAAGATAGACAGTGCATGGTTAGTGTCTTTAAGAAATCTGGCAAGTTTTTCCACTAGTGGCTGACACCAAGATAGACAGTGCATGGTTAGTGTCTTTAAGAAATGTGAGAAGTTTTTCCACTAGTGGCTGACACCAAGATAGACAGTGCATGGTTAGTGTCTTTAAGAAATCTGGCAAGTTTTTCCACTAGTGGCTGACACCAAGATAGACAGTGCATGGTTAGTGTCTTTAAGAAATGTGAGAAGTTTTTCCACTAGTGGCTGACACCAAGATAGACAGTGCATGGTTAGTGTCTTTAAGAAATGTGAGAAGTTTTTCCACTAGTGGCTGACACCAAGATAGACAGTGCATGGTTAGTGTCTTTAAGAAATGTGAGAAGTTTTTCCACTAGTGGCTGACACCAAGATAGACAGTGCATGGTTAGTGTCTTTAAGAAATGTGAGAAGTTTTTCCACTAGTGGCTGACACCAAGATAGACAGTGCATGGTTAGTGTCTTTAAGAAATATGGCAAGTTTTTCCACTAGTGGCTGACACCAAGATAGACAGTGCATGGTTAGTGTCTTTAAGAAATCTGGCAAGTTTTTCCACTAGTGGCTGACACCAAGATAGACAGTGCATGGTTAGTGTCTTTAAGAAATGTGAGAAGTTTTTCCACTAGTGGCTGACACCAAGATAGACAGTGCATGGTTAGTGTCTTTAAGAAATCTGGCAAGTTTTTCCACTAGTGGCTGACACCAAGATAGACAGTGCATGGTTAGTGTCTTTAAGAAATGTGAGAAGTTTTTCCACTAGTGGCTGACACCAAGATAGACAGTGCATGGTTAGTGTCTTTAAGAAATCTGGCAAGTTTTTCCACTAGTGGCTGACACCAAGATAGACAGTGCATGGTTAGTGTCTTTAAGAAATCTGGCAAGTTTTTCCACTAGTGGCTGACACCAAGATAGACAGTGCATGGTTAGTGTCTTTAAGAAATGTGAGAAGTTTTTCCACTAGTGGCTGACACCAAGATAGACAGTGCATGGTTAGTGTCTTTAAGAAATCTGGCAAGTTTTTCCACTAGTGGCTGACACCAAGATAGACAATGCATGGTTAGTGTCTTTAAGAAATGTGAGAAGTTTTTCCACTAGTGGCTGACACCAAGATAGACAGTGCATGGTTAGTGTCTTTAAGAAATGTGAGAAGTTTTTCTACTAGTGGCTGACACCAAGATAGACAGTGCATGGTTAGTGTCTTTAAGAAATCTGGCACGTTTTTCCACTAGTGGCTGACACCAAGATAGACAGTGCATGGTTAGTGTCTTTAAGAAATGTGAGAAGTTTTTCCACTAGTGGCTGACACCAAGATAGACAGTGCATGGTTAGTGTCTTTAAGAAATGTGAGAAGTTTTTCCACTAGTGGCTGACACCAAGATAGACAGTGCATGGTTAGTGTCTTTAAGAAATATGGCAAGTTTTTCCACTAGTGGCTGACACCAAGATAGACAGTGCATGGTTAGTGTCTTTAAGAAATCTGGCAAGTTTTTCCACTAGTGGCTGACACCAAGATAGACAGTGCATGGTTAGTGTCTTTAAGAAATGTGAGAAGTTTTTCCACTAGTGGCTGACACCAAGATAGACAGTGCATGGTTAGTGTCTTTAAGAAATCTGGCAAGTTTTTCCACTAGTGGCTGACACCAAGATAGACAGTGCATGGTTAGTGTCTTTAAGAAATGTGAGAAGTTTTTCCACTAGTGGCTGACACCAAGATAGACAGTGCATGGTTAGTGTCTTTAAGAAATCTGGCAAGTTTTTCCACTAGTGGCTGACACCAAGATAGACAGTGCATGGTTAGTGTCTTTAAGAAATCTGGCAAGTTTTTCCACTAGTGGCTGACACCAAGATAGACAGTGCATGGTTAGTGTCTTTAAGAAATGTGAGAAGTTTTTCCACTAGTGGCTGACACCAAGATAGACAGTGCATGGTTAGTGTCTTTAAGAAATCTGGCAAGTTTTTCCACTAGTGGCTGACACCAAGATAGACAATGCATGGTTAGTGTCTTTAAGAAATGTGAGAAGTTTTTCCACTAGTGGCTGACACCAAGATAGACAGTGCATGGTTAGTGTCTTTAAGAAATGTGAGAAGTTTTTCTACTAGTGGCTGACACCAAGATAGACAGTGCATGGTTAGTGTCTTTAAGAAATCTGGCACGTTTTTCCACTAGTGGCTGACACCAAGATAGACAGTGCATGGTTAGTGTCTTTAAGAAATGTGAGAAGTTTTTCCACTAGTGGCTGACACCAAGATAGACCGTGCATGGTTAGTGTCTTTAAGAAATGTGAGAAGTTTTTCCACTAGTGGCTGACACCAAGATAGACAGTGCATGGTTAGTGTCTTTAAGAAATGTGAGAAGTTTTTCCACTAGTGGCTGAAAGACACTGTCCAAGAAGTCAGAGATGACTACCTGGGGCAGGAACACGCGGAGACAATGTGTCTGCCTTTCTAGAAGAAAGAAAGGGTCAGGAAGATTCCAGAAGCGCGGGAACATCCTGTATGTATAGTAGGGAAAAGGGACAGACCGGGAGTTTGAATTGTGTGCTATTTCTTGATATCGAAGCACACTTTGTAAACATGCATTTTTAGTTATAACTCATTTGTACTAAATATCTTCTCAAAATAATTACAGAACTTACCGTAGCATTTTGAACATGAAAATTTTAGAATTTCTTTTCAAGACCAAATAATTTCTATTTACATTTATACTGAAAGAAATATTTTACCTTAAAGTTATCGTGTTTTAATTCAGGTATCTACTGTAACAATTGCAGGAATGTATCTGTAACCGGTTTGTAAATATGAAGTTTTGTGTAACCCTACCGTCTCCAAGGTGTTCCTCTCCCCCTTAAATGGTTTGTCGTCTGCATGATTGACATGCATTAAATAATGTTGAGAATATATGAAATAAAAACAGTCCTTCCTGCCATCATTTGCATGATACGAGAGGAAGACTGTTGGACTTAAAGAGTTAACACGAGGTGTCACTGAGTTTTGTTTTCGTAACAGAAGTAGAAGTGAGTGAGAGTTGATCTACAGTATCCGCAACATCTACATCTCATCAACTACAACATCTACATCTCATCAACTACAACATCTACATCTCATCAACATCTACATTTCATCAACTACAAAATCTACATATCATCAACATCTACATTTCATCAACTACAACATCTACATCTCATCAACATCTACATCTCATCAACTACAACATCTACATCTCATCAACATCTACATTTCATCAACTACAACATCTACATCTCATCAACATCTACATTTCATCAACTACAACATCTACATCTCATCAACATCTACATCTCATCAACTACAACATCTACATCTCATCAACATCTATATCTCATCAACATCTACATCTCATCAACATCTACATCTCATCAACTACAACATCTACATCTCATCAACATCTACATCTCATCAACTACAACATCTACATCTCATCAACATCTACATCTCATCAACTACAACATCTACATCTCATCAACATCTATATCTCATCAACTACAACATCTACATCTCATCAACTACAACATCTACATCTCATCAACTACAACATCTACATCTCATCAACTACAACATCTACATCTCATCAACTACAACATCTACATCTCATCAACTACAACATCTACATCTCATCAACTACAACATCTACATCTCATCAACATCTACATCTCATCAACTACAACATCTACATCTCATCAACTACAACATCTACATCTCATCAACATCTACATCTCATCAACTACAACATCTACATCTCATCAACTACAACATCTACATCTCATCAACTACAAAATCTACATATCATCAACATCTACATCTCATCAACTACAACATCTACATCTCATCAACTACAACATCTACATCTCATCAACTACAACATCTACATCTCATCAACATCTACATTTCATCAACTACAACATCTACATCTCATCAACATCTACATCTCATCAACTACAACATCTACATCTCATCAACTACAACATCTACATCTCATCAACATCTACATCTCATCAACATCTACATCTCATCAACTACAACATCTACATCTCATCAACATCTACATCTCATCAACTACAACATCTACATCTCATCAACTACAACATCTACATCTCATCAACATCTACATCTCATCAACATCTACATCTCATCAACTACAACATCTACATCTCATCAACATCTACATCTCATCAACATCTACATCTCATCAACATCTACATCTCATCAACATCTACATCTCATCAACATCTACATCTCATCAACATCTACATCTCATCAACATCTACATCTCATCAACATCTACATCTCATCAACATCTACATCTCATCAACATCTACATCTCATCAACATCTACATCTCATCAACATCTACATCTCATCAACATCTACATCTCATCAACTACAACATCTACATCTCATCAACATCTACATCTCATCAACTACAACATCTACATCTCATCAACATCTACATCTCATCAACTACAACATCTACATCTCATCAACTACAACATCTACATCTCATCAACATCTACATTTCATCAACTACAACATCTACATCTCATCAACATCTATATCTCATCAACTACAACATCTATATCTCATCAACATCTACATCTCATCAACATCTACATCTCATCAACTACAACATCTACATCTCATCAACATCTACATCTCATCAACTACAACATCTACATCTCATCAACTACAACATCTACATCTCATCAACTACAACATCTACATCTCATCAACTACAACATCTACATCTCATCAACTACAACATCTACATCTCATCAACTACAACATCTACATCTCATCAACTACAACATCTACATCTCATCAACATCTACATCTCATCAACTACAACATCTACATCTCATCAACTACAACATCTACATCTCATCAACATCTACATCTCATCAACTACAACATCTACATCTCATCAACTACAACATCTACATCTCATCAACTACAAAATCTACATATCATCAACATCTACATCTCATCAACTACAACATCTACATCTCATCAACTACAACATCTACATCTCATCAACTACAACATCTACATCTCATCAACATCTACATTTCATCAACTACAACATCTACATCTCATCAACATCTACATCTCATCAACTACAACATCTACATCTCATCAACTACAACATCTACATCTCATCAACATCTACATCTCATCAACTACAACATCTACATCTCATCAACTACAACATCTACATCTCATCAACTACAACATCTACATCTCATCAACTACAACATCTACATCTCATCAACTACAACATCTACATATCATCAACATCTACATCTCATCAACTACAACATCTACATCTCATCAACTACAACATCTACATCTCATCAACATCTACATCTCATCAACTACAACATCTACATCTCATCAACTACAACATCTACATCTCATCAACTACAACATCTACATCTCATCAACTACAAAATCTACATATCATCAACATCTACATCTCATCAACTACAACATCTACATCTCATCAACTACAACATCTATATCTCATCAACATCTACATCTCATCAACTACAACATCTACATCTCATCAACTACAACATCTACATCTCATCAACTACAAAATCTACATATCATCAACATCTACATTTCATCAACTACAACATCTACATCTCATCAACATCTACATTTCATCAACTACAACATCTACATCTCATCAACATCTACATTTCATCAACTACAACATCTACATCTCATCAACTACAACATCTACATCTCATCAACATCTACATCTCATCAACTACAACATCTACATCTCATCAACTACAACATCTACATCTCATCAACTACAAAATCTACATATCATCAACATCTACATCTCATCAACTACAACATCTACATCTCATCAACTACAACATCTACATCTCATCAACTACAACATCTACATCTCATCAACATCTACATTTCATCAACTACAACATCTACATCTCATCAACATCTACATCTCATCAACTACAACATCTACATCTCATCAACTACAACATCTACATCTCATCAACATCTACATCTCATCAACTACAACATCTACATCTCATCAACTACAACATCTACATCTCATCAACTACAACATCTACATCTCATCAACTACAACATCTACATCTCATCAACTACAACATCTACATCTCATCAACATCTACATCTCATCAACTACAACATCTACATCTCATCAACTACAACATCTACATCTCATCAACATCTACATCTCATCAACTACAACATCTACATCTCATCAACTACAACATCTACAGCTCATCAACTACAACATCTACATCTCATCAACTACAACATCTATATCTCATCAACATCTACATCTCATCAACTACAACATCTACATCTCATCAACTACAACATCTATATCTCATCAACTACAACATCTATATCTCATCAACTACAACATCTATATCTCATCAACTACAACATCTACATCTCATCAACTACAACATCTACATCTCATCAACTACAACATCTATATCTCATCAACATCTACATCTCATCAACTACAACATCTACATCTCATCAACATCTACATCTCATCAACTACAACATCTACATCTCATCAACTACAACATCTACATCTCATCAACATCTACATCTCATCAACTACAACATCTACATCTCATCAACTACAACATCTACATCTCATCAACTACAACATCTACATCTCATCAACATCTACATCTCATCAACTACAACATCTACAGCTCATCAACTACAACATCTACATTTCATCAACTACAACATCTACATCTCATCAACATCTACATCTCATCAACTACAACATCTACATCTCATCAACTACAACATCTACAGCTCATCAACTACAACATCTACATCTCATCAACTACAACATCTATATCTCATCAACTACAACATCTACATCTCATCAACTACAACATCTACATCTCATCAACTACAACATCTACATCTCATCAACTACAACATCTATATCTCATCAACTACAACATCTACATCTCATCAACTACAACATCTACATCTCATCAACATCTACATCTCATCAACTACAACATCTACATCTCATCAACTACAACATCTACATCTCATCAACATGTACATCTCATCAACTACAACATCTACATCTCATCAACTACAACATCTACATCTCATCAACATCTACATCTCATCAACTACAACATCTACATCTCATCAACTACAACATCTACAGCTCATCAACTACAACATCTACATCTCATCAACTACAACATCTACATCTCATCAACATCTACATCTCATCAACTACAACATCTACATCTCATCAACTACAACATCTACATCTCATCAACATCTACATCTCATCAACTACAACATCTACATCTCATCAACTACAACATCTACATCTCATCAACTACAACATCTACATCTCATCAACATCTACATCTCATCAACTACAACATCTACATCTCATCAACTACAACATCTACAGCTCATCAACTACAACATCTACATCTCATCAACTACAACATCTACATCTCATCAACTACAACATCTATATCTCATCAACTACAACATCTACATCTCATCAACTACAACATCTACATCTCATCAACTACAACATCTACATCTCATCAACTACAACATCTACATCTCATCAACATCTACATCTCATCAACTACAACATCTACATTTCATCAACTACAACATCTACATCTCATCAACATCTACATCTCATCAACTACAACATCTACATTTCATCAACTACAACATCTACATCTCATCAACATCTACATCTCATCAACTACAACATCTACATCTCATCAACTACAACATCTACATCTCATCAACTACAACATCTACATCTCATCAACTACAACATCTACATCTCATCAACTACAACATCTACATCTCATCAACTACAACATCTACATCTCATCAACATCTACATCTCATCAACTACAACATCTACATCTCATCAACATCTACATTTCATCAACTACAACATCTACATCTCATCAACTACAACATCTACATCTCATCAACTACAACATCTACATCTCATCAACTACAACATCTACATCTCATCAACTACAACATCTACATCTCATCAACTACAACATCTACATCTCATCAACTACAACATCTACATCTCATCAACATCTACATCTCATCAACTACAACATCTACATCTCATCAACATCTACATCTCATCAACTACAACATCTACATCTCATCAACTACAACATCTACATCTCATCAACTACAACATCTACATCTCATCAACTACAACATCTACATCTCATCAACATCTACATCTCATCAACTACAACATCTACATTTCATCAACTACAACATCTACATCTCATCAACATCTACATCTCATCAACTACAACATCTACATCTCATCAACTACAACATCTACATCTCATCAACTACAACATCTACATCTCATCAACTACAACATCTACATCTCATCAACTACAACATCTATATCTCATCAACTACAACATCTACATCTCATCAACTACAACATCTACATCTCATCAACTACAACATCTACATCTCATCAACTACAACATCTACATCTCATCAACATCTACATCTCATCAACTACAACATCTACATCTCATCAACTACAACATCTACATCTCATCAACATCTACATCTCATCAACTACAACATCTACATTTCATCAACTACAACATCTACATCTCATCAACATCTACATCTCATCAACTACAACATCTACATCTCATCAACATCTACATCTCATCAACTACAACATCTACATCTCATCAACTACAACATCTACATCTCATCAACTACAACATCTACATCTCATCAACATCTACATTTCATCAACTACAACATCTACATCTCATCAACATCTACATCTCATCAACTACAACATCTACATCTCATCAACTACAACATCTACATCTCATCAACTACAACATCTACATCTCATCAACATCTACATCTCATCAACTACAACATCTACATCTCATCAACTACAACATCTACATCTCATCAACTACAACATCTACATCTCATCAACTACAACATCTACATCTCATCAACTACAACATCTACATCTCATCAACTACAACATCTACATTTCATCAACTACAACATCTACATCTCATCAACATCTACATCTCATCAACTACAACATCTACATCTCATCAACTACAACATCTACATCTCATCAACTACAACATCTACATCTCATCAACTACAACATCTACATCTCATCAACTACAACATCTACATCTCATCAACTACAACATCTACATCTCATCAACATCTACATTTCATCAACTACAAAATCTACATATCATCAACATCTACATCTCATCAACTACAACATCTACATCTCATCAACTACAACATCTACATCTCATCAACTACAACATCTACATCTCATCAACTACAACATCTACATCTCATCAACTACAACATCTACATCTCATCAACATCTACATCTCATCAACTACAACATCTACATCTCATCAACTACAACATCTACATCTCATCAACTACAACATCTACATCTCATCAAATTCACGCTAAATCTCCTATCATATTACACTCCCCCCCCTGTTTTACCTACGGACCTGCACCCTGGAAAGTTACGAAGATTACATAATCAACATCTGACTGCGACATTTGAGTCTGCATAACTGTTTGATGACAGCTGGGACGGAGAGCGGGGAACCTATGGGAACGTCACTTGTGCCATGTTGTTGGTTTCTAATCAAGAATGAAAGAGCTACAATAAATAAAAAAAGGTCAACAGCGACTAATCTGAAAAGCATGCTCAAGTCTCCAATGGCAGCGCTACATCGATTAGACTTGGAAATAATTCGTTTCTGCCATATCTATTGTATTTAACACTCACATGATATACGTGTGTGTGAATGACTGTGTGCGTGTATCTGTCTATCCATTTATTAAATCACCAATTGGAGGGGGGGGGGCAGGCAGCAGAGAACGCTGAATTATCTGCAAGACTGCATTCAACTAAACTAGTTACGGGAGGAACGCTGGCCCACAAAGACGGATATCCACAGAAAGTTGTATGGGAACACTGATAAGCTTTCACATACATCATTTATCAAGAAAACTCAATTTTCTGTATAGAAATGATACACTTACTATATGGACATGATATACCTGATGTATAGACACGATAAAGTGTGAAAGAGAACAAGAAGATGATGTTAACACGTTTGTTTTTGAAATAAGTGACATCTCCCCCTCCACTACCTTGTGAACAACTTGTCAATAATCTAGAGTCCCTCCCCCTTGCTTAATTGTGTCGAATCTCCCCTCCCCCTTTGTTTTTGTGGTAAAAACAGTATAATTTAATCCTTGTTTATTTCATATTTACACAATTTAATGGATGTATAAAAACTGTTACTGACGTCATCACTATCACACCCCCCCACTTCCCACCAAATCCTCACTTGTCAATAACTGTCAAAGTTTTTCCTCCCCCCTGCCTTAATTGTTGACGTAATGTATGGAATACCCCCCCCCCCGGTCACATCACATATATATGTATATTTCTACTTCTTTAACGTTTCCTAAACTCCAGCTGGATCTCTATTGTAATAGGACGATGGTCCTACATGGTTTCCAGCAGGATATAGTCCAGAGAATGGAAATAAGCTGTGCTGCAGTTTGTTTTTTGCACCAATGTCCCCACACATCCGTCATCGGCAGAATATTTATATTTAAAAGCAATCTTTCAATTATCTGTCTTATTTTGTTTCTAGAGGGACAAATACACATGGAACCCAATCGTTGCAGCCTGGATGTGTATCATATATACATTTGTGTTTGTGTGTACAAATATGTGCTCATATGTGTGTTTGTGTGTTCTTGCGCGCCAGTTTTTGTATGCGGAAGTCTGTTCTACCGGCAACATCTAAATAATCAGTTATATAGGGTCAGCGCAGAGGACATGGCCAAGAAACACAACGACATGGTCCAGCAGACCCTCAAGAACTTCATATCCAACAACGTTCTTCCGCTGGAAGCTTACAGTCGGTGGATTTCCAACAGTTGCTTTGGTAATCATTTGTTCTACACATGACCTAAAATCCACATAGTGGAATAGAAAAATGTTTCAGAAGTAGAGCTTCACGTACAGATAATATCACGACCAGGACCGAAGATACATCATTAGTTAACAGAGGGGAATGTTAAAAAAGTAATTTCTCCGTTTTCGTGGAATTTGTGTGTGACCTTTTTTTGAGAAAACAGTTTAAGAATGTAGTGAAGGGTGTACTATCTTTCTTCTTTCTTGTTAGCACTAAATGTTTTGATTTACTGATTTCATGCGAGAAGGAGGTGGGGGGGGGGGGGGTTTGAACACCCAAAATCCCACCCTTTATATACAGACTTCATTGGGAAGAAATATTAGTTTCCTAATATATTTTAACCGTGTCATCTCTCTATTGCTGCACGTCCGATTCGTCATCTCATTTTCTCTCTCGCACGCACGCACGCACGAACGCACACACACACACACACACACACACACACACACACACACACACACACACACACACACAAACACACGAGCACAAACAGCACATACATACTTTAAACTCAGAAATTGTCTGCTTGATTTTATTTTGAATGTGCAAGCGTTACATATATCTCATCCATTCTTATTTTCAAATGTATAAATGCACTGAATATTAAGATAAGTTTTCTGCTAACCTTCCAATTCATACAGACAATAAACATAAACATATACAGAAAAAAGTTTTGAACTAGAAAAATGTATGCAATCAAATAAATAATGACCCCGGTGTCTGGCCACAGCCAGGAGCAAGATGTTTTAACGGAAACACAATTGTTAGGCATTAATTGGATAACATCTGAGCGATAAGACTCCGGTGTCGAGAAACCATCCGATTTCTGTTGTTGTCTTTCGTCCTGATGAAGGCTTTTAGTCTAAACGTCGTCCGTCATTGTATCTCGTTGTTAGTATTTGTGTTTTATTTACAAATATTGGTAACACTTATACTTATTTTCCATCATTTTCAAATAACATCTGAGGCATGGCTGCACATATGCATGGGAATGTGCTGTTGGAGGGTGCTGTTGAACAACCCAACACCCCATTCCCCTTCTTTGGAAAATGGAACACGTGATTTAACACTGCAAGGAACATGGGATTTAACATTGCAAGGAACATGTGATTTAACATTGCAAGGAACACATGATTTAACATTGCAAGGAACACAACAAACAAATGAACAGATTAATCTACCCCAGATCACACCTCGTGATAGTACCAGTACTGTTCGAAATAAGGTCCATTGAAACAGAGATATGAGTTTTTTCCCTAATAAACTTAATAAACTCTCACAAGCCTTATGCGGCCATTCTATACATAAACGGAGGGCGACTTGAAATGTTTAGTCTCTAGCATCCTAACTATGACAGCAGTGCCATATTTCTGGAAAAGAAGAAAAGTCTAATTTGTAATAAAACAAAAGTCTAATTTGACATGGCACCTGATTATTATTATTATTATTTATGAGCAGAGCATAGACATACATATTTGTATTATGTGTAGAGCCATTGGAAATAAATCTCTTCTGTAGTTGTTGAAGGGAGGCATAACTGCTGATGGTGTCCGTAGCTCTCTGGTTAAACATTTTCTCTCCACAGCTCTTTGACAACATTTTTGTGTCCTTTCTAATTAAAAGTCGATATTAAAGAATACGT
The DNA here is from genome assembly GCA_034231615.1 of Meghimatium bilineatum. NCBI lineage: Eukaryota > Metazoa > Mollusca > Gastropoda > Stylommatophora > Philomycidae > Meghimatium > Meghimatium bilineatum. Next base: position 4,049,210 of record CM067320.1, on the reverse strand, counting down.
ATGAAATATTGATGTGTAAAATATTGATGTGTATCCTATTGATGTGTGAGATATTGATGTGTTTAATATTGATGTGTATCCTATTGATGTGTGTAATATTGATGTGTGTAATATTGATGTGTGTAATATGAGATCGCTACATTTCTATTTATCTATTGTCTTTTCTCCGCTTTTGCTGTAAGGTGTTGCAGGATTGAATGATGATCGATTTTCAGTTTACGGAATGTTCGGTTGCTTGATATGCAACAATATTGTGAAGTCTGAGAATATTTGTAACTCCTTCAATCCACCTTCTTCTTGGTCTTCCTCTGCATCTTGCTGTTTCTATTTTCATGTTGTATGCTCTTGCCGCCGGCCGATAAGAGTTCATTCTCATTAGGTGTGAAATGTCTGTTTTTCAATATATTTGACCACAGATGTTGTTTTGATGTGGTCACCAAAGGGGAAGAGAAAACGAGGAAGACCAAAAGAAACTTTACGTAGAACTATTACAAGAGAATGTATCACCATCGGTATCAGAAACAATGAAGATCTGAAGCAAATTGCAATGAAACGAGAGACATGGAAATCTATGACATCCGCCCTATGTGCCGTCTTTAGCCCTAGAAGAATAGCTAACTAACAGATGTTGTTCCAAAAGTTCTTGTAATCACTTAATTCCTTAATTTCTTCTTGTTCTGTTTGCTGCTTTTCTTAGACATCTCATTTCACACGTAGTAAATTTACTCTCTTGTTTTTTTGTTAGTGTTCCTGTTTGACGTTGATAATACAATTTTGGTATGAAAATTGAATTTATGAATTGCCTGTTGGTTGTCATTGTCATAGATTTGTGTAGAATAGAACATTCTATTCCGTTTGGTGTGTAATGAAAAACATGATTGTATGTTTCTATGAGATTGATTGTAGGATCGGACGCCCTTTACTATCATAGCACAGTGTGGAACCGATGTCCAGGTTATATTGACAAACATTGTACCCTAGATTATAGTTGAATGTACAAATGTGACCTAACCCGCAGAATTCGTTTTGTTTACACGGTTTGTAGGGCATGCAAATACCGTCGGTGACTGGAACATTCTGTTTAGCAGATCTGCTTTCATTTGAGTGGTCCCCTTTGTCAGATAAGATACGGGCATCATCTTCATTTCCCTTGACGCTGCTTTCTGTACGTGAAGAAAGTGTGTCTTTTCGTGGTTGGTCTTGGTAGGAATACCGCTCTAAAAACACTTCGTTTGATGAAGACATTTCAAGGTTGTTTTTGTTTTCCGTTGGCGACAAGTTATGATGTCGCCGAAATATTTTCGGTTGTGGAATTGGCTCAGAGTTCTGTTGATCTTGCCCGACACATTGTCCATCTGGGCAACCCAAACTGCAGTGAATTCTGGGGTAGCAGATTCTGTGATATGCGCAGTACTCGTGGACGCAGCAACCCTCTTCACAAGTACGATACTGCAGAAACAAAAAAACATGACATATAAATCATAATTGTACAAGATTTACGCCTGAAATTTCTATAACATTGCTATTGTTGAATGTATTGGTACTAGGCTACAGGTTTCCAAAGTTGTTTTTATGAACCCATAATGGTCAATTTTGACTTGCAGGGGGTCCATGTCAGCGAAAAGAACAATTAGGAATTCTCGAGATATAATAATCTTTGTAATAAAGGTATGAATACAAATTGTTTATGTTCTTTTTTTTTGACGCTGATGATTACACAAAACCCGATCAAAGTTAACAGCACAGTGTAGCTGTAAAAAAACCAACCCATTTGAAGTGCATATTTTTAAGGAAAGTTCACTATTAAGGAGGCAGGGGGTCTATGGAAAAAAGGCGTCTAAGGGGCACAGCAAGTTTGGGATTCACCGCATTAGGACTGCTAATACATGCGAGTAATTGTAGAAAATATTAGAAAGTAGACGAGATTCAAATCTGGTCAAATTCCGCGGACACCAGATCACTTCACAACTTGAGTCCATACATATTAACTAGTTAGGTTAATCTACATCTCTGAAATATGCGCTTTCAGCCAGGTTCACTGAATGAGTATATCACTGAATGAATATATCACTGAATGAATATATCACTGAATGAATATATCACTGAATGAATATATCACCGAATGAATATATCACCGAATGAATATATCACCGAATGAATATATCACCGAATGAATATATCACTGAATGAATATATCACTGAATGAGTATATCACTGAATGAATATATCACTGAATGAGTATATCACTGAATGAGTATATCACTGAATGAATATATCACTGAATGAATATATCACTGAATGAATATATCACTGAATGAATATATCACTGAATTAATATATCACTGAATGAATATATCACGCCTGTTCAACCACCACTCCCCCATTTTAGTTTCCTAAAAAGGAAACGCGTACAACGTTCATTCTCAAATTCCCACTGGGTATATCTTATGCAGGACAATGGTCATACTAGAACTCTCTTTGCAGGACAATGGTCCTACTAGATTTAAAGCAGGATGTAGTCCAGTTATTGGAAGTGCATTATGTCAACGTTTTATTTGCTCCAATGGTCCGACACCTCCATCGTCAACGGTAAAACGGAAACTATACCATCACAATTTGTACTAAAAAATCAAGACAAAAAATAAGCGGAATCCCACCCCTCCCCTGTTTATTAATGTACCAGTAAAAATAATTAAAAGCCCCACTTAAACTGGAGGTGACTGGATCCTGTTTTCTTTAGGTCAAACGCAACCCACACATTTCGAAAAGAAACCTACGGCCCTGCGTATACTTCAATTTTTAAAAAGTAAAATGTACTTGTCATAGTGTGCTACGCCTTTTTCAACCATTGACGTTAATCCAGTGTGGTTATATCAGAGTTTTTAACTATACAAAAATTGTGGAGATCGCGTTTCTGCGAATCCAGACTTCTGGAAATTGTTAGGGGCCTACGCTTCAAGACACATGCAGCAACAACCTGTAACATGTATGCAGATTTCTCTGATAAAAAATATTTCCATCAAGAAATAACCAACATGCCTTTCACTCTAATGTAAGGTATCAAACATAAATAAACACATTATGAGATACATTTTGTGTTTCTATTATTCAAAGGCGCCGCATTGTTCATTAAGCCTAAGCATGCTTGGTTTGGGGGGTCAGTTGTCACATCTCTCAGGGTTATGTCCCTACTATTGATTAGTAACTCGGTCACTGGCAGTGATCAATGTTAAAAATAGCCTTTCTTCCTTATGTGTATTTCATAGTTTCCAAAATGGACGGTTTATTTCTAACAATCAGAGCCAACGTTTTCGACCGAATGGCGTAATTTATTCATTTGTTTCAGCAACTGTCTTACCTTGAATTGCGTCATTGTTGACTATTATTTTTCACTTGGTCTTTATTCGAAATAAGAAGGTCATTTGTTAAATTCCGACCAATCGCTAAATAAGTCATAATATATCACGTGACCGGCAAGCCTGACAGTCAGTCACAACCACCCTGTAACCAGTATTGTTTCACAAGTGGTTGAACCAGTAACCACCCTGTGAATAGTGTTCAGCACAAAGTCACGTCATATGAGTGGTGCTCGAAACAGGAAGTGTACTACTTTGAGGAGCTAAGTTGATATGGGGAAACCAGAGGCAATTGAGTCAATCCTCTACGAGTTTTGAAATGTTTTTGATGCCATGTTGATTGAATGTTATTCGTCTAATGAACGTGAAGATGGGCATGACGCTAAGAAAGGCCAAGATGGGTTTGTGAGTTCTTAGATCGATGAGCTCGACTGATGATGAATGTGTCGGGTCATTCGTGCTACAAGTGTAGATGGGCATTCCATTAACAGGGGCCAAGATAGATTTGATAGTTTGTGAGTTCTTAGATAGCAATCCGTGATCTGAATGACCTGTTTTGGTGTGAGTAGGAGTGTACTAGGTCATTCTAAGGTAAGGGGAAACAGTCTGGTCTCTTCCTTCATTTTTGTCTCCTATGAATCGCCTGTAATTTTCTACCGTGTTCAAAACTTTTAATACCCGCACTGATATGACTGTTCCAGACTAGACGGTCAAGAACTGGTTTTCCAAGAGCTTGGGTCAGTCCTGAAGTGCTTCAGAGATGCATTTAAGTAGGCATTGAAGATGTTTTTCTGACCTTCGCTTGAACGCTTGCCTGCACACAGTTCACCGAAGAAGAGTCGCTTTGGAAAACGTTTGTTTGTTATAGGGGTGATGTGACCGACTCAGTAAGGTTGAGACCAACAAGGCGTAGATGCTTTCCATCTTAGTTTTATCGGTAATCTCCGTGTTAGAGATGTGATAATGTCAACGTACATCAGGAAGTTTCACCGGGCACCGCAGGTGAAAAGAGTTAATCTGCATCGTATGTCTAGTATATACAGTGATACAAATACCATATACAGCATATGATTCGGTTGCATGTAGCACCGAAGGCAGAATGACTGCGCGGTAGTTTAGTTTTTAGGTTCAGACCATCCCGGATCTTGACATTCGTATAAGACCACCAAGTGCTGTACTAGCGCGAGAAATGCGTAGGGCGACATCCTTGTCGATTGTTGTAGTGTTTTGACAGATTGCTGCCGAGGTAAATACACTTATTTGCAATGCTGAGTTGTAGTTTAGTTAACCTTAAACGGTGATGGAGGGTGCTGCTTAGGGGACTCCTTGTGCTGGTTGGTACATTACGACTGTCTTTTATGTACTAATGGTGAGACTAAAATAATTACATGTCCAAATTGATGATGTCCTTGCTTTCCTGCATGTCATATATACTGGCAGCGTAGCGCGCTCTCTTGTCCGCAAACAATGTCCGCTTGGATTTTTGTCTGTGCCTTCAGTATGAAACATTAAACAGTCCACCATCAGTACGGCGGAAGTGAAAGTCGATTCCTGCACTTTTACTCCGGAAAGCATCACCTAGCAGAGAACAATATTCTAAAGGGCGTCGGAGCCAGGACGTATCCATGTTTAACACCGTTGGTCACTGGAAATTATTTTGCGTATTCGTCGACATCTTGCACACTTGCTTTTATGTCGTAAAGTAATTTGAGAACCATAGAAATAGATATATCTTCTTCTTCTTCAGCGTTCATTCTCAAATTCCCGCTAGATTTCTCTTGTAACAGGACAATGGTCCTACAAGATTTCCAGTTCAATATAATCCAGAGAATGGAAATGCGCTGTGTTGCCGGTTTAATTGCGCCAATGGCCCAACACATCCGTCTTCGGCGGTATCAGAACACCCAATTTGAACATACTCTTCCAGTGGCGCTCGCGACTGACGGTATCGAAGGCCTTGATCGTGGTCCAAGATTGTGGTGTATAGGCCGATATTTTGTTAGTGACACTTTTTCATGTAGTTATCTGACAGAAGAAAATAATGTCAACTGTTCCTCTTTGTTGTCTGAATATGCATCGACTTTCAGGGAGAAAACCTGCTTCGATGTGTGATCGCAGTCTTTCTAACAAACCTCTAACTAGAATCGTATTTGCGATGAAGTCCAGACCTGTACGGTTGTCACAGACTTTTCGATCACATTTATACAAAAATATAAATGAATTAGCCATATAACATACATACACATATTCCCACTTGTACTAAGGTTCAGCATCAATATACCTGGAATTTTAGCCCCATGGTCACGATCAAGCTCTGCCCGAATTTTAGAAATATAAATTTACTTCATTGTGGTTGTAGTGCTTCTGGATATTAATTGTGGGTTTTCTGCTTGGTTGGTCGGATTGGGTGGTCCCGGTTGGTTTTCTGCTTGGTTGGTCGGATTGGATGGTCCCGGTTGGTTTTCTGCTTGGTTGGTCGGATTGGGTGGTCCCGGTGGGTTTTCTACTTGGTTGGTCGGATTGGGTGGTCCCGGTGGGTTTTCTGCTTAGTTGGTCGGATTCGGTGGTCCCGGTGGGTTTTCTGCTTGGTTGGTCGGATTGGGTGGTCCCGGTGGGTTTTCAGTGTGGGTAGTCTGCTTGATGGCACCAAATACCTAATTTCGATACTACTAATGTTTTTGTTTTATATATTGGTGACTTACCTGTTTAAGCAAGAGATCGTATTAATCTACATCTATTTTATATTAATGTATGACTGAGAAACATGGACAATGAAAAAACACCAAAAAACTAGAAGACAGAATCGATGCATTTGAGCTGTGGTTATATAAAAGAACAAGGAGAACATCATAGAAAAATAATAAAACCAACAAAGAGGTTCTAACAAGATTTCGTATGAAGAAAGTAAAATGACATAAAGATCAAACAAATAAAATATTTTGGAATTATGAAAAGATGTGACACCTTGTTGAAGATAAATAAATAATAAATTTACTTGACAGTAAAGTCAAGGGAAAAGAGTAAGAGGTCGACAGAGATTCAAGTAGGGGAGAATTATCAGGAGATGGACAGGATGCAGTCTAGCAGAGTGCACCAAAAAAGCAAGGGCCAGTGAATGTTGGTAGTCCGCTTCATCCAACCTTTGTTGCAGGGACGACACTTGATGATGATCCCAAACATGCTGACCTTATTTTAAAATGTATTTATTCATACTTTCTCGAAAATATTATTAAATATACTTTTAAGAAGCTGAAAAGGACAATGCATGAAAAACACTGAAAATAAAAAAAATTCGAATAAGAAAACTCACCCTCCTGGCTTGAGAACACATGGATAGTGCTGCCACAAATAATAGCTGAACCAGGTGAAGCATGGCTATTGGTAAACTAAACAAGATTAAACAAAATAAATTGTTAAAAAAACAAAGAAAATTTGAATGAAATTAACAAAGACAGAAAATTGAAAATAATACATCTTGTGCATCTAAATTCCTTGTAGCGTGGTTCATCAATAGTTGATCACCGATATTGTCTATTAACTCCGTAATTACTGAGCGTATGCTTTTATATTTTGCATAAGTGTATTGTTTCATAACCACGTTAAATATTTATGATTAATTATTATCTAGACTGAACGGATTTATCGCAGCAGTCGCTACGAATGTCGTTTTAAAGGTAGCAATACTTGTTTGTTGATAGCTCTAAATGTAGACGGGTTTACTGTATAAATTACCATATATGTCTGTAAATGATGGGAAATAGTAAAACACGCTCTTATTTGTTTATTGTTTTATTTTCCCAACTTCATTTGCTGTTAGGCAAAAGCAAAGTATAAATATACTTTCCAATTAAAAGCACAATAAAATAAAAAAAACATCATCAGCTTTGTATTATACCAAATAGCTATATCTTGGAACGGAAACTAATTGTTTCAGGAGTGATACATTTAGTAAACATTTTTATTTTATTTTTAGAGATTTCATAGTTATATCTTAAAATAATAGCTAAACTCCAGTTTCCTTAAAGGTGTATCTCATGTTCGACGTGTTTTTATCGTGATGTCATTTCCAAATCTATCGATAATCGAGACTACCATGCTGAGATGAATGGTCAAATATTGAGAGAGTGGATAGAGCAAACGGTACTCTCATAATTAGGTAGACCATCCTGTCTGGTTATGGACAATACTTCCTGCTATAATGTTGCAGCATGAGAAGATAAGATGCCTACATCCTCATCTACTAAGGAATAGATACAAAATATGGTTTAAAAAACGAACATATTCCATTTCCTGAAATGAACTTGAAACCGGAGTTACTACTTCTGGTAAAGAATGCCCTCAGATCAAAGACTTTCTCATCGATATGATTATACAGGAGCATTGGCGTCGATGTCTAAGATTACCACCGTACCATTCACAGTTAAATGCAATATAATTTGATTGGGCTAAAATTAACGAAACATTGGCAAAAGGAAAATCAAACCTTGAAACTGAATGATGTTCAGAAATTGCATATTATATGCTCTCCGCCATTGACAAATAATTATGGATAAAAGGTGAAGATCATATATTGTAAGTGGAAGAATAATATTGGCAGAAAGATGGGTTACTTACTCTTCATTCAACCAACTACAATTATCGATCTTTACGATTCATCGGATTATGAATAGAGAAATAAGAAGAACTAGAAACAAATGCCAGGAAAAGACCAAGAAGAAGAAGGATTTATATAACATCAATATAATAGTGAACATATGAAGACAACACAGCCGAAGTGACATATGCAATATATAATATATACCCTTGCTGGACAACAAGACCATATTGACAAACGTTAAACGAAGTAAGCTTGTGTGATTAAGCCATTTGATGGAAAATGAATTTCTCTCTAAAAAATCTCGCAGAGCAAAGTAGAAGGTGTAAGGAGAAGAGGTGGTCAACAGAAGGTCTGAACTGATAATGTTAAAGGCTGGATATTTTTTAATTTCTCCACATTCTAACATGACCTCAGAATATTTTTGTGTCGATGATTTCAGAATGCCACCACTAGTACTTACAATGTTCATATTAAGACACAGATGATGATGACTATGGTAAGTACAATGTATGTTTACCTTTATTTTAAATTAACAAGAATGTCAATAATACTACACTTTCATAAACGTTTCATTGTTAACTTTATATCTCGTGGCATATAATCTCAAGACAACGAAAGAAAATCACTACATTCGAAATACTTCATTTTTAACCACGTTACAACAAATGAACGATACGCCTATATCATCAATTACTGTACAATTTCTTTTCCACATAAGATAAAATCATTGCTACCTTAAAAACGACTGCTGCGATAAATCCGTTCAGTCTAGATAATAATTAATCATAAATGTTTATGAAATAATACACTCATGAAAATAGGAAGCACATACGCTCAGTAATTACGGAGACTAGGCAATATCGGTGATCGACTATTGATGAACGTACTTAAGTATACAATTGTCTTAGAGTGTCACAGTGGTTCGCAACCTTCCTAATGCCGCGACCCCTTAATACAGTTTCTCATGTTGTGGTGACCCCCAGCCATACAATTATTTCTGATGCTACTTCAAATGTTTTCCGATGGTCTTAGGCGATCCTAGCGAAATGGTCGCGACCCACAGGTTGAGAACCGCTGGGATTGACATGGCTCTGTTGAGAGAGATTATCTTTATAAAACATAAGCTTAAGAGTATTTCTGATTAAATGTGTACCAGCCAGATGAAAGTTAGAAAAATCGTTTTCAACACTGACTAGAAGATGAAAGTTAGAAAAATAGTTTTCAATACTGACTAGAAGATGAAAGTTAGAAAAATCGTTTTCAATACTGACTAGAAGACGAAAGTTAGAAAAATCGTTTTCAACGCTGACTAGAAGATGAAAATTAGAAAAATCTTGTCAACAGTGACCAGCAAATGAAAGTTAGACAAATCCTTTGAACCAGAACACAATGACCGGTAATGTAAAATACTCAAACAAAATTTCTAATCTGAGTAATTAAGCCCGGCTACGGAAGTCAAACAGCAAAAATATTGAACACCGTGATAAGAGTCATGACCAGGTCATGACACCAATCAATAGCAACCTAGCAGCTCCCTGATCCACATAATGTCACACGTTTAATTAGTGATAATGCTATTCTATCCGCGGAAACCAATGACCTCAATGTTGCAACTGAGCACGACTTATAGGTTACCAAGCTCTTAGCCAATCAGAACATGACTTTTAGTATCAGGAAATTAACCAAAATGTGGCAAAAAACCCACCCTTAGCGATTTTCCACAAAAAGTCACCAAAATGTACATCAAATAAAGAAATTTACACACGACAACTCACAGATGTCTTCTTTTTAGGTAATCTCTAAACCCCCTCATGGGAAACGTATATACGGCCCTGTAGATTACCAAAAAGAACAAGTTAAACCTGTAGATGGTGACGGGAGGTGGTCACTTCTTTTGTTGAGCGTCCACACCCTTCCTAGAGAAAATTAAATTTCCAAAAACAATATAACCGAAATAAGCCAAAGTTATTGGCAAAAATATGTCTAAAAATATAGGCATAAATATGAGAGTTTAAAAATATAGGCCTGATTATGAGAGTTTCAAAATATATGTTTATATATGAACGTCTCAGAATATAGGCCTAATTATGAGAGTGTCAAAATGTCTCGAAAATAAATAAATACGTTTTTCTATATTGAAGAATTAAAAAAAAAATAGTCTTCCCTCTGTGCTAAAGTTTTATCTAACCTGGTTTGGACATGTAAGCCGACATGATTCCTAATCAAAAACGATATTGCAGCGTACAGGTGAGAGTAGAAGAAGGAGAGGGGGTAAATAAATTGATGGACACACACTATCTAAGACTCAGTCAGTTCCTCTTTTGCCAAGTTTGACACATAGGGCGGATGTCATAGTTCTCCATGCCTGTCGGTCAGTTGCCAGGGATTACAGGTCTTGTGCATTTATGCCTGTTGATTTTAATTCATTCATAAATGTTCTTCTGAGCGTTGTTTTTGGTCTTCCCTGTTTTCTTTTTCCCGTCTGGTGTCCACATGAAGGCTTGTTGTGGAATTCAAATCTAAGACTGGACAGATCAAAATATTTCCACACTTATTCGCCTTACGGAAGTTAATCGCTGGAAGACTCTCCGTGTAAGAAAATCCGTCAGGCGTAATGTTAACAACATTACCCCCAGATACACCGTTGGTCAGTGCAAAATTCGGACGAAACTTGTAACAGGGTAATACAGTTTTGCTATTTACTGGAAACACACATAGTAAACTCTATAAATGGGCAAAAAATTATAGAGTAATAAAGCCTTGCGAATCACTGTAAGAATAATGGAAAACACGCATTTAAACGACGTTTCGACTAAAAACCTTTCAAGAATACAACATAGCACGCGACGATTAAAGAATGACACTGTCTATGATCACGTCACAACACGAAAATAAAGTAATATAAATATTTGAACACAGTAATAACAAACAAACGGATTAATCTATGATTACATTCCGAGTTACCACCATTAATCTATGATTACATTCCGAGTTACCACCATTAATCTATGATTACATTCCGAGTTACCAGCACAAACAAATACCAGTAAAGATCCCTCGAAATAATTTATTTATGTGATAGGAATTGTATTGCTAACACATTTTTCTGGGAAACTTACCAGCAGATGTGAAAGAAATATTAATATCACGAGCATAGCGCGCGATAACGGTACGCGAGTAGCCAGTTTTCTAACGGCTATCAAGGAATAATCTGCTGCTGGTCGAGTCCGCCAAATCGACTCTAATGTTCGATAATGTTCTGGACATAAAAGGTTTGTACGGAAGGCGAATCTATTTTTGTTTTTCAGAACTGTGTGAAGTTGAAATCGGTTATATTAGGTAATACCATAGGGCCCATATATGTTTGTGATTATTGGGGCCGATTATATATTATATAAAAAATTAGATGCCAATTTTTGACCACACTCCCCACTCCCCTTTTTTTCAATAATTGTCAAGAATTCAGTGATACCGTCCTGCAAGAAATATAGCAACTATTCTATCTCCGACACCCACCCCCCCCCCCCCAAAAAGAAAAATTTTTGAATTTTATTTTCCTATTTAATAGGTGTAAAAACAACATTTTTGAGGTTACCTTTTAATATAATCCCTCACTCCACCTTGTTAACAAATGTCAAACGTTTTCTCACTCCCTTCCATCTTAACTGTTGGCGTAATTTTGAACTGTCCCTACTGTCGGGAGAGTTAGTTTTCTGTGGGGTGTTCTTAGAGCAGAATCGCGTCCACCGGTATTTAGTCCATCCGTGTGTAGGCCTATATATTGAATTCTATATTTCTATCTATATATTGGGGCACCAGGCAATAGGGTGTTGAAGCTTAGTCCCCGTTTTAGTGAGGGCATCAGCAATACACATAAACATAATAATAATCATAAAGTTTAATAAGTATTTTAATTTTGAAAAAAAAATACCGAACGAAAATGTAACCATGACTAAACAAATAATTAAAAAAATATTGTATCAGTAAATAAAGGTAGGTCCAATGGCAGCAGCCTGCCGTCGGGGATGAAGATATCTTTTCATGTACTAAGCTGCAGAAGCTATTAGGTGAGGTGGCCAGTTCCCTTCCTTGTTGTCTTTACCTCATCTAACTCATGCGTTAGGTACTCATTTACAGTTTAGTCGGCTGGAAGAGTGGTCGTGTCAAGCGACAAATCACAGACAAGGAGGAAGTCGAACGAGACAATGTATATATTCAGAGAATGGTAGAAATGGGAGTGACTAGAGGCGATGGGAGAAAGTGCCCCCTCTCCGGAAAGATCAGAAGAACGCGTAATCAGCAACTGACTGGGACACTGAGCTTATACACTTTTAGATGGCTGACGGAACGGCATGCAGAGTATATATGGGAAAGCCCCTAGTGCTGTGACGCTTGTTCCTAATCAAGAATCTAGCGACAAATCACAACCTGGATTGTATCAGTAGGTATATAATTAATGTGAATTTTAACGTCATGTTCACCGAAAATTGAAACAAAATTAGATCTAGGAATGCCAGAGAAATCTTAGCTGTGTAAAGCCTAATTGTAGATAAAATATGACCAAAAAGTGGCCAAACTCTTACATTGTGTAAAAACACACATTCATTCATTCATATTCCTTTAGCGCTGAAGTTATCACATAGGGCAGAGTTTAAATCTCTCCAATTCTGTCTGTTCAAAGCTATTCTGTTGCAGTTATGGAATAGTATGAATATTGTTTGTTTTAATTTTTCTAAGTATTGTTCTTCTGAGTGTTTCTCTTGGTCTACCCCTGGCTCTTCTGCCTGTTGGTATCCATGCAAGAGATTGGTGGTGTATTCTGTTATTGTCTGAGCGTAGGACATGTCCGATGTAGGACCAACGACATTTTATAATAACATCCAAAGAACGGAATTAATAGTGTCATGCTTTATAGCTTAGCTGTGATATCTGCGCATTCCGGTCGGACACATCCGACTTCAGCATGGCTTCTGGATCAACTTTGACTACATGGAATATGACAGCTAACTCCATTTCATAACCTCCGCAGTCATCTCTTACCATATGCACGGAAGGTGAGAGTATTACCTTTATGTGTCCCCACTTTCATTCCTCGACAACACACTGGCAATGATTTCTTCTTGTGCTGTTTTCTGCTTTTCTTAGACACCTCATTTCACCTGTAGTCAGGTGATACTAACATATGATGTCTAATAAACGTTTTAAATTTAGATAAACTGAAATCTGCTTTAAAACAATAACTAATCCAAGATTACCATCATATAATAAATTAAAAGTAATAACAGGATAATTTGGCGAAGTTTGTTGACATAATCCGATGAAGGCAACAAGGAATATTGGACATAATTCAATGTAGATGTCATTTTTGTGTAGTAATGTAATTTGACCATGTCCATCACAAGGAATCGGTTCTAATATAAACAAATTGCCGTTGCCTAGCAGCGATAATTATATGAGCAGAAAATGGAACGTCAACATCATTAAGTGCCGTCCCCGCAACGAGGGTTGGCTGCAACGGACCTCTAATACCGTATGCCTCTCGCCGTGATGAATTCTACTGTAGTCTGCTTTTCTCAGCATATTTTCCTCCCATTTGTATCGCTGCTTACCTCTTTCTCATTGCCTTTTGACTCTATTTTCAAGTAAGGTCTTCAACGAGGTAGCATAGGCATATATTTTAATGTCCAAAATATTTTATTTGTTTAATTTTTTATTTCCTTTAATAATTCATTTCCCCATGGCGTAGTCTTTGTTTCTTATCTGTCCATGAATTCACTCTATTCTTGTATATATCCACATCTCAAAGGCATCAATTCTGTCTTCTAAACTTCCCGTTCATTGTTCTTGTATCTGAGCTAGTATACTGTATCTAATGTAGTATAGATGTATTATTTTAATAATTGTCAGTTTTAGTTGTGTTTTTTTAACGGGTGTTTTTAGTTTCCTCATGTTTTATTGAAATTCAGTGTTGCCATTTCTATTATCTTTTAAAGGTTTGTTTCAGATCTACCATCATTTGTGATTATGTGTCCGAGATATTGATAAGTCTACTTGTTATAGTATATCCCTATGTATTCTATGTTTAGTGTTCGTTATTTTTTTATTTCACTGATTATCACGGCTATTGTTTTCTGGATTGTAATATCTAGTTCACATCTTGTGCTTTATTTGTCTACTTGATCTATTCGTCTTCGTATTCCCTGCTCTGTTTCTGCTTAGAAGACTGTGTCATGTATATATCGTAGATTGTTTATTGTTTTCCCATATAGGCCCTATCTTGAGCCCTGGCATTTCTTCTATCTCAAAATATTTTTTTTTCTATGCAGATGTTAATAAGTTGAATGATAAAATACATCCTTGTCTTACTCTTCTTTTGTAATGTATGGCGAGTAGCTGCTCTCATATCTTATTGATGCAGCTTGTTCCTAACATAATTTCTGTTCTATCTGATGTCTTTTCCATTTAAATATACACAGCGTATTTCTTAGTTCCTTTTTTAGCCAAAGATGACACATAGGGCAGTTATCAATTCTTTTTATGTTGAACACCTCGATGCAAGTTGCTTTAATTATAGCGTATTGCTTGTGACCAATATTTAGGTTTCTCTCTTGATTGTTTTGTGTAAGGTTTCTCTTAGGGACATACTTTTATTTTTATGATCAATTCTAACGGATGAGAATCTTGGATAATAAATAAACAGGATAGTGAAAAATTATAAACAACAGAGATATGGTTCTATAGAAGAATGCTGGGAGTATCATGGGCAACAGAGATGTGGTTCTATAGAAGAATGCTGGGAGTATCATGGACAACAGAGATGTGGTTCTATAGAAGAATGCTGGGAGTATCATGGACAACAGAGATGTGGTTCTATAGAAGAATGCTGGGAGTATCATGGACAACAGAGATGTGGTTCTATAGAAGAATGCTGGGAGTATCATGGACAACAGAGATGTGGTTCTATAGAAGAATGCTGGGAGTATCATGGACAACAGAGATGTGGTTCTATAGTAGAATTCTAGGAGTATCATGGACAACAGAGATGTGGTTCTATAGAAGAATCCTGGGAGTATCATGGACAACAGAGATGTGGTTCTATAGAAGAATGCTTTACAATACTAATAAGATACATAACCCATCAGGGTCGTAGGGGAGATCGATACTGGATGCACCATTACACAAAAGCGTTACAATCAACTCTATCTTTAGCAATTCCGAGGAGTGTAGAAAAATCACGTCCAGACCATTCCTTGATGTTATCGATCCAGGAGTTTCTCTTCCTCTTGTCCTTCAACCTTCGACTGTTCCTTGCGAAATAATTTTAGAAAGCGAGCCGTGTCTCGTTACATATCCAAACCAAACACGTTAACATAGTTTTACCACTGCCAAAATTGTTTCTTAATATTCTACAAGTTTGTTTATTTGCTGCCGGACAAATATATTTGTCTTGCGTTCTATATAGCTAATTCTTAAGAAGCGCCTGTAGCACTTGTATTCAAAAGTCTGAATTATTCTATGAAATCTATGAGTTTTTTGAAAGTTGAGAATTGTGTCCAAGGTCATGAGCACATGGACCGCAGGATCAGCTACCGACAGTTGAGAAAAGGGATAATATTTGGGAAAAACAGGGATAAAATTTGTGACTATAAATGATCGAAATTTGTGACAAAATGTAGAACAAAAATGGACGAAATTTGAAAAAAAATTGTCAAAATGTGGACTATCAAGGGACAATATGTGGGACAAAAAGGAACACAATTTGTAAAAAAAGAAACGCAAAAATTTTGACAAAATATTATTGACATACGTTACGAACAGCCTCTACTCACTCAATATTAAGATGGCTTCCTGCACGTGCGCATGCGTCAAAATCAACAACAGTTCAGGGCGGAAATGACATTAATGTGCGTTTACAATTTGATCATTTTCATCGTCGCATTAATAAATGAACGGATGAAGTGTCGTCTTAACGATGGCATTCTCTCTCTATCTCTCTCTATCTCCCCTTCTCTCTCTGTTTTGTCTCTCTTTCTATACCATTTGTTTTATTTTCTCTTTTTTCTTTCGCCCACTTTCTTTTCTCTCCCGCTTTCATTTTCTTTTACTCTCTATTTCTATTTCTTTATCAATCTTTTTCTTTCTATTTCTTTCTTTCTTTCTTTTTTCTTTCTTTCGCTCTCTTTCACTTTTCCTGTCTTTTTATTTTCTCTCCCATTACGCGCTCTAATAGTTTCTTTCTCTCACCTTTTTTCTCTCTCTTTTTTTTTCTCTCTCTATATTTACTTTCACTCACGCTCCATCTGTCTTTATTTAGTTCTCACACTCACTTTCTCATATTCATTTCTTTTTCTATTTCTTATACTAGTTTGTCTCTTTATTCTACTCTCTTTTTCTCTCATTCTCGATTTATTTCCTTCTCTTTTACTTTCCTTTCTTCCTTTTTACCTTTTTATTTTACTGTCCTTATTTCTTTCTTTCTATCACTTTATTTTACTGTCCTTTTTCTTTCTATCTCTTTCTTTTACTCGTCTTCTTTCTTTATACGTCTTTTCTTTTATTGTCCTTCTTTCTTCCTTTCTACCGCTTTATGCTACTGTACTTCTTTCTTTCCATATCTCTTCCTTTTACTATCCTTTCTCTTTTTCTTTTACTCTCCTTTTATCTCTCTTTCTTTCTTTTTCTTTATTTTACTTTCCTTCTTTCTTTCTATCTCTTTTACTCTTCTTTCGCTTTCTCTATCTTTCTTTCTCTCTCTTTCGTTTACTCTTCTTTCTTTCTTTCTTTCTTTCAATATCTCTTTCTTTTACTCTTCTTTCTTTCTTTCAATATCTCTTCCTTTTACTCTTCTTTCGTTCGTTCGTTCTTTCTTTCTTTTTTTCTTTCAATATCTCTTTCTTTTACTCTTCTTTCGTTCGTTCGTTCGTTTTTTCTTTCTTTTTGTCTTTCAATATCTCTTTCTTTTACTCTTCTTTCGTTCTTTCTTTCTTTCTTTCAATATCTCTTTCTTTTACTGTTCTTTCTTTCTTTCAATATCTCTTTTGTTTACTCTTCTTCTGTCATTCTCTGTTTCTTTTACTCTATATTTTCTTTTCTTCTGAAAGTACATGTATATGTGTCCAGTATAGATTTTAAATCTACCATCCTGTTCCAGCTATCAATAGTTATTTCACAGTGCACAATATGCTCACGGGACCTCCTAGTTTATCTTCTGTCTAAGGCAAGACTCAACACTTGACTGCAACTGGATTTGGGGATAACTGAGTATTTTTCTGAATAACATCAAGAGTGAAACAATTTCAGAACGTTCCAGACAAGAAGTTAACGCAGTCTCATCATCTAGGCCGCACCTTAACGCTAACATCCGACAAACTGGTATGTGGGCCTTGCGTATATGCTCATTGAAATTGTTCGTTGTCGTTATGCAACCGATCATTTTCCGTCCTCATTCAATATTGGAAATTTTATGATAAAATATCTCAATTCTCCTCATTCAATCCATTTTAATGCATTATTCAAATATTCGACAATACCACACACATCATGTCAAAAATTAACATAGGGCAGCCAGTGTTTATAATCCATCTCATTACTTTTCACGGCAGCCTTTACGACATCAAGTGGGTCTTAATTGTTTCACGGCAGCCTTTACGACATCAAGTGGGTCTTAATTATTTTGATAAATATTTCCTTAGTTTTTGCCAGGGTTTCCAATTTTTTTACTATTGGGCAAAATGTGACCAATTTTGCTATTTTAAAATGTAAATGGCCACGAAATCTAAGTAAGTATTGGCCGTGTTTTTATTTTGACCAATTCCAAATTTTATCCACTTCTACATATTTATGTTGTCTGAACCGACGAGATTATAAGAAATCTAGTAAATTCAGCATATAATGTTACGGTTTGTCATCCAGCGGTCCATGAACGCATGCCCTTTGACCCAATGCCATTGTTTGATATATACGCATTTGTTTGTAAGCTGTTTAAAAAAAAATTGTAGTTATCTGGCATTGGAAAGAGATTAATTTTTATGACATGATCCAGCGACGGACATTCACAACAGGGGTGGTAGAACGTTTTTAAGGATTATACACACAGTTAAAATTATATTAAAGTTTGTAAACAAAGAGACTTGACTGAACAGATAAGACACGGAAAACACTGACAGAGACATATACAAATATACGACAGCTCAAATTCCAAAATACATCAAAATCCTGGGAAAGAAAGATCATTATTCCATATTCTGACTACACACACAACTTGTAATGTTGGTAGAAGGGTTTCTCTACTAACTGCAGTAAAACATGAACCACGATGCAATTTGCTATTATTTATCCACCTACCTACCTACCTACCTACCTACCCATCCACCATTTCACCTATCTGTATGTTTGTCTATTATCATTTCTACTTGTGCCGTTAAGAATCTTGGATGGGGGGGGGGGGGATTTGAATCGTCTGTCTTTGGCCATTTGTGTCACATTGGACATGGTCATCCCGTGTCTCTGTATGGTATATTTGATTGTCTCAACGCATTTAGTTCTTGGTCTTCGTCGTGCCTTGTAACCCGATCTTCTGCTGTTGTATTCACGAAGGGCTGGTTGCGCTGGTTTCATTCTCAAGATGTCACCAAGTCTCCTGATTTCCTATCTTTTGATGTAGTTGTGACTTCAGATGGTTTTTATTTTTTCCTGATATCTTCATTTTTCCGTCGGTCATCTCGTGACATCTCAAAAGATTACACGTTGTGGTCTCTTTCGCTAGTGTCTTTGTCAAGGGCAATGTTTGAGCATCGGTAACACAGAGTTAGTATAAAAATAATGTTCACTAATTGTCGTTTTCTAGCCCTGCAGATTGATGGATGCTTGAATATTGGTGACAGCTGTTAAGTCGCAGCATTGGCTTTCTGACATATTGTTTCGATCCTTCTATCGAGTTTCTCGTATTCCAGATACAATTTTTAAAATTATAACTGTTAATTGCATTTGGTTAAAGCTAGTTCGTTTTATTTTGATGACAGTAGCGTTTCTCTATAATTTAAGAACTGGTATATTTTTTAAGCAATTTGTGAGATAAAGTTTAGCCATAAAAGGTCATAATTTTTGGCAACACTGATTTAATCATTAGTTTCGTCAACAACAACCTTTAGGAAGTTTAAATGATCCCCGAAATAGAACCTTCTACACATTATTTCAAGTATTGCACTCTTCCCTGTGTTGCTGGGGCCCGAAAGAAGGGCAAACAACAGCGACATTGTTACATGTCCTGAAAGGGAGTAAAGAGGCAACTAAGGTGGTTTTGGAGATGGGGTTAGTTAGTCCCGTTCCATAGAGCAATGGTTCTTAGCCATTTTTTAGATGGCGAGCAGAAAGTATATGTAATGCTGAGTGTGCGAGAACAATATTATATAATAGAATGAATATATGTGGAACAAAATAATACCCGTATGTAAAATGTGTATAAATATGGCGTGCAAGGATTTACGTAGAATGCGTTCTCTTATCATGTTGAGAGGGAAAAATATAAATATAAATAACCAAAATGTCAGAGTATGTCCGACAAAATGGAGAGCGCCGCAGTAACCAAACGAATAAGTGATAAATACTACATAAAGTACAAAGGTTACGATTAGAGCCGAACTATCAATGTGAAAAATAAATAGCTAGAAATAAACAAAAGAACAAGAACTTTTTTTTTCACGTTCCAGTCCCAACTGGGACCGTTTTCAAGAACACACAAACACAGATCAAGAAACATTGAATTGCAAATGACTTTCTTACATGTCCTTATATCGTATGGGGGGGGGGGGGAGACGTTAAACTAGTCGTTGAATTATGTGCTTTAAAAATGATTGCACACCATTGACACATAGAAATTCCCATAGATTCAAGGAAATTAGACGCCAAAAGTGATGAAAAGCCACCTGTCAAGGTGAGAAATCAGACCAAATGAAAGTCAAAAAGATCAAAAATGCGGACACAGACCACACAAACAAACGGAATATTGTGTATGTAGAAAACAACAAGAGGAAAAAATCAGAATTGTAGGCCACAAATGAGCAATGTCAAACGAAAGATAAATGCGCGATTGTGTTAACCCTGTAAAATTATTAGTAAACGTATAAGTAGAATGTGTTAGTACTTACGTACAACGCAAGGTCGATCATATTTACAATGAAGGCACAGACTATCAGATTATAGGGTAAGAATATGAACAGTAAACATGATAGCTTCAACATTTCAACCTTAAGGTCTTTTTCAAGAAAATACAAGACAATCAGTGAAAACAGTAAAAAATAATGGCACCATCACAAAAGAATTAGGTGGCATACATTTAGCGAGAGACATCCAAGGTAACAGTGACGTACGTATACACATTACAAGTCACCTCAGGGCTAATGTTTCATATCATTTTGGTACAGTTAGTTGCAGACGCTCGCCTTGCTATACGTTCCTATGTAGTACAGATCCGCACAGCCTCAGAGCTTATTCTTGACACGATGTGTACATCTTCTTTGAGAAGGACTGAATACAATGACGTTCAATTCCCCCCTCCACCCCTCCATTTTTCTAAATAAGATGCAACAATCACGGCATTACATCGGAGACCCTCACATCACTACAGCGTTTGGGAACCACTGCTGGGATATCTCCATTTAATAATAGTTTTCTGCAAAAAAATAGTGGTGGAGAGTATGGCGAGTGAAGAAAAATAGTGGTGGAGAGTATGGCGAGTGAAGAAAAATAGTGGTGGAGAGTATGGCGAGTGAAGAAAAATAGTGGTGGAGAGTATGGCGAGTGAAGAAAAATAGTGGTGGAGAGTATGGCGAGTGAAGAAAAATAGTGGTGGAGAGTATGGCGAGTGAAGAAAAATAGTGGTGGAGAGTATGGCGAGTGAAGAAAAATAGTGGTGGAGAGTATGGCGAGTGAAGAAAAATAGTGGTGGAGAGTATGGCGAGTGAAGAAAAATAGTGGTGGAGAGTATGGCGAGTGAAGAAAAATAGTGGTGGAGAGTATGGCGAGTGAAGAAAAATAGTGGTGGAGAGTATGGCGAGTGAAGAAAAATAGTGGTGGAGAGTATGGCGAGTGAAGAAAAATAGTGGTGGAGAGTATGGCGAGTGAAGAAAAATAGTGGTGGAGAGTATGGCGAGTGAAGAAAAATAGTGGTGGAGAGTATGGCGAGTGAAGAAAAATAGTGGTGGAGAGTATGGCGAGTGAAGAAAAATAGTGGTGGAGAGTATGGCGAGTGAAGAAAAATAGTGGTGGAGAGTATGGCGAGTGAAGAAAAATAGTGGTGGAGAGTATGGCGAGTGAAGAAAAATAGTGGTGGAGAGTATGGCGAGTGAAGAAAAATAGTGGTGGAGAGTATGGCGAGTGAAGAAAAATAGTGGTGGAGAGTATGGCGAGTGAAGAAAAATAGTGGTGGAGAGTATGGCGAGTGAAGAAAAATAGTGGTGGAGAGTATGGCGAGTGAAGAAAAATAGTGGTGGAGAGTATGGCGAGTGAAGAAAAATAGTGGTGGAGAGTATGGCGAGTGAAGAAAAATAGTGGTGGAGAGTATGGCGAGTGAAGAAAAATAGTGGTGGAGAGTATGGCGAGTGAAGAAAAATAGTGGTGGAGAGTATGGCGAGTGAAGAAAAATAGTGGTGGAGAGTATGGCGAGTGAAGAAAAATAGTGGTGGAGAGTATGGCGAGTGAAGAAAAATAGTGGTGGAGAGTATGGCGAGTGAAGAAAAATAGTGATGGAGAGTATGGCGAGTGAAGAAAAATAGTGGTGGAGAGTATGGCGAGTGAAGAAAAATAGTGGTGGAGAGTATGGCGAGTGAAGAAAAATTGAATGACAGTGAAGTCAATGATAATGTGTCAAACTTGGGTGCTCGACATATCGTACTGGGATAAGTCACATACGGACATCGGAGACGAATTACTGTAACTAGTAATGTCAACGTTTCCATTACTTGGTCATTGTCTATGAATTATGAATGCCTCTCATAGAGAACCTCACAAATATCGTAAAGAATAGTAATTTTTTATGGGAGGGGGGGAGGAGGAATATTTACGTCATATTCTTCTTCTTCATTCACTTTCAAACAATCATCACGGATTTTGTGGGATTTATGTTAGGGAGCGGGAAGTACATTGTGCTATCGTTCAATTTGCACCATGTTGGTTTAGTACACTTAACAGGGGAACTAGGAGAAGTACCAGATAAGACACACAAGACATATGTCACGAAGAAGATGAACGCTAGATATAAGAGAAAACGTGAACATGACACTCACAGAAACAGGAAGATTGACTCAAGATGGACGCTAAATATCACAGAAAACGTGAACATGACACAGAAACAGGAAGATAAACTCAGATCGGCAGGAGTTTTGAAAGATTGCGATAACTGCAACACGCTGTCCAGTATATCTAATGAGGCCTAGCATATCCGATTTCGGAATATAGTACACTATGAGGATAGTTGGTATACAGAGCAATGTGGCAGCTTATCAATTTTGGGAAAGAGACAGTTTGGTGGAACGGTATAGCAAGGATAAAGCAGTAACGTATATAGACAATAATAGCAAGACAGAACTGTGAAGATCCATGGTGGCCAACCTCAACTGGCATGGCACTTGTTGATGATGGCCAATTTTCTTGTTGAAGACATATCTTTCATTGAATAAACTCCCGTGTTGTCGAAGCCCGCAAGGGGAGCGAAGAATATCAACCCTCTTTATCTGCCATGTATGTCCAAGGGGACGATCAATGAAGCATTGAGGTGGAGTTAGCTGTCACATTTCAGATAGGGTTAAAGTGACCCACAAACCATACTGAAGTCGTATGTGTCTGCCCGAAAGGTGCAGATATCACAGCTAAGATATAAAATGATACAGCACATTCCGTTCTCTGGACACCATTATAGTATTTTGCAGGAGTTTGAGAATGAACGCAGAAAACGAACCACGAACCACCCTCATATTCCCATAGAAACAAAAAGTCAAATTATAAATACTATTTACATCAATATTATTGTTACAATATACAAGCCCTTTTCTCCCTGGTGTAGTGGTTAAGCTGTTCGCCTTGTGTTCAAGAGGTCACGGGTTCGAATCCAGCTCATGTCGTCTTGTTTATAAGGTGGATTTTTTTCGGAGATCCCTGTGGATTATCACTTGAAGCTACTGAGTTACGTGCTATGAGTGGTACTCTCTGCAGGCGGCGTACCGCTTCGTTGAGAGGGACGGAGTACATATGGGAAACCGAGTACAGTGAAGTCAATCTTCTACGGCTTTTAAACCCCCTTTTAAGCCCATCTTGTGCTGATGCACGCTGTTACAATATACAATTCCTGGGGGTTCTCAAAAAAAAAACAAAAAACACAATCTATGTTCCTTCAGCGCCGAATACGGTGCATAGGGCAAAAACCAACCAGAGCCCTCCACGTTTCCCAGACATCTTTGATATAATTTCTCGCGAGATAACAATTTATGTTCACGCGAGATTTTATTGCTGTCTGACCTGGTACGCAATGTAATATAGAAATGTGTGTGTGTGTGTGTGTGTGTGTGTGTATGTGTGTGTTTAAAAAAAAAAAAAGAAAAATGGGCTATAGCAGAGCAGAGGTTCTTAAACTGTAGCCTGCTGGGACCCTCTCTGGTGTCAGACTTGAGGACATATTATGAGCATCCACCGTCTTTGCAAATATCTTCTAAGTTCCAGAAAGCAAGATTTACCACTGAAATAGCCTCACAACTGATTTAGTAATTGGCTTAAATGAATTGAATAGAGCACATATTGTTGAGTACCGATATACATGATTCAGTAAGATTCACTAATTCAGATACATATTTAAATTTAAAGTGACTATTAGTAGGCATCGTTTCACCCACACTTTGTGAACATTAGTGGGCATCGTTTCACTCACACTTTGTGAACATTAGTGGACATCGTTTCACTCACACTTTGTGAACATTAGTGGACATCGTTTCACTCACACTTTGTGAACATTAGTGGACATCGTTTCACCCACACTTTGTGAACATTAGTGGACATCGTTTCACCCACACTTTGTGAACATTAGTGGACATCGTTTCACCCACACTTTGTGAACATTAGTGGACATCGTTTCACCCACACTTTGTGAACATTAGTGGACATCGTTTCACCCACACTTTGTGAACATTAGTGGACATTGTTTCACCCACACTTTGTGAACATTAGTGGACATTGTTTCACCCACACTTTGTGAACATTAGAAACTTTTATGATCATGTTATTTGTGCTGAACAACTGATGACGCCTTTACTGGATTATCTAAAAATATTATTTACTAGATTATCTAAACATATTATTTACTAGATTATCTAAACATATTATTTACTAGATTATCTAAACATATTATTTACTAGATTATCTAAACATATTATTTACTAGATTATCTAAAAATATTATTTACTAGATTATCTAAACATATGATTTACTAGATTATCTAAACATATGATTTACTAGATTATCTAAACAAATGATTTACTAAATTATCTAAACATATGATTTACTAGATTATCTAAACATATGATTTACTAGATTATCTAAACATATGATTTACTAGATTATCTAAACATATGATTTACTAGATTATCTAAACATATTATTTACTAGATTATCTAAACATATTATTTACTAGATTATCTAAACATATTATTTACTAGATTATCTAAACATATTATTTACTAGATTATCTAAACATATTATTTACTAGATT
The DNA here is from genome assembly GCA_034231615.1 of Meghimatium bilineatum. NCBI lineage: Eukaryota > Metazoa > Mollusca > Gastropoda > Stylommatophora > Philomycidae > Meghimatium > Meghimatium bilineatum. The sequence goes on along the minus strand of CM067320.1, from coordinate 4,024,504 downwards.
ATCTAAACATATCGATACATAACGAGAATAACTTTTTATTAGTTCCGTCCATAAATTACGTCATAGTTTTTGGGCAATTTGTGACACTCTCCCTCAAATGTCAACAACTTGTCACAAATTTCTGGAAAACTATCTTCCTCCCCCCCCTGCTTAATTATGTCAACTCCCCCCCCCCCAAAAAAAAAATAAGTGCGGACAATACGCCATATTTTTCAGATATTTAGAAAACTTTTCAAATTCGTACAATTTAATCAATCAACCAACCAATCAATCAATCAATCAATACATCCATCCATCCATGTCACGTTTGTCACTAGATATACAGTAATGTTGTGACGTTTCAGAACGTTGGACACTCCTTCAATCTACCTTTTGGGTATTGACAGTATTGTAGTTTCGGGATATGGTAGGTCCAGTATGGAAAACCTGTTCACTTGAGCTGCAAGGCGATTCGGTGCTGCTAGAACAGATCTGGTTCAATTCCCGTCAGCTTTAAGAATCAATACGTCTTCTTGTGGATTTCCTCTGTATATTGCTATTTCAATTTTTACGCTGTATGCTGTTGTCGCTGGCCAGTAATTGTGCATTCTCATTAAGTGGCCAAGCCATTTCTTGTCGCTGGCCAGTAATTGAGCATTCTTATTAAGTAGTCGACCCATTTCCTGCCTCTGGCTTGGCTAGGCCATTTAATACAAAAAATATTTTGGTGATTAAAAATAAGGTGTTTTGACGTCTACTTTTGTCAATCCCCGCCATCCCTCCATGTCAACAACTATCAAACTTTTCCAGACCCCCACCACGTCCTTATTGTTGACGTAATGTATAGACCGCCCTTCATGGGTCGAAGATGTGGAGCATTCATTCAAATTATACCACAAGATAATATCAAAAATAAATTTAATTTTTAAAAATTTAGTATCACATTATTACCCTTACATTTTTAACTGCAGACATTTACTATCACTAACCACACAGAAAATTAATTCTCGAACATTTTCAAATATGGCAGGCCTACTATACTTTTGAGGTCCGCGGCTGAAAGAAAATGATTGAAAGGGATCCGCGACAAAGCGATGTTTAAGAAACGCTTGGTTAGAGAATACACTATAATTAATTGTCATTATTTTTCTCTAACTGCCACGGCTATCCCCGTGGTCGTTGCAATGCAGAGATGAAATAAAGAACAATGACATTTTTAAAGCTTGTATATATGAAGGATCGGTGTGTGTTTGTGTAGGGGGGGGGTGTTTGGGAAGTTAAGCCCCCTCCCCTACCATTAGAAAATCAGAACATGACCTTTGACACTAGGAATTTAGACAGGTGGATAATCCCCTCCGTCCATAGATTTTTCACAAAAATGGTAGAAACGTTTTACATCATAAGAGGTACTGTTTACTTAACCAAATCTAGACTTGGTTGGTTGGTTAGTAGCTTATCATGCAGTCCATGGGATCAAGTCCTTTGACCCAATGCCATTATATTGCTGGGAAGTATGTGGATTTTCGGCCCACCCCAGGCCAGATAATAACTATCACACCACCAGGAAGGTAAGTTTCAACCTATGCACTGCTCCGAGCCACTGTAGCCAAGATAGGGTTCACTGTGCTCATTCCCCGTCACCAATTGACTACTGGTTATGCCAAACTTCTATATTGCTCCAGACATGCAACCAGATGTTCAAATCAAAAGGATTGTCACGTCCTGAGTCACTGTGCCTCTATGATGGGCCTCAGCCGTAGGAAATAACAGTGCTGTCAATTTCCTCATCTCAAGTGCAGCACAGTACATCTCTGGCTTCCTCCTAACCACAGAGTGTGCAAAAATATATTCAGATAACAAAACATGAAACAAATTGTAACAACAAAATAAAAGTATGAGAAGCATAATTGTATAGATGACGTGCCATGAAGCTTCTATAAGAAGATAACCTCAATATAACGGCATGTCATCTACTAATGTTTTCTGTTGCATGGGTGGTTTGTCTAGTGGGTCAATGGTGAGACCCACAGACGCAACAGCATGTGTACAACTAGACTTCATCCGAGACGTTTTTGATTATTGTCGTGATTTTCTTTGGTTACTATTTATATACTTGGAATCGCATGCCAAATATAGACTAGCAAAATACATGGAAATAATCAAAATGGGCCTTTAAAGTCATGTTTACATTTTCTGTGCATATAATCATCATCATCAGATGCCGTGCCGGCTGGCGTAGACGATCATGGCTCTCCACAGCTGTACTTCTGTGTGTCGCCATGACTTATTTCTTGGGAAAATAATGTGGTAGTTTCCCATTGCTTTCCACATCCATATGGGGGATATCCATTTATATCCACTTCCTTTGACAATATTTTATGTCGGGACAAATGGGTGCCCCTCCCTGCCCAGTTGTAGAGCTACCACTTATACCGGTGGATATGGGTCGCTTCCTTGTTCGCGCCTAGCGAACATCATGACAGCACCCTTGACGTCTAAACTCCGCTTCCCTCTAGGAATATTCAAATTTACACAATAGAAAATACACAAGGAATTTTCTGCACATTTTAGTTGTTAGCCATTCACTTTAAAAAACACATAATACGATATTAAATAATCCTCAAGAGACGACTGCGCGAATAACGTTCAAACTTGCGCCATGTTGGCACAGAACGTGCATATACTGGTCTTATACACTGGAGACCGGTCAAGCTTCAGCCAATATATGGAGATAAGATGCATAGGTCTTGAACAAGTTCGACAGTTATCATGGGCAATAATACAAATGACAAAAAGGAATATTCAGTTAGTCTCTGGAGAAGATAAGAGTTATTGTCCTTGGCAGGGATGTAAATAAGTTTTCGAAAAGTGGGGGAGGGATTACAAATTATAATTACGTGTGGTTTTTTTAATAGTTTTTTTATGGGGGGGGGGGGGATTTATGGGGTTTTAGTCAAGATTTCGAACGTGTTTTTCTCAAGTTAATATGAGTACTGACTGAACAATCGACATACAGACAACAACACACTTAACCATATACATTCTTCGAAAATGAGCAAGACACGTACAGTCGGATTATTGTCATGTAAGCAGGGGCGTGCCGTGATATGATGCAGAGAGGCGGTGGAATCAGGTGTCGCTTATCAGAATATAGTGTCAGGGGGCGTAATTTCGAAGAAAAACTATTTACGGGGGGGGGGTGGCATTTCCTAGACTTGCACCTTTCATTATTGCATGTTTTCCCGTTAAGGAGTGCAGGGAGGCTTTTTTGTCTGTTTAAAGGCCGCTTTGCCATTGCTGTCTACCTCCGAAAGACAAAATTCTTGTCCCAATCGTGGATTGAACCCGGGATCACAGGTTTCTGAGGCCGGCGTTCTGGCTATACAACCACGCGCTCCACTAAGACGCATCGTAGTGAGAAAATCTACCGCTCCGTTCTGCATATACATGGCAACATCTACCGCTCGGTCCTGCACATACATGACAAAATCGAGAAAAGACTTCGGAGACGTTAAATCATCTATTGATCACAATATCAAAGGCGAGGAAGTATAGATCTAGAGTTCAGCACTAATTGCACGCAAAGTTGGATTCGAACAACGAAATATGGGATCCAGAACTGAAGCAGTGCTCATACTCGAGAACAAACTTTCAGCTAGCTATCTTTCTTTAGCAGGTAGTGTGTGTGTGTGTGTCTGCGTGCGCGTGGGAGAAGGGAAGGGAGGGATAAGGAAGCTATTATTGTCTCAGTTGGAAGATGTCTTTGTAGTTATCCTGTTATTCTGTATATTTTTATAATTTTGTTTTCCACCTCTGACCTTCTAGCTAGGTCTTACTATCCGGGGTTTATTTATATTTAATTCTGTCATGCGATCGTGAACTGCCGTTCTTACTCGTCGTATTATGTTGTAAATGTGTTCTTGATAAAGGTAGTTTGGTCGAAACGTCTTGTTGCGTGTGTTATTGTGTGTGTTATCAGTGACTAACAAAACTGCATTATCATTTTCTAAGTCTCGCCTGCTGGGTTTCAGTTTTCCTGTAGTTATTACCTATTACCATTGCCAAGAATGTGTGCAGAAGCTTAAACTTGGACGAGGTGTTCACGATGTCAGAGAACGACACACTCATAAACTGAATCTTCCCACATAGTCTTGGACTGGACTTTCCCTCATGGTCCTGAACTGGAGTTTCCCACATGGCCTTGAAGTGGACTTCACCATACAGTCCTGAACTAAATTTCCAACATAGTCCTGAATTGGACTCCCCACAAAATTCTAAATTGGACCATAGTGAGATAAAACTAGTTATGTTTGACCGTAATAAAAACATAATATAGAGGAATCATAGTGAGAGAATCAAATGAGATGAAAAATACACAGAGTAAAATGAACTGGCCGACAACAGATCAGAAATATAGCATACACACCAAGCCCAAGTCCGTTTAACCTTCATTACTACAAGGAACACAAAACATGATGAGATTATGACAATGATGGTAATGAAGTAATTCTTTTAAATTAATGTCTGTATGATGGTAATGAAGTAATTCTTTTAAATTAATGTCTGTATGATGGTAATGAAGTAATTCTTTTAAATTAATGTCTGTATGATGGTAATGAAGTAATTCTTTTAAATTAATGTCTGTATGATGGTAATGAAGTAATTCTTTTAAATTAATGTCTGTATGATGGTAATGAAGTAATTCTTTTAAATTAATGTCTGTATGATGGTAATGAAGTAATTCTTTTAAATTAATGTCTGTATGATGGTAATGAAGTAATCCCTTTAAATTAATGTCTACAAGTGACAATTCGTGAAACTTAGTAAACTCTTGAGGTATACATGTCAAGTCAAGTTCGGTGTCAAACGCTGTTCTTCATGGTACGGTCAAAGGTAGAAGTAGACATGGAGGCCAGAAGACGTGGGTGGACATCAAGAATTGGACAAATTATGAAATATTCAAATTCGTCAGTTTGTCTGAGGATCGGAACGCCTGGAGATCTGTATGTCAAATGTCACAATGTGACACACCTACGACACTTATGTACATGTTCATTGTTCATATGTCAAATGTCACACACCTGCGGCACTTACAGTTCATGGGTTACATTATTACTATTATTATATAATCCGTTTAGCTGTGAGCTGGTAGTTATTGACACATGATGATGATGCAATATTCCGATTAGCTGTGAACAGGTAGATCTTGACACATGATGATGATGCAATAATCCGTTTAGCTGTGACCTGTTAGTTCTTGACAGCCCATAGCCGTTCTGACAAAAGCACAGGTTCTTCTCATTTGAGTAACCGAAGTGCAACTTGTATAATGTTTGCCATCTCAAAGTGATTGCTGTGTTCGGGAGGGGGGAATTTATGGATGTATGTTTAGTCAAGGAAGATATTCACTCCAGGGTAACAGTGTCACAAGAACATCATTTCTGGACCAACAAGGTCATCCATTTTCTATTAGATTTGTAGACCCATCTGCAGCAATAGCACATCTAACTTTCCCTGTCACCTAAGAGTCTCACACAAAAGGACAAAGGTGCAATATCCACTGACCTGTATCTCTTGTCATCCGTTGCGAAGATTAGACATGCTGTCAACATATCATCTGACGCTCCTTAGTCGCCTCTTTCGACATACCTGAAAAAGGCAGTGGTACTATTCTTCGCACCATGAACTACAAGTTCAGGCTCCGGTTGCCACACTAGCGATTGATACTGATACATTGGAATGTGTATGTATCGTTGTTCGCAAAAGAAACAAGCAAGAAGTCTGTATAATTGAAAATAATACGCTAGGTAATGGAGTTCTACTCCATTACCTATCTTCCACTGAGTATTATAAAGTATGTAGCTGATTCTGAGAGTCCTTTATTTGATTCGCTGATATCAGCGTGTGTCCAGCAAAAATATCGATACAAATCAAAGAGCTTAATTACTCAAGTAAAAGCTATGAACATGGACTAAATATATCCTTTGTGATTTTCAGAAATGGATCTTATTTTCCGAATGTCATCATAATCCGGGTTGACATATGATTGCAACCGTGTATGGCCAGATTGTTCGTAAAAATGGCAAAATTTCAAAATTTTATATAGATTACTAAAACATGAAGAATTTTCAAGAATGCCTAATTATACTTTAATACAATTACTTTAATATTCAGGAAAATTAAATGCCCATTTCTAAGCTCTTAGACACTTTCAAAAATGTATTATTTTCTGGTCATTATAAAATAGAAAAAAAAACTTTAGTTAAACACACATTATACCCATTAACAAAATGACAAAACACACAACGTCTAATGATTAATTGAAATAATATTTTGACATATATTTGTTTTATAATTATATTTATTTTTTATTTTTCTATTCTAATGGAATTGTATACCGGATGTTTTAAATCGAACAAATGTGCAAACAAATGTTTGTATTATTCGTTCAAGATAGACTGCAGAATGTTATAAGATTCTATATATTTGTTTTAAAATGTCTCCCATTGTTATTGTGTTACATTTTTTTACTTGTGTACGCTCCTTAAGATCATTCATTAAAACTGAACTTAGTGATCTAAAATACAATGTGCCAGCCTAATGCTGTTTTCCAGTCTTGTTGGGAAATAGATCCCATTGCACGATTCCATATCCTACAGCAGTCTCCAAGCTATCGACCACTTGCCTATCTAGACTTGAAGGTATACTCCTACAAATATCAAAGTAAGAGCAGGGTTGCCAGATGGTTGGAAATTTTTATGACCAGCTATTTCACTCTAAAAAATTCTTTAAGTTTTTTGGTTTCAGTTTTATTCCCAGAAAAACGACATTCACTATATTTTGTATGGTTGTAAAGCCCTAATATAACCAAATTGAACTAACGCCCGCGGTTGAAAGCTGCATACCTCCCCATAAGAGGAGCATTGTTACTTTGTCATCACTGTACTGTCTATCCACTGTACTGTCTATCCACTGTACTGTCTCGCCACTGTACTGTCTATCCACTGTACTGTCTATCGACTGTACTGTCTATCCACTGCAGGCCTACTGTCTAGCCACTGTACTGTCTCGCCATTGTACTGTCTCGCCACTGTACTGTCTATCCACTGCACTGTCTATCCACTGCACTGTCTATCCACTGTACTGTCTCGCCACTGTACTGTCTCGCCACTGTACTGTCTATCCACTGTACTGTCTATCCACTGTACTGTCTATCCACTGTACTGTCTCGCCACTGTACTGTATCGCCACTGTACTGTCTCGCCACTGTACTGTCTATCCACTATACTGTCTCGCCACTGTACTGTCTATCCACTGTACTGTCTATCCACTGTACTGTCTATCCACTGTACTGTCTATCCACTGTACTGCCTATCCACTGTGCTGTCTCGCCACTGTACTGTCTCGCCACTGCGGTGTATGTGAATTCAAGCGTACTGAAAACCACCACTACCTTCAGCTTATAGCGACTATTTGTATTTTCGTCATTCCTGTGTTTCAGGGTCAAACAGGCAAGTGCTTGTCAGCTTCTCTTATCCACAAAATACGGCTCATATAATTACACGGGTCAAGTACAAGCAAATAGAAAAATTAGAGACCGCAGCATTTCACGTGGAACTGTTGAAAGGAGCGTACCTGAAACTGGAACTTAATTTTATCAGGCCCACAAGCATCATACTCTCTTATTTCGAAGATTGTATCAGGTCCACAAGCATTATAATCTCTTATTTCGAAGATTGTATCAGGCCCACAAGCATCGGACTCTTATTTCAACAATTTAGTATGAGATCTAAAATGTATAACAAAATATTCCTGCTCCTTTCACATGAGACATCATGGTGGCTAATTGTGAGTGAATGTAAACAGATAAATGCAAACAATCATGTACTACAACTAACATAACTGACCTAGAGTCATGTACTACAACTAACATAACTGACCTAGAGTCATGTACTACAACTAACATAACTGACCTAGAGTCATGTACTACAACTAACATAACTGACCTAGAGTCATGTACTACAACTAACATAACTGACCTAGAATCATGTACTACAACTAACATAACTGACCTAGAGTCATGTACTACAACTAACATAACTGACCTAGAGTCATGTACTACAACTAACATAACTGACCTAGAATCTTGTACTACAACTAACATAACTGACCTAGAGTCATGTACTACAACTAACATAACTGACCTAGAATCATGTACTACAACTAACATAACTGACCTAGAATCATGTACTACAACTAACATAACTGACATAGAATCATGTACTACAACTAAAAAAGGACTTAGGATGATGAATTAAAATTCCCTGAGATGGACTTTAAATTATGTAGGCCTAATATAATCTCTTAAGTAGAATATTGATTCATGTACATCTACAATAACTTCTTAAGTAGGACATTGAATCATGTACTACAACTCCCTAAGATGATTTTTAATGATATTAGGCAGAGGTAAGTTATCAACACAATGTGCATCCCTCAGACTGCTCCTAATCATACAGAAACAGTTTTCCTCTAGTGATAAATATCTACAAGTTCTAATTCCTAATCCAAGTTCCGTTTCAGCAGCCGTAGAACTTATCAAGGGAAACAGAGGTTCTTGAAATGTGTTCAGGTCCATAAATGCCACCCCAAGAGAGACTCCATTCTTATAGAATGTTAAAGTGTTGCTGTACATGTCGAGAAGAACACCAATGACAGTTGCAGAGTCAAAAAACGGCTCGCAGTAATGTTTACAGACACCATTGTGCCAGATCTTGCCTTTGTGTGACAACCCCCAACTTTCCTTGTCTTGACCTGTCAATTGAAATAAAATCAATCGTTGTTCATATCGTTGTTGAAACATCGTTTTATAAAACACAAATCGTGGAAATAAACAACGACTAGGGGGGGGTGACCTTAAATTACGTTAACAATTCGGGGGGGGGGGGGGGGGGTGAAAAGTTTGACAGTTGTTAACAAAGAATGGGGGAAGGAGAGGCGAAGGTATGACAAAAGCTGACTTCAACAAACAGTTTTATTTATACACCAATGAAATTGTGAGAAATTGCATGACAATCTAAAATCTGAAAAAAATTATGCTGTTTTCCACAAGATTTTTGTAAAAATAAGCTTTGTTTAGGGGGGGGGGGTGGGCTGTGGAAAAAACATTTTTTTGATATAATTGCACAGAGAAGGGGGTGGGGTCCACTAAAGTCTTTACAAGTTGTTGACACGGTAAAGGGGAGGGGAAATTCCCCCAGAAAACTCTTGATATTTTTTATGGACAACCCACTAATACAACTAGTAGACAAACCCATTATTACGATAGGTAGACAAGCCACTTATTACGATAGGTAGACAAGCCCCTTATTACGGTAGGTAGACACGCCCCTTATTACGGTAGGTAGATACGCCCCTAACTACAGTAGGTAGACACGCCACTTATTACGGTAGGTAGACAAGCCCCTTATTACGGTAGACAGACAAGCTCCCTTATTACGGTAGGTAGTTAGTTTGTTCCTTTCGTGCCACAAGTGGCACATAGGGCAGAGGTTTTAATTCTCCAAACATTACAGTCCGCTGCCTGTACTTTTAGTTCTTGTATGGACTTGCAACCTGTTATTTCTCATTCTTTATGTATGATGCTTTTTTAGGGTAATTTTTGGTCTTCTTTTTTTCCCCTTCTGGTGCCCACATCAGGGCTTGCTGATTCAGTCTGTTTTTATCTAGTCTCAGAGTGTGTTCCAGGTTATTTCCATCTGCGTTTTCTTACAACATTTGAACCATATTCTTGATGTGTTTTATTTCTTAAGTCGCTATTTGTGACGAAATCGCTCCATGTTATGTTCAACAATTTTCAGGAGACATTTGTTTTCAAAGCTGTATAACATTGAATCAGTTTCCTGTGTTGATTCCCAGCTGTCACTACTATAATTTGTTAGACAATCACATTTTACATAGAAATATTTTTCAGTGTGTGTATCCACTACTTTGTTCTCTTTATCAAGTGCTTATTCAGTGTCAAAATCTTGCCGGAATCTGTGTAACTATAATATTTCTTGTGAATGCATATATTGCTTAGTAATTGACCGAGTCATGCAAAAAATACAGAACTTATTCTGTGTCCAAATTATAAGAAACAAGAAAAAAAAAACTTTCTACCACGTGGTCAATGAAAATGTATACAAATACAAATAGTCCAATATCAGTTTTATAAATAGGACGAATATGCAAATTCAACGTTTCCTAAGCCTTTGTCAAGATAAGGACAAACACACAAGCTGGAATTAGGATAGAAAAAAAATACATTGGAGAAAAGCGTGTAGACATCTTTGTTATTAATTGATGAAGTCACACAACAATTGCGGAAATATTCAGCCCCCAAAAATCTTCAGATGGTCCAAGGTTGTAAACCTTTCATTAATTTAAGCATTAGAACCTGGTTGCTTCTGAATCAGGAATCAGCAGAGAACATAAGGGAATTGAACAGCGTTTACTGACTTTACCTAGAATTGGGGCAGGTGGAAGTGTCAAACTGACAAATTCACTTACTTTATAAATGTCCTACTATGCTAGTTCTATTGATTGAAAATAATCACCATCCTCCCGCTGAACGGGTTCAGAAAGACTAACTTGTCGATGAGAATGAATTAAATGGTTCACTTCCTAATTTATTTGACATACAGACACAATCGTTTATGTATAGACTGTTCATTACTATGATTAGACATAAATTGTCAGAAAACTGATAATCTAATTTATCGACATAACTATTGCAATTATTTTTTTTTTAAACGCCCATTTAAAACAAAAACTTGATCATAACTATTTTTATGTATATTTCTATATCCATGAAAAAATTATGGAATTTTGAAAGTTATTCTGGTTATACAAATTCATAAAGTTAGAAAAAAAGAAACAAATATTAATAATCTTATGTGAAATATGAGGAAATTAACAGTGAAAGTGATATTTCTAACAGACAAACAAAGAGTGAATCAGATAGTTAAAAACAAGAAGTTCAAAGTGTTAAAGGTCATGTTTATTATACAACAAAATAAAATTTCCCATATAATCATGCAACAGGAAAGTGTGAAATTAGAGGCGGAGAGATGTGATTCTACAGAAGAATTCTGAGAATACCATGAATTGCCAGGAAAACTAATGTGGAGGTGTTGAAAGTCAAATGCGAGATGGAGCTCAATACTATAAGAAAAAGACAATCTTCATTTTTTGGCCACGTTATGAGACAAGGAGGTTTGGAGAACATAGTCACAACAGGCAAGATTGAAAGCAACAGAGACAGAGGGCAACAGCGTGAGAAAATATTAGACAGTTTAGCAACCTGGCTCGGCAAGGAAACAACAACGAATCTGATAAATCATACTGGTAATAGAGAGCTGTAGAGAGCCATGCTCGTCTGCGCTATCCGGCATGGCACCTGATGATGGTATTTACGTTGAGGTGTATTCATGAAACTATCAAAGAATCCAGAAGTGCCTTTATTTAACAACGTGCAGTCTTACGACGGGGGTAAAGGCTGTCAGGGCCGTGCCATCCTATGATGCAGAGATGCAGCCGCATCAATAAAAATACATTGGGGGGGGGGCGGCATTTAGAAGAGAAACCATTTAGGTGGGCGGCATTTCTAAGACTTGCATCATACCGTGAATATCTACCGCACGGCCCTGAAAGATGCGATGGAGGTACTGTCATGGATGATGTCACAGGTCTATTGTCATGCTTGCATTCTTAGTGACTCAATGAACATGATGTCACAGGTCTATTGTCATGCTTGCATACTTAGTGACTCAATGAACATATCAGTAAAGTTGTTGCAGGAGTTGTCCGCCGTCAATGGGTTTGACTCAATTTATGACATTGAAAGAAAGATTGCCTTTATATTCGTGCCAGGAGATGCGGGGGTTGAAAGCAATGCAAGAGCGATCTACTGGAGAGCATGACCATAGTGTCAGTAGGTACATCAATGGATCAATCTGACATAATTAATGTATTAAGGGATCTCTTGCGCTCAGAAGTTTTTCAAAAGTATGAATCATGATTGCTCTCAAGACTGCTCGAGATTGGCGCAAAAATCGGAAAATCCCGTAAAGAGAAACATAATAGATATAAGAAGACACTGATGAATCAGCTTCGAAATGGAAATGTGTCCGCTACACTCGGATGCATTTACTGAGACGGCATCGGGTCATCTATAGACTTGCTCGGTGTTCGCTGATTACAACTTGTAGTCATAACTCTACTGTGTGTATGCCCGTTTTTTTTTCATTGTCAAACGTCAAGCAACACATGATGTGGTCAGCAACACACACACCACCGCAACTTTTTCTTTCCCAGAAGATCTAATACCAATTTTCAAGTACTGGGTTGTTTCGGAAATATCATCCTTGGTGATAAAAAAAATGTGTGAAATGAAAAACTATTGAACTGAGAATTGATCACAGAACTAAGCATCCAGTACACTAACCACTAAGCCACATAGCCCCCTTTCATATTTACCAGTATGAAGCAATAATAACGTACCAATCAGATTGATATACTGATACAGTTTTGACCTGAGTAGTGCTTTCCTGGTGCCAACCCCAATCATGACAGACATTCCTGCAGGGGGTTCCAGAAGGATTATTTCCCAGTAATGTATTCCATCAATGAAACCTTTCGTCCCTCGAACAGCTAACACAAAAAAGATAAATAATTGTATCATTTATTTAACAATCATTGTACAATGAAATCCCTTTATAGCGCATTCCTTTATAACACATTATCTGATATTACAACACTCTTCAAAATCCACAATTATATTTTCTTCTATATTGTTTGCACTATATAGGCTATAGCAAATTTCTGTTAATACGTACACATGTTGTCGGTCCGGACTAAGTTGTTATGCAACGGGATTCCATTGTATTGTCATGCATGTTTACAGACTGGTTGTAATATCTTTGCAATTCGGCCTGACACATCCGACTGTAGCATGGCTTCTGGGTCACTTTGGTATGGAACAGTGAACTCTACTCCAAAAATATCCCGTCGCCAGAATCTATCTGACTTGTTGCTGTGCCCACTGCAGCTTCTATTGTCGATGTCTCTGCGTAAGGTTTCTCCCAACATAAGGTCCTCTTGCTGTAAGACCTATCTCTCTGAATCACCGTATGACTATCATTTGAGAGATTTGCCACGTCTACACACTGTTACTCGTGTTAATCGCCTTGCCAGAAGGGAGGGAACGATACTTTAAGTGACTTACCACACTATGACGATCTTGGGTGGCTGTAGTCATCCGTGGTTGACCACTCCCACGTCTATCTCGGACACTGTCAGTAGTTTGATTACGTTTATGGAGACTTATGAAAACATAATTTTGTGTAACATAGTACTGTGTAACATAGTAACAATACATCATTCTGGCAAATTCCTTCCACCCCCGTACCAATGACTCTATAGTGGTGGTTTTCAGATAATCGTGGCATTCCATGCACATGCACTATACGTTTTCAGATAATCGTAGCATTCCATGCACATGCACTAGACGTTTTGTCTCAATGGCCATTTTATACAGAGTATATTGACATGACGCCTACACATTTTCATGCGCATAGCTATTATTAGGATTAGGTGGTTGCACGTGAAATTTTAAAATTTCATGTATTTTTTTACACAATACAGCGAGTTGCATCAAGCGTGTACCATCCCTGCAGACAATTCTTTACACATGATGCAGTGGGTTGACATCTACAACAGTGGCTATATTCCATCGGATTTGCTACAATCAATTTACATAGCCCTACCAAAGAAACCTGGTGCAGTAGATTGCGAAGACCACAGCACAATCAGCCTTATGAGTCAGATGACCAAGATTATACTGCGCATAATAATGAGGCGTATAAGAGGAAAAATAAAACCAGAGATAGCAGACGAACAATGCGGATTCGTAGAAGGAAAAGGCACAAGAAATTCCCTATATATAGTAAGAACATTAATGGAGAGGGCCATAGAAGTACAGCAAGACCTTTATATATGCTTCATAGATTACAGCAAAGCATTTGACAAGGTGAAGCATTCAGAGATTATACAATTGCTAGAAAGTCTTAACGTTGATGGGAAAGATCTAAGAATAGTAAAAAATATGTATTGGAAACAAACAGCTGCGATGAGAGTTAACAACACTATAGGTAGATTTCAAAAGATAGAAATGGGTGTCAGGCAAGGTTGTGTAATGTCACCGGACCTTTGCTCCCTGTATACGGAATACATTATGCGAAATATAGAAGATATGCCCGGAATAAAAGTAGGAGGATACAATATAAATAACTTGAGATATGCTGATGACACAGTACTGATCGCAGGAAGCGAACAAGAACTGCAAGCCCTATTAGATAAAGTAGTGAAGGAAAGTGAAAACAAAGGCCTCAGTTTAAACAAGAAGAAAACAGAAATAATGGTTGTATCAAAGAGACATACACCACCAAGATGCAACATAATAATAAATAACACAAAATTGGCACAAGTTGAAAAAGTGAAATATCTTGGCACCCTGTTAACATCAGAAGGTAGATGCTCAAGTGAGATAAAGAGCCGAACAGCACAAACCAAATCAGGATTCCAAAAAATGAGAACCATTTTTTGCAATGGAAATCTATCAATGCGGACCCGAATTTGGGTGCTGAGATGTTATATCGAACCGATTCTTTTTTTATGGATGTGAAGCATGGACTATAAACAAGAAAATTCAAAGTGAATTGGAGGCTACATAAATGTGGTTTCTGAGAAGAATGATGAAAATACCATGGACAGCCAAGAAAACTAATGCAGAGGTTCTCATTGATGCTGGCGTAAAAAGATCAATCATATCAAACATTAGAGACAGACAAGGTTTCTATGGCATGTGCTGAGAAGAACACAGCTTGAACACGTAATAACCACTGGAAAGATCAAAGGGAGAAGAGATAGACGTCGATAAAGAGAAAAGTTACTAGATGGGCTTGTATCGTGGCACGGTAGAAACTCACCAACCGAGCTTATTGATAACACAAGAGACAGAGAGTCGTGGAGAAACATGATCGCCTACGCCAGTCGGCATGGCACTTGATTGATTGTCAAAAAAAAACCCACAAAACTGTCAGTACTGTATTTTACCAGTTCACGCGTTGCAGGGAGTGGATTGAATAGCTGTGCGATAAAGGCCGCATGCTCTTGCTGTCGTCACGTCATGTACAGGGTGAGTTTTTTAAGTACAGGGTGAGACCTCACTCGTGTGAGACTAGCTTATAACCTCTCGGCCATGCTATTCTTCTAAGGAATACAGTTAGAAACCACAGTTACAACCCAACTGGGTAGTAAAATTCTATCGCAAACTAGGCAATCATGCAACAGGAAACACATGACCCACAGACGCACTGATATAACCAAAAAACATTAATTCCTAGGTTGAAATGTGCGTGCATCGGCCAAATGAGGCGAATCAACCAGTTAACAAACACACAAATAACAAAAAAGATTTCATTGGTGCTGGTCACGTTTATACAATGGGATTTGGCTGTATTTTCTTAACATAGGCATAGACCATTTGACCAGAAACATTTTGACGTACCAGCTGTCCCCGTACTTGCTGTCACAGGATCAATGTAAAAATAAGCAGCTTCCAGGTCAGATGACAACTGTACTTCAGGAGGTTTGGAGTCTGGATCCCAAACCCAATTGTCGTTGAAGTATTTATGCAATGCCATTCAGGAACTGAGAATAATAAAAAAAAAGAAGGAAAAACGGAATGCTATTACTAGACATAAACATATTAATTATCAGTTGCATTTAAAATCAGTTCATAACAGTAAACATGGGAGATTACAGATACCGTGCTTATAACAATAAACATGTGAGAATTACGGATACCGTGCCTATAACAGTAAACATGGGAGACTACGGAACCGTGCCAATAACAGTAAACATGGGAGAATTACGGATATCGTGCCTATAACAGTAAACATGGGAGAATTATGGATACTGTGCCTATAACAATAAACATGGGAGATTAAGGATACATTGCCTATAAAGTAAACATGGGAGAATTACGGATACTGTGTCTATAACAGTAAACATGGGAGAATTACGGATACTGTTCCTATAAAGGGAGAGGTGCTTCAATTTTGAATTCTTTAGAATTGTTGATTGTGAGTAGATGGTAAGCGGTTAAAAATTTTTTTTAAAAATTGTTGACGTAATTATCTGGACAGAATGGTACTTATAAGTACCGTCAGTAAATTAAAACAAAGCAGAATCAGACATTTGTAAGCCCGGGTTTTCGACTATTTCCGGTGCGTTTCGGTGGTCAACTTTGGCAGGCTATTCAAAGTATATAAATATTGACCAACACTGCACCTCAAAATCGAAACTGCAATAATACATGAAAACATCACGTAAAAATAATGATTTTTGCTTTGTTTTCATTCTGATGTTTGGTCTTATCTGGTAGACGATTAGTGGCGCCTGTGTCCTATATTAATCTTATATCGCAACAATCAGCACATCTGTTGAATAAGATTATCTGACCATGTTACGAACCTTGAAGTTTAAAAAAAGCATGTAGTAAAGATAGATATTCTTTGGCCTTCATTAAAAAAAAAGGTGTTATCAATATCTTGCAACTAACCTAAATACTAGGTGGTAACTACAGACTCAAATGTTGAAGCAAAACACTGATAAGAGAAACAGAAATGACTGAGTTGGTCTGTTATGTGTTGTCTATCCCCAGGTGGTTGATGGTAAGAGTATTCAAAATTGCCGTTAGGAGTAGGGGACTGAGAGCTTTTGTTGTCTATCGAATGCCAGATATGACAGTCTTGGCTGCGTTGAATCTGTATTTGTTCAGTGTTCTCTTGATGTTATCTATCCATCTTGTTCTAGGTCTTCCTCTGGCCCTGTATCCGAATCTTTTTATGTTGTATGTTCCTGTCCGTAGTTGGTTATGGTTCCTTCTCATAAGGTGTCCAAACCATTTTATTTGTTGTTTCTCGATGTTTTCTGTGCATGGTCTTATACCGATTCTTCTCATCTTAGACCGGTTGGTAAATAAACTTATTTATGGGCAGACTCACAGACTGGAGAATAAACAACAATATGATATAATATGACAATAATATTAAGACCTATAACATGCCAGGGTCGTAAGGGTGTGACACTGCGGACATCAGCACACTAAAGCCCAGACAACTCTCCTCAACCATCTGTAGGAGTGTTAAATATGATACGGGTATTTTAATGCAAATACACTTCTTTTTCTTCGTTCGTTCTCAAACTCCTGCAGATTAGCAGGTTGTAGTACGGTAAATGGAATGAATTGGGTCATTTTTTACAGCTTGACTGCGATATTTGCAACATTCGGGTTTGTCACATCCGACTTCAGCATGGCTTCCGGATCACTTTGACTAAATATGGGATGGGACAGCCAACTCTACCTTCACAACCCCCGCAGTGACATCATATGACATGCATGGAAGGTAAACAGTGCTGCTATTCTTTGCTACACTTTACAGGCCCTTGTAACACACCGGGTGTTAAATTGTCTTGTTTTGTCTTGTTATTGTGATACGGATGAACATAGGAGAGTGAGTGATGTAAACGTATCGAGTTAACATTGTCTCTTTCAACAAAATTACAATGTTAGTATCTCTTCCATTCATTTATTCATTGATAACATACAAAATGTACTGTATCTATGTGTACTAGTTCAAGAAGACGTAAATATGATGGCAGTTCGCAGATTAGATCGTTTATGAACACAAGAAATTGAGTTCGAGACTACTGAGTCTTGAGGAACTCCCATGTGTTACAGCTTTTTTGCTGTTTTGACCTTCCATAGTGACTTTTGATTTTCGATTGAAATATCCTATCCACCTACTCATGTTTCTCCTAATTCCATTTATTTGCAACTTTACTATCAGTCCATCTTTCCAGTCCTTGTTGAAATCTTTTTGGAGATCTCTCCATAGGGTGAAAAATTTCTTCTTTTCTTGAAACGCATCTTCGATGATCTGGGACATGAATGTTATTTGGACTACTGTGCAGTTAAAATAAAATTGGTAGCATTTCCTATTCTAGACATAGCCATCAACTCAACATTCTTTTGCTGTAGTGATTTTCAAGGCAATATAAATGCGTTCAGTAGTTTACCATTGTTTCTGAACGGTCCGGATGCACAATTGACTGCTGCGGGATTCGAATCTGGTACACTGACCGTCATAGACGATCACAGTCTATTCTATTCGCTAAACCTTTTGTTGCATTTCAGCGTCAGGGGTAGAAGAGTTTTCTGGAGATGGCCCTCTTGTGTGTGCTGAGTATATTATGGAGTTTGTCGTTAAAGATCGCGGTGTAGCCATGTGAATTTCCTGATACAACACTGATACAGGATTAGCAAACCGTCAGTGAGAACACAATAGCTCGTAGAAAATGAAGAGTATTATGGAGACGAGCACAATACCACTCCGTCAAAGAGCCGGCGACTGTGCTGTCACACTTTCTAAACACAGTGTTTTCTGGCACAATTAGCTTCTCTGATTCTATGTACGCGTACATTTCAATATTATGTTGACCATCCTTTCCATTGTCTTGCATAAACAACATATTGTTACACGTTTTTGCAATATAAATAAAGAGGGGAGTTGGTTCCTATATTATTGGCAATTGAATGGGTAAATAATTTCCTATGCTAACGCAATTCCTCGCGTTTTTAATACAACATGGATTAGAGTGTAACTTGTTTATATATACGCCATGTGTCACATTTTTAGATACCTACTCTAAATAGTGCAGTATAGTGTTGTGTCACTAGTCCACAAACCAGCAGACCCTGGTTTAGGGATCACTCGTTATCCGTAGTTTGAAAATAAAATACCCAGTGTCTCATTCAATCACAAGAAAGTAGGGTACAAGTGGCTCATCGAGCCACAAGAAAGTAGGGTAGCAGTGCTCATCCAGCCACAAGAAAGTAGGACAGCAGTGCTCATCCAGCTACAAGAAAGTAGGATAGCAGTGCTCATCCAGCCACAAGAAAGTAGGATAGCAGTGCTAATCCAGCCACAAGAAAGTAGGATAGCAATGCTCATCCAGCCACAAGAAAGTAGGATAGCAGTGCTCATCCAGCCACAAGAAAGTAGGATAGCAATGCTCATCCAGCCACAAGAAAGTAGGATAGCAGTGCTCATCCAGCCACAAGAAAGTAAGGTACCGGTGCTCAGGTTCTGGAGAGGTCTAGGAATGGCGTATAGCTACTGAACAAGTGTGGAAAGTGAGGCTATTCAGGCAGTTTCTAGACAGCTGAGCGCTTATGTTTCTGGTTAACCACAGACTAGACAGCTGAGCGCTTATGCTTCTGGTCAACCACAGACTAGACAGCTGAACGCTTATGTTTCTGGTCAACCACAGACTAGACAGCTGAGTGCTTATGTTTCTGGTCAACCACAGACTATACAGCTGATCGCTTATGTTTCTGGTCAACCACAGACTAGACAGCTGAGCGCTTATGTTTCTGGTCAACCACAGACTAGACAGCTGAGCGCTTATGTTTCTGGTCAACCACAGACTAGACAGCTGAGCGCTTATGTTTCTGGTCAACCACAGACTAGACTTCTGAGCGCTTATGTTTCTGATGAACCATTGACTAGACAGCTGAGCACTTATGTTTACTGGTCAACCACAGACTAGACAGCTGAGCGCTTATGTTTCTGATGAACCATTGACTAGACAGCTGAGCACTTATGTTTTTAGTAAACCACTGACTAGGCAGCTGAGCACTTATGTTTCTGGTCAACCACACACTAGGAAGCTAAGCACTTATGTTTCTGGTCAACCACAGACTAGACAGCTGACCACTTATGGTCAACCACAGATTAGGCAGCTGAACACATATGTTTCTGGTCAACCATGTGCTAAGACACTAGTTCGCAACTCAGCGTATCTGTACATTTACATACAAGCATACACATATACACACACCTAGACTTATATACACAAGTACATACCTATACAGACTTACACGTGATACACATTGTGACACAATTTTAAAGTTTACAAAGAACATATTATATGTAGTAAATAACATAGGCCATAAACTTCGTATGTTTCTGCTATAAATTTAAACCTTTTGCGCGCAACGACAAACATATAATGCTAACAATTAAGAACAAGTTTTACAAAAGTACTGTAAATCCACGAAGTCTTTTGTAGTTTCTTCTTATTTTGTTTAGAATTAAAGATGACCTTCAATCCTTCAATGAATGCAATGTTCGTAGTAGATTGATTTAATACAATAGGCTATAAATAAAAATGACACGGCTGACCTAACTTTTTAAAACATTCATTTATAAATTTGGCTGGAGTTTCATTCCCTCTTACGAATTAGAAATAGTATATTACATCAGATAGTTACAACATCTACCGACACATCACATCAACAATCTGCTTGTGTATACACTGCAATTTGTTTACATCTAATCTTGCAATGCCATATGATGATGTATAGTTACAAAATCTCCGTGTTTGATTGGTTTATACAGACACACCCCTAAGTCTGTACCGGAAACCCGACAAATGCTGACAGAAGCGCGCATGTCAGATATGTTTAAGTCACTTCCGTAAACCAGTAAAGCAGAACCGGGGGGAAACCAATAAACACGCAAAAATTTACACAGTGTTTGTGTCAGCTGACACGTTAAGCTTACTTTGAGAATGTCTGATATGTTGGACTATGTAATCGAAGAAGACAAATTGTAAGTCATCAGCGTATTGGAAGGAAAAATAACACATTTCTTGTTTACCGCAACACCATAACCCAAACAACTTGATCGAATATATATGATGCTAAGGAGGGCCGTGTCATATGAAAATGTTACTTATATTAAGCAGCACAAACCACCTTCCATTAGCTTATCTGGCTTATCTTATTAGCATAGGGCCTATTCATGATCTTATCATGAAAATATTGAACGGCGCTATGTTTCAATAATCTCGCTTTCTAATAAGGTATGAAGCGGTGTCTTTGCAACCCTTTCAGATCTGGAAGCCTCCCCAGCATACTATACTATATATACTGTTATACAATTATATATAAATCAACGAATGTCACTGCAGTTAATTAAATCCTGCTACCTACATCATTACAACACTAAGTACACACCCATAATTATTAGACCCCACATGTGTCAAATAATACACTATACACCCATATCACACGTAATAGGCTACATAATAGTATAGATTTCTCAACAATCTAGATCATCTATCAATATATAATCCACTATTTACTATTATCCCTTGGAGCCTTGAAGGGGGGGGGGGGTGTGGTTGAAGAGTTAGCCAAGAGTTCATTATCACATGATACATCCATAAGTGGTCTGATCTTCCTGAGTTTATCTGCAATTACACAGTGATTGACAGTTTAAATTCTCTGACAAACATTCTTTGCAGTCCATACTAATGTTTCTGACTTGCTATGCCACATTTCAAGCCCAGCTCTTTTATTATAGACATGGGAAAGGATTCATCTTCATGAATTCTGTTTGGTCATGCAGTTATTTCAAAGAGTTCTACATGCTGACATAATCTATCGCCCTGCCACTCAATACAGTGACAGAATCAGCCAATCTATCCTATCTCTCATTACCTTGATCACCGGAATGACCAGTAACAAAAATGAATTGACACCCTCCAACTTTGAACTTCCCACAGCATCGAGCCACAGTTCATGAATATAGTATGCTGTATTTTCCTAATCATGCTAATTGAGTCACTGAGAATGCAGGCATGAGTTGCAGTGTGCTTATCCCAGTTCAAGGCCCTGGTCACTGTCATATTTCCATTGTCATTCTACTTGTAGTTGCAGCAAATCTCCACTCTCCTCTCTAATAGTCTTCCCTACACACTGTGCTGTGAAAGTCCACAAAACTATGCACACATCTAACAACAGAATTGTCAGTGTATATAACCATATCACTGTCCTTGGAATTCTCACAGATAGAAAAATGCCTGTTCCTCAGATTCAACAACACCTGTTCCTACATTCTCTATCTGAAATGAAGTACGGCAATCTACAGGAACACTTATACATACCCCACCATGTGCCACATCCTCAGTGAGCACATACTTTGTATAACTTTCTCAGCATGCCCCATCCATGACTTTACTCTCTTTAGTCTACCACCGTTCACACACACTCCGTATTTCTGTATGCAGTGGATGCTCTGGAGATGACTTCTTGTCTATATGTATCATCCAGCAAACTGTCCATGCCCATCATGCAAGGGATGACCACATCAGTCGGAACGAGGTGTTCCGCTGCCAGTGAACTTGTCTCACATAATTAGATGTATTCTGCCTGTACCCATCGGGTACTGAAACTTTTCTCTCCATGAGCGTGATTCCAGTATGGAAGATGCATCTGCAGTAGAGTTGAACCTGGGTTCATTTACCCTCTTTGCTCAGGTGTCATTCACTAACATCGTGAACCCCTCGTCCGAGTCTCTACACATTTTTAGGAGCATCTTTCCGTGCACGAATCGGACTCATCGGACATCTACAAAATCACAAACCAAATTAGACAATTACGAATTTATTATTATTATTTATTTTTTCATCGCATTTATTGTTTTCAATGCCATGCTCATCTTTGCTTGCGAAGAAGGAACATCGTCAGAAGCACCTATGACTAGAAGCTTGTTCTGGAGCTGAACAAAACTTTAGTTCGAATTTTCTTTTAACATTTTTTCCATTCCATTTGCACGTAGCGCTGATCTGCCCTCTCATTGTGCTCAATATGTTATCCTTATGGGAGCTAGCATATGACTTTCACTATTCGTCTTGACATCTACCTATTTCATGACATTTGCATTGGCCACCACTCAAATACTTGAACTGGACTGTCTTGCGTCACTATGTGTCGACAGTGCTGCTGTATGTGTTTTTATGCTGTCTCCACATTCATGGACCAGATCCCTAAAAGTGATTGCCAGGAAACCAGCACGAGCAGGTGTATTTGTTTCCACGTTATACCTCATGAGGAGGTACATTTGGGATCTTGGTTATCTGCTAACCATGGGTCTGCTGAAAGCAATGCGGCACTTTTAGCACCCCGGATTAATTCACTATTATTATTTTTATATTTGTGTTACTATGGCCCATATCTGATTATTAGATTTGTTACTGCTCAGGATGTAATTTCATAACTTCGAAGTATAATCCCCTAGAATCTCTGAAAAATTAACGTTGTAAACAAGACATTATGATCTGGATTTGAACCTGTTACATCTTGAGAAGAAGACAAACATCTTAACCACTCTAGTAGAGGGATCCCCAGAAAACAGTTGTCAGTCAATGAAAGGAAATGATGATAAAGCATATATGTTGATATTTTTCTAATGATATTAAAAAAAACACCTAATAAATTGATACACAGTATTTTAAAATCATCTCTGTGTTACTAATGTCAAACATGGACACCTTGACAAAGACACTAGCGAAAAAAGATCACAGTGTGTGAAATTAGATGTTTGAGGAAAGCTATAAATGTCACCAGAACAGACCAACAGAGAAATGAAGTTATGAGAAAAGAAATGAAGACCATCTGAAGTCAAGACTACATCGAGAGAGAAAAATAGATGGTTTGTTGCTACGTTGGAAGCATACGTAACCTGTAACTGAGAGAATTGGTGTTCTACATTGGAAGCGTATGTAACCTGTAACTGAGAGAGTTGGTGCACTACATTGGAAGCGTACGTAACCTGTAACTGAGAGAGTTGGTGCACTACATTGGAAGCGTACGTAACCTGTAACTGAGAGAGTTGGTGCACTACATTGGAAGCGTACGTAACCTGTAACTGAGAGAGTTGGTGCACTACATTGGAAGCGTACGTAACCTGTAACTGAGAGAGTTGGTGCACTACATTGGAAGCGTACGTAACCTGTAACTGAGAGAATTGGTGTTCTACATTGGAAGCGTATGTAACCTGTAACTGAGAGAGTTGGTGCACTACATTGGAAGCGTACGTAACCTGTAACTGAGAGAGTTGGTGCACTACATTGGAATTGTACGTAACCTGTAAATGAGACAGTGAGTGCACTACATTTATATATTATGTCCCCATAGATGTCAATTTCCCGTAAATTGTCGTATTTTGTGCGGTTTTCCCCAAGATTTACGACTGTATGGGCGTACATCGACATTTACAGGTTTTTACATGACGTTTTGCAGTTCTGTACGTTTTGGGTTTTTAAAAACTAAATTTAGTGGCGACACTTATATTTTTGCATATATTTTAGTGGCAACAGTGATTTATGCAGTTTTTATTTAATATTTTTGACAACAGTGGCTTTTGCTGTTTTAACATTTGATGTTGGTCTTGGGGTGTAGTGTTGGTGGCAGCACTGCTTTCAACACATTTCCAGTACTTTAATTATTCTCTGTGCCGGGGAAGCTGTCTTTATATCGAACTTAGGGAATTTTTGTCCATGTGCATTGACAGTACACATGTATTTTGTATCTAGGCATATACATCGTTTAATTTATATTGCAAGTTTTTGTTTGCCTCCTAGGTAGTGTAGGTAGGCCGAAAGTTAAATAATAGAATATGTAGGCCTAAATCTGATCTTTGCATAATACTTTTATGATAATTTGTATGGCATAAAGTTGTGAATCTGCTGCTGGAAAATACAGAACAACAAATACAATGTATATATTATATCATTGTGTGTTTGTTCTGTCACATATGATGCTGGTAATAAAGCATTACACTTTATTTACGGCATATAGAATATTATATTTTTTATATATTAGGTATGTAATAAATTATATATTCAATCAATGAATAAACCCATAACCCTTCAGGGTCGTAGGGGTACCACATTGGATGCTTCAGCACACAGAGTCCTCCAGCGAATTCTATCCTCAGCGATGCGGATGAGTGTGGAAATATCTAGCCCTGTCCATTCCTTGATGTTGTCTGTCCATGTCTTTATTTGTGCTCCTCTGCTTCTTCCACCATCGACAGTTCCCTGCAGTATTGTTTTTGACAAGGAATCGTGCCTGCATACATGTCCGAACCATGCTAGTTTTCGTCGTTTCACTATTGAAATCAATGGCTCCTGGACACCTGCACACATCTCTACTTTATTTCTTACGTACACATTGGTCTTATGTTCCCTATAGGAAATTCGTAGAATTCTTCTGTAGCATTTATACTCGAAAGCCTGTAATCTTCTCTCCATGTCCGCAGTGAGTGTCCAACTCTCACAACCATACAACACAACAGAAAGCACCAGCGACCTATACAGTTTGATTTTCACTCCAACACTGATGTTGCTTTTCCAAATCACAGTTAGCCTTGACAATGACGCTAAAGCCATCTCCAGCCTTATTTTTAGTTCTGCTTTGCATTTACCATCGCTGCATATACTGGATCCGAGGTATTTGAAGGTATTCACCTCTTCAAGCTTGTGTCCATTCATCATGATATTAGTCTGGTTTTCAGTGTCTCTGCTGTTTACCAAGATTTTGCTCTTATCTGAATTGATTTCCATTCCGTACTTGCTGGTAACTTTTTCTAACTTTGATGTTAATTCTTGCAATGATTGTTCTGACCCAGCTATAAGATCAATATCATCAGCGAAATGCAAGTTGCAAATAGGGCGACCTCCGATCGATATAGACGTGTTGTAGTCATGTAATGTCTCTTGTATGATGTGTTCTAAGTATATGTTAAAAATTATATATTATCCTTTATTAAATAATAATATTAGGTCTGGCTCTGGGACAGCGTGGTACAGATCGTGTCTGTGACGGCTGAGGTACCGAGTTCGATCCCAGCAACAGGCAGGCCATACAAAAAACAAAGGCAAACTATTGAACATATTTATAATTGCCTAGAAAATAATAATCATTATCAAGTGCCGCCTCCGCAACGAAGTCGGCCGCAACATCCCTTGCCTCTTGTTTTGGTGGTGCACTCTGATAGACTGTAACCTGTCCATCGTGTGATCTTACTCTCCCACTTGTATCTCTTCCTAGCTCTTGCCAGTCTTGTTCACTTCCCTTTGACTTTACCTTCAAGTAAGGTCTTCAATAAGGTCTTTTAATGTGTCCAAAATATTTATTTGCCTGATCTTTTTTCTCTTAGTAATTCTTTCTTCATATTAAGTGTTTTTAAAACCTCTTTGTTTTCTTCTCTTTCCATGATGTTCTCCCTATTCTTCTATATACCCACATCTCAAAGGCATCCATTCTGTCTTCTAATTGTTTATTTAGTGTCCATGTTTCTGAGCCATACATTAATATAGAATAGATGTAGCATTTTATACGTCTCATTTTTAACTTGTTTGTAATTTGTTTAGATGTTACTATTTTCCTTATGCCATTGAAGGTGCTTTTAGCGATTCCTATTCTCCTTTTAACTTCTGTTTCACATCTGCCATTATTTGTGACTATGTGTCCAAGATATTGATGTTTTACTTGTAGTTTCTCTCCATGACTGTTTATGTTTAGCTCTTGTACTTCTGTGTCTTTCTGATTATCATGGTTTTTGATATTTATATCCAATTCATATTCTGTGAAAAGAATATATTCCTAGTCTAGACAAATTCATATCCCTAGAAGATCACTACATTAAAAAAAAGGCTGGGTTGATGGCTATGTCCTGAATACAACCTATTTTTTTATATTAGGACCTAAATCAAATTTGTGTATTTATTGACAGTGTGTAACAAAAATATCTTCTAAAGGAGTTTGTGATGCTTGGTGTTGGTCATTCAAACTCTCTTTTGTAAATGGGATTGGGGGTGGGTGGTCAATGTAAATCATGAATACACTTAGCAATATATAAGGGGTAAACCTGCACAAACAACTAAACTTCCACAAACAAATGTGGATAAATGTACATTCCACAAAAATATCAGAACTTTTTGTATGGTTTTAGTCTCAACTGGTTGACACCTATGTGTTCCAGTTTAGAACTTCTGCAAGGTTCCTCACAATTATTATACAGATATTTCTACACAAAAATTTCATGCTAGCTTTTTTTCTTTCTTGCTTCCTAAGCATATTCTATTTATCATATGTTATTGTTTGTTAGTGTTCATTTTCAAACTCCCGATGGATCTTTTGTAGCAAGAAAATGGTCCTACTTGATTCCAAGCAAATTCGTACTAGGAGGCTATATTGAACCAGTTCTTCTTTATGGATGTGAAGAATCGACGGTAAACAAAAGAGCTCAAGGTGAGTTGGAGGTAGCTGAGATGTGGTTTTTGAGAAGAATGGTGTGAATTACATGACAGCCAAGAAAAATAATGTAAAAGTCTTCAGAGATGCTGGTGCAAAAACAAATTATAGCAAAAATTATAATCAAACTGTCAAGAGTTTTAGGGCATGTTATGAGAAAAACACTACATTAGAAAATTTAGTAATCTCCGGAAATATAAAGGGCAGAAGAGACAGAGGAAGACAAAGAGAGAAGTTGCTGGAAAGGTTGCCACTGTCTCACAAGAGAATATCACAGACTGAAATTATTAACACACGAGACAGTGTTGTGGAGAAACATGATTGTCTACATCACTAGGGATGGCACTTCATTGATTGATTGAGATTCCAAAAGGGATGTAGTCCAGAGAATGGAGATGTGTAGTGTAGTCATTTTAATTTTACTAGTGGCCCGACATATCTGATTTCAGTGGTTATCAGTTACTGATATATATATATAATTTTGCAATGTTATATTCTATTTATTTAAGAATTTCTTCCAATACTGAAGTGTTTCATCCTTGACTTTATTTGGTCCGTCTCACAAGCTTAAATCGTGAAAATTGTAAAGGGTTTTGGAAAGTCGACTGATCATTTTCTACAGACAGTTCTATTGGATGTTTTAGTAGTGTCTAAAAATACAACAATAGTTGAGAAGCAATATTCTATGCTGGACATGCTTTAAATGTTATTTATTATTGGCTATGTGACACTGTTCTCAGTATGGTAAGTTGGGGGTGCCCCACAGAGATACAATTTGAAATTAGAGGGTGACAGTGAGGTAGAAGACTAATCAGTGAAGAAAACCAACATTTAAAAAAAATGGGCATCAGGGGTTGAGGTGGGGGCCTGATGGAATAAAATTGTTTCAGGGGGTGGTGGGGAAGCTTGGGAAAAACAGGCTAGGAGCTACTTTTACAATGTCAAATTTAACACATCTTTACTCATCATGGTTGCCATTGTCTCAACAAGAAACTACAATATCACTTGCCATTGTCTCAACAAGAAACTACAGTATCATTTGCCATTGTCTCAACAAGAAACTACAGTATCACTTGCCATTACATAACAAGAAACTACAGTATTACATGTCATTGTCTCAACAAGAAACTACAATATCACTTGCCATTGTCTCAACAAGAAACTACAGTATCACTTGTCATTGTCTCAACAAGAAACTACAGTATCACTTGTCATTGTCTCAACAAGAAACTACAGTATCACTTGTCATTATCTCAACAAGAAACTACAGTATCACTTGTCAATGTCTCAACAAGAAACTACAATATCACTTGCCATTGTCTCAACAAGAAACTACAGTATCACTTGCCATTGTCTCAACAAGAAACTACAGTATCACTTGTCATTGTCTCAACAAGAAACTACAGTATCACTTGTCATTGTCTCAACAAGAAACTACAGTATCACTTGTCATTATCTCAACAAGAAACTACAGTATCACTTGTCATTGTCTCAACAAGAAACTACAATATCACTTGCCATTGTCTCAACAAGAAACTACAGTATCACTTGCCATTGTCTCAACAAGAAACTACAGTATCACTTGTCATTGTCTCAACAAGAAACTACAGTATCACTTGTTATTGTCTCAACAAGAAACTACAGTATCACTTGTCATTATCTCAACAAGAAACTACAGTATTAATTGTCATTATCTCAACAAGAACCTACATTATTAATTGTCATTATTTTAATATCAATCTCTTGGCGCACTTGCCATGGGATGTTAGATGTGTCATCTGTGTGATGATGAGGATGTGCTTGAGAGATCATAGTTATGTAATAATTTTACAAAATAATGAAGTCAGTTGTTTGGATAGTACTGGAGTGCTGTGTATATTTTTCTTACTGATGTTGTTTTAATTAATTGTGATATTGGAGCCATTTAGTCAAATAAATTTTTCTTTAAAAAAAATTAAAAAACCAAATAAATTTTGTGACTGGAAAGAAAAAACTTAAATAACTTACTTCTACGCTTGAACAAAATTTGCAAAACTTATGGTATGGAAATAAATATTGAGAAAAGCAAAACAGTAATATAATGGCAAACAGATGACAATAAGATTCAGTAATATCTGGGTGAATGGACAGAAACTAGAAAAAATTGATACTTGTAAACATTTAGGAATTTATATGAGCAGCGATGGAATTAAGCATGAAATAGCCTCGGCTGCAATGTCCAGATTAAATACTATATGGCAGAGCAGAATAAGTACAGCAGTGAAGATAAATCTATAGAAATCTAATAATATATATTATTTTTACGGATGTGAGAGTTGGACGATTACAGTGGAAATGGAGAGAAATGGGAGAATACAAGATTTTGAAAACAAATGTTGCAGACGAGTATTGTGCATCCATGATACAAAACATAAAACCAACATATACGTGAAAAACAATAATCCTCTTGCATGTCAACAAGAACATCTCATGGCAGTGGTGAGGTCAACAAGAACATCTCATGGTATTGATGAGGTCAACAAGAACATCTCATGGTATTGATGAGGTCAACAAGAATATCTCATGGCAGTGGTGAGGTCAACAAGAACATCTCATGGCAGTGGTGAGGTCAACAAGAACATCTCATGGCAGTGGTGAGGTCAACAAGAACATCTCATGGCAGTGGTGAGGTCAACAAAAACATCTCATGGCAGTGGTGAGGTCAACAAGAACATCTCATGGCAGTGGTGAAATGTCGCAAACTTAAGTGATTTAGCCATGTGATAAGGCATGATTACTTTTCCATAATGATCCTACAGGAAACAGTTGAGGGTGGAAGAAGAAGAGTAGCCCCAAAAGAAAGTATGGATGGATAATAATAAAGATTTGTTAGAAATAAGAGTCTTCACACTTAAACAAGGAACTGATAACAAAGAGGCATGGTGGGATTTTTGTGTGGATGTTTCTAGAGTGGCACCCCTAGAGACTGAAGTGTTATGGGTTTAATATATATTTTTCTTAAGTTCATTCCAATTATGGGGGTATGTGTTGCCAACTCTCAAATATTCAAGCAGGAAAAAATAACATATGTAGATAAATCATGGAAATATGGAGGCTACATGCTATCTTTGACAGTCCATTCTTTTGAAACCAGAAGTGAAAGTTTGGTCAATAATTTTTGGCAGTTATTGGCAACCATTGAATGATGACTCAGGTCTTGTTTTGAGTGGCTTCCCCTGAAGTAATATTAGAAATATCTACATTTTTAGATAAATAGAAAACCATACTTTTGTATGTATATGCAATGAATTTTGTTTTCATTTTAAAGATAAATTGGACATTTTATAGTATTGCTTATTGTGACGGTATTGCCTAATGTTTGAGACATCCCATTTTGTGGCAAGCCAAGCTTAATATAGTATTGATTGCCAGTATTTATTTTCCTAGCAGTACAGTCATAATGTGGTTCATATATGTGTGATATGCTGATTAGTGTAACAGATGTTGTTCTGACATATGCTATCCTCAGGCAACCTCTTGTTCACGAGTCTGTGTCAGCTGTTCATGATTTATATACATGTATATGTATTACATACACACATCAGCTTCATTGTTTAAGTTAAGTTTGAAATTTTCTGTGTGAAAAATGTGCTGAATTTTAGCAATTTTATATAAGTCATGCAAAATTTTCTTAAACATGCGGTTTTGAAATATCGTGTTAAGTTTTACAAATATATGGAGTAATGTGTGTAAATGATACATCGGTAGAAGTTTAATATTATCGAAAAGGAATGTTATTGTTAACTGTATCCTTGCAGTATTACATTGTAGTGATTCTGAGCACATGATAGTAATGAGTGGCACAAACTGTGAATATTCACTTTTGTCGACTATGGATTTAGATGAAATATATGCTGACACGAACAAACATCAACCCATGCCCTGGGAAGATAATATGTAAGTTTATTCATTTGAATACATTGTTTAAGGCAGTATTTTGTTTATTATATAAGTTTATTCAGTTGAATACATTATCTAAGGCAATATTTAGCTTTAGTAAGTTGCTCAGTGTGTCATGTACAACATCATCATCAGATGCCATCTCCACACCGAAGGCTCTACATCAACATTGTTTGTCTTGGTGGTGCACTCTGCTTTACTATCCTGTTTATCTCATGATGTTTCTCTACCACTAGTATCTCTGTTTACTTCTTGCTATATATCCTATACAGGATACTGCTGTTCAATACTTATTGAATTTGTAGACACCAATAAATACATCCGGTTGTATTGCTAGTACAATAAATACATCCGGTTGTATTGCTAGTACAATAAATACATCCGGTTGTATTGCTAGTACAATAAATACATCCGGCTGTATTGCTAGTACAATAAATACATCAGGTTGTATTGCTAGTACAATAAATACATCAGGTTGTATTGATAGTATAATAAATACATCAGGTTGTATTGATAGTACAATAAATACATCAGGTTGTATTGATAGTACAATAAATACATCAGGTTGTATTGATAGTACAATAAATACATCCGGTTGTATTGATAGTATAATAAATACATCAGGTTGTATTGATAGTATAATAAATACATCAGGTTGTATTGATAGTACAATAAATACATCAGGTTGTATTGATAGTATAACAAATACATCAGGTTGTATTGATAGTACAATAAATACATCAGGTTGTATTGATAGTACAATAAATACATCAGGTTGTATTGCTAGTACAATAAATACATCCGGTTGTATTGCTAGTACAATAAATACATCTGGTTGTATTGATAGTACAACTTGGGTGATCAATCTTTTGATCCACAAGTTATTTTGACCTAGTTGTGTTTGTAAGATTGTGAAAGGGTCCAATAACCACTTTACAACCAAGTCCACAAATCAAATATTACATTTTACACTATTGCAAAGTAATTGTGTGTGATGCACATTCAAAGTGTATGCTGTGGTAATAGGGGCAGCAACAAAATAATTGCTATGCATTTTATTTATGTACCTCGAGAAATGTATAAATGTTGGATACGGAGAATGATTATTCTTTTCTTTGTACTTTGTACAAATCAAGCAGTTACTACATTCAAGGATTTAGTCAATCAAGAACACAATTATCATATAATCAATCTTTGAGACATCCCATTTTAGTCTTTAGTCAATCGTCTACAAAGTTATCATGGCTTGAGTCAGTCATGTACAAAGTTGTACTCAAGCCTTGAATATGGTAACTTTGTTCTTGATTGACTAAATCCTTGGATGTGGTAACTTTTTTGATTGTTTGCTATTTTTCATATTGTTACGTTGTTGAACATATTAGGTGATGTTTTTCTATCACCTTCAGATATATTTCATCAAATTTTAGACATTGTTACATTAGCTAACTATGGATTATTTTTATTGTTTGAATGGAATTAATGTTTTGGAAGGTAGAGCTAAGACTTTGATTGAAATATTTGTCAGATTTGTTTAAAATAAAAGGAATAATCTATCTGCATCCATACTACTCATACTAATGTGACCGTCAATGTTATTACTGTTCGCTTTCTGTTATGTTTTAATTGTGTTTCAATTGTCTGTCTTGATAAAGGTCTTTTGGTCAAAATGTTGATTTGTGTGTGTCATTATGTGTGTTATTCAGTATTAGCAAAACTTTATTATCATATTCCTGGATCTAATCTGCCTAGGTATTTTGCCAGTAATTGCCAGGTTGGATTTCAATAATTAATGCGACTAAAGTAAATAAAATAGTTATACTTTCATGAAGCATAAGCTTGCTAGAAAATATATATATAAAATACAAGGAAAAATGATGTCCCATAACACACATGTTCAAAACTTATCAATAACTTACAAAATTGATATCATAACACATCAAAATCATGCTAGAAACAATGTGGACATATTACACTTTCTATCTGAACCATCCTTATTTTGATATAAATACTGAAAATGATTAAATTAGCACCCCAAAAAAGTAAGGATTTAAAAAAAAATATGTCACATATTCCCAGATGTAACCTGTGGATTGATTAAAAGATGTCACATAGCGAAAGAGTTAAAATATTCTACAATGAGTTACATATTAATCTGTATGTGATAACAGGATGTACAAATATGACTTTGTCTGCACTTTGCCAATAACTTATGTTACAGAAACCTGTGTACACACGTTTCAACGTCAGGTGTTATATTGGAAACATGTACCGATTTTGGTTATTACTGGGAACATATTTCCTCAATCTGGACTAATTTGTTATAAAGATGTTATTATAGATTAGATATTATAATAGAGATTTTGTTATAAAGAACAAGAATTTGTTATATATTCTGCTGTAGTATTTTTTGTTGTTGTTATTGTGGCCCTCCCATTTCTGTTGGATACATTCTCTGTCTTCTTGATGTTTAGATAATCAACAACGACAATGGCATTTTATGGCATGAAATTTAGATAATTTTGTTGAGCTTTACGTTGATTTATTTTTAACATTTTTATTTCTCTGTTCAGGGGCATGACAGTTACCTCGGGTCATGTTACCCTCAAAAAAGATTCCCAGAACCTGATTGGCATCAGTATTGGAGGTGGTTTTCCTCTGTGTCCTTGCCTGTATGTAGTTCAAGTGTTTGACAATACAGCCGCAGCGAAAGATGGCTCTCTGGCAGCAGGAGATGAAATTGTTGGTATTAATGGTCAGTCAGTCAAAGGTCGCACTAAGGTAGAAGTGGCCAGGATGATTCAGTCTATAAAGGTAAATTTAAAAATAAGCCAAAACCATTTTAACTGTTGAAGTATATGCATAACATGTTAAGGATGTTGAGTATCGGAAGCACCAGTCACAAGACACACTTCCATTCTAGGACAAGCGTCAGTCCTAAAAATGTGGACAATTGCCTGCTTCCTGATGACATGTATAGATGAGAAGCCATATTTATATATCAATCAATCAATCAATCAATCAAATGCCATGGTGAATAGTGTAGGCGATCACATTTCTCCACGACTCTCTGTCTTTTGTGTTGTCAATAAGCTCGGTTGGTGAACTTCTACCGTGTCACAATACTAATTCATCTAGCAACTTTTCTCTTTATCGTCCACTGTCTCTTCTTCCCTTGATCTTTCCAGTGGTTATTAAGTGTTCAAGCTGTGTTATTCTCAGCAAATGCCATAGAAATCTTGACTGTCTGCTCCTAATGTTTGATATGATTGATCTTTTTACGCCAGCATCAATGAGAACATCTGCATTAGTTTTCTTAGTTGTCCATGTTATTTTCATCATTCTTCTCAGAAACCATATCTCTGTAGCATTTATATATACCTTATCATATAGGAGCCAGGATGCACAATTTTTCATTCCATGAGATTCAGAGCAACCATATTGCTTCTCATACATTGATAAATTAACTTTCTCATAATCAAGCTAGTCATAATCTATTATATATATATTCTTCTGACCTCCACCATCTCATGTGTTACCAACCATAGGCAGTCATGCATCAGATCCAGCTATGCTGAAGTCGGATGTCTCATGCAGAAAGGTGCAGATATGACAGCAAAACTGTAAACAATGGCACAATGCATTCTGTTCCCTGGACTACATCCTACTAATCTGCAGGAGTTTGAGAATGAATGAAGAAGAAGATCCAGCTCAGGGTTGTTATTGTTATTATGAACATTATTTATGCTTTTGTTTTCAAATTTGCATTTTCTTTTTATGTCCTACTGCTGTACTTTCTTGTCATGTAATAACATTTCCCAGCATTCTCTCCTCTCTTCATCTATTTGTTTGTTCTCCAGACATGTCAGTATCTATGGCATTGTTTGCATGTATTCTCCATATTAAATTGTGCTTCGATTCTGTGTTTATTTGTACCCATCGTGATACAGAACTTTTGCTTGAAACGTCGATCCTATGTATTGTTTAACTGTTATTTAACTCTTTTTATGTGGGTGTCTGTGGCTATGTTGATAGCAATGCAAGACAGCGGCAAAAAGGTCAGGCATGTGTGACCAATGTTAGCTTTGAGATTGGTAACTAGTATTTCAGTACAAAAATCTTTACTTTCGTATGGCTGGCTGCTATGCTAGCAATATTGTTACAAGAATCTTTACTCTCGTATGGCTGGCTGCTATGCTAGCAATATTGTTACAAGAATCTTTACTCTCGTATGGCTGGCTGCTATACTTGCAATACAGTTACAGACATCCACTGTTCAGTGTAATTGATAAAAACACTGAATGTATTAATTACCAATGCTGAAGTTGGATGTGTTGGGCCGATGTCATAAATAAAACAGAGATGCAATGCAATTCCTTAGTCTTGACTACATCCTTTTGAAATCTAGTAGAATCATTGTCCGCTATAAGAGATCCGGTGGGAATATAAGAATGAGCACAGCCAAAAAAACCTTTTTATTCACTGTTTTTCTATATATATTTTGTAAAGATGAGAAGACAATTTGTGTATGTTGTGATTATTTTAACATTGACATGTGTTTTACAGGTCGAGGTGACAATTAACTACAATAAATTGCATGCAGACCCTAAGCAAGGGAAGACCTTGGACATAGGTAAGTAGAAAAAATATCAGTGCTGTCTGTGTTCAGATATACCAGTGTCAATGTTCAGATATACCAGTGTCTATGTTCAGATATACACGTATATGTTCAGATACACCAGTGTCTATGTTCAGATATACCAGTGTCTATGTTCAGATATATCAGTGTCTTTGTTCAGATATACCAGTGTCTATCTTCAAATATACCGGTGTCTATGTTCAGATATATACATATATGTTCAGATATACCAGAATCTGTGTTCTTTATTAATGCAAATTAAACCTTTATTAGTGTAAATTAAACCTTTATTAGTGTAAATTAAACCTACTTGTATAATAATATAAAAGAAATTTGTATTAATGTAACTTGAACCCGTAATGATATAAATTGGACCTGTATAATTGTAAGTTGAGCCAGTATTGCTAAAATTGGACCTGTATTAATGTAAGTTAACATAATGTGGATGTAGAGGTAAATGAATTAACCAACAAATTAGCCAGCCTCGCTACCGTAATATGTTGTGATGGAATAAACTGACATACCCAATACTCTTCGAAAGTCCACACGATTACAGGATTTTGAGAAACATGATCATAAGTCAGTATTGAGAATTTGCGAATTGAAAGTGAGGATAGGCGTGGCCCGTAGAGAAGACCTAACAAATATTTCAAAAAGAACACTGAGCAAACATAGAATCGAAACTATCAGCCAATATAACACGAGAGATTTACTGAAGTGGAGATCTGAGCCATATATAGACATGTACGGTGTACAAAGAAGATAATCAGCATAATTAATAATGTAAATCAATATAAATCAAACAGGGCAGCCTATATTATTATCTGTTAGAAATATGTGATATCAAGTATTTATTATCTGATAGAAATATGTGATATCATGTTTTTATTATGTGATAGAAATATGTGATATCAAGTATTTACACATACTTCTTTGTCATACTTGTGATATAATTGGTTTTATAAGTGAATCTCTCTTGGTAACGGATGATTTCTGAAAAATATCCTCAGTGTTAAAGAAAGTCAAACACAGAGTTGTTGAAAACATGAGCTCCAACACTGCAGATTCACTTGGTCTCAGCCGAGCCATTTTGTGTAATGGTATGTAATTGTTGCTGTTATTGAGAATGAGGAATAGGTTATATAGTAAAGGTTTGATGAATTCTGTTTGTTTTGTGTGATTTGTATTTGTATATGTGAGAATGAGAGTTCTTAGAAGTTATATAGAACCAATTCTGATGTATGGAAGTGAATCTTGGACACACTTGTGTCCCGAATGATTGCAGCAACATAGCATGAATACTGTAACATTCATGATGGCTCCAGATTTCATGTCATATTTTTGAGATTCTCATTTGTAAAAACATGAAGCTTACACATTATTTATTAATCAGAATGTCAGACAAAAACAGGTGTGGACTGTGGTAACACTGATAAATGGTAATATGATCAAAAATAGTTTACCAATCTCTGTTAATATTAATGATAACTAGGATAATGTACTATTGTTACTGGTTGAACTAGGATAATGTACTATTGTTACTGGTTGAACTAGGATAATGTACTATTGTTACTGGTTGAACTAGGATAATGTACTATTGTTACTGGTTGAACTAGAATAATGTACTATTCTTACTGGTTGAACTAGGATAATGTACTATTGTTACTGGTTGAACTAGGATAATGTACTATTGTTACTGGTTGAACTAGGATAATGTACTATTGTTACTGGTTGAACTAGAATAATGTACTATTGTTACTGGTTGAACTAGAATAATTTACTATTGTTACTGGTTGAACTAGGATAATGTACTATTGTTACTGGTTGAACTAGGATAATGTACTATTGTTAGTGGTTGAACTAGGATAATGTACTATTGTTACTGGTTGAACTAGGATAATGTACTATTGTTACTGGTTGAACTAGGATAATGTACTATTGTTACTGGTTGAACTAGAATAATGTACTATTGTTACTGGTTGAACTAGGATAATGTACTATTGTTACTGGTTGAACTAGGATAATGTACTATTGTTACTGGTTGAACTAGGATAATGTACTATTGTTACTGGTTGAACTAGAATAATTTACTATTGTTACTGGTTGAACTAGGATAATGTACTATTGTTACTGGTTGAACTAGGATAATGCACTATTGTTACTGGTTGAACTAGGATAATGTACTATTGTTACTGGTTGAACTAGGATAATGTACTATTGTTACTGGTTGAACTAGGATAATGTACTATTGTTACTGGTTGAACTAGAATAATGTACTATTCTTACTGGTTGAACTAGGATAATGTACTATTGTTACTGGTTGAACTAGGATAATGTACTATTGTTACTGGTTGAACTAGGATAATGTACTATTGTTACTGGTTGAACTAGGATAATGTACTATTGTTACTGGTTGAACTAGAATAATGTACTATTCTTACTGGTTGAACTAGGATAATGTACTATTGTTACTGGTTGAACTAGGATAATGTACTATTGTTACTGGTTGAACTAGGATAATGTACTATTGTTACTGGTTGAACTAGGATAATGTACTATTGTTACTGGTTGAACTAGGATAATGTACTATTGTTACTGGTTGAACTAGAATAATGTACTATTGTTACTGGTTGAACTAGGATAATTTACTATTGTTACTGGTTGAACTAGGATAATGTACTATTGTTACTGGTTGAACTAGGATAATGTACTATTGTTACTGGTTGAACTAGAATAATTTACTATTGTTACTGGTTGAACTAGGATAATGTACTATTGTTACTGGTTGAACTAGGATAATGCACTATTGTTACTGGTTGAACTAGGATAATGTACTATTGTTACTGGTTGAACTAGGATAATGCACTATTGTTACTGGTTGAACTAGGATAATGTACTATTGTTACTGGTTGAACTAGGATAATGTACTATTGTTACTGGTTGAACTAGGATAATGTACTATTGTTACTGGTTGAACTAGAATAATGTACTATTCTTACTGGTTGAACTAGGATAATGTACTATTGTTACTGGTTGAACTAGGATAATGTACTATTGTTACTGGTTGAACTAGGATAATGTACTATTGTTACTGGTTGAACTAGGATAATGTACTATTGTTACTGGTTGAACTAGAATAATGTACTATTCTTACTGGTTGAACTAGGATAATGCACTATTGTTACTGGTTGAACTAGGATAATGTACTATTGTTACTGGTTGAACTAGGATAATGTACTATTGTTACTGGTTGAACTAGGATAATGTACTATTGTTACTGGTTGAACTAGGATAATGTACTATTGTTACTGGTTGAACTAGGATAATGTACTATTGT
This sequence comes from Meghimatium bilineatum, assembly GCA_034231615.1. Lineage (NCBI taxonomy): Eukaryota > Metazoa > Mollusca > Gastropoda > Stylommatophora > Philomycidae > Meghimatium > Meghimatium bilineatum. The sequence goes on along the minus strand of CM067320.1, from coordinate 3,985,336 downwards.
TACTGGTTGAACTAGGATAATGTACTATTGTTACTGGTTGAACTAGGATAATGTACTATTGTTACTGGTTGAACTAGGATAATGTACTATTGTTACTGGTTGAACTAAGATAATGCACTATTGTTACTGGTTGAACTAGAATAATGTACTATTGTTACTGGTTGAACTAGGATAATACACTATTGTTACTGGTTGAATTGATAACTAACAAATAATAAAACTAATGTAATGTTGGAATGATCAAATGATCATTTGTTGCTGTTTCTAATACAATGAAATAGAGTTGGTGAAACCATATCTCTGTATTTGAATTTGTTTTTGTGTGTTTATGTTGTTTGTGTTTATTTCTTGAAGAAAGTCCCAGTTGGACCTTAATGTGGAAAATGTCCTTGTCCCTTTGTTTCCTGTTATTTCTTTTTTATTGATATTTTGCAATGGTAGATAATGGTAACAAGTTGGAGTTTTTGTCACTTGGCAATAGGTAATAGGCAATTGGATAAAAATTGGTTAATTGAATGATTACAAAATATGGTGGTCTTTGAACAGAAATTAATCATATATTTTATGTTTGTAAAGTGGAATTTGCGCTTATTTAATTCCTGCATTATTCTGGTGCTATCACATGGATTTGAGAGCTGGAAAAGCTCTTTATCTTCAGAAAAGAAATTACTGAGTTTTGAGAACAAATGTCTTCATAGGATAACTAACACCCATTGGAGTGAATTCAAATCGAGTGATAAAATCAGAGAAGAGACACATCAAAACTTCATCACAGATGTTATCAGAAAATGCTGTTGGTCCTACATCGGGCATGTACTACGCGCAGACACCAACAGAATACACCACAAATCTCTTGAATGGATACCTACAGGCAAAAGAGCAAGAGGTAGACCAAAAGAAACACTCATAAGAACAATACTTAGAGAAAGTAAAACAATCAATATTCATACTATACAAGAACTGCACAGAATAGCTTTGAACAGACAGAATTGAAGAGATCTGACCTCTGCCATATGCGCTAACTTTAACACAAAAGGAAAATGAATGAATGAATGAAAGTGGAATTTCATTATAACAACTTGGTCTGGACCAATGAAATATGTATGTAATATCAGAAATTTGCTATATACAGTTGGTTGGTTAAATAAAAAAATACTTTTTAATGTATGCTCTGTTTAGCTGTGGACATTAGTCCAATGAGGGTACATCAGAGTTTTACAATCATAAAAATAGTGGTCACATTTCTGGTAATCCAGCCACCACAACCTCCATAATATATAGAAGTAGTTGTACAAATAATCAAGAATAAATATAAGTGGCGATACGTAATTGGGAAATATGTTATAAAAGGATATGCTATAAAGGGAATCCACTATACCATTGTTAAGTTTAGCTGCTTCTCCATTGTCAAACATCTTTCTGAGATAAGGAATCAACATAATCTGGATAAAATGTAGGCTTTGTTTAGTGGCATGTTTATCTTAGGGAATTTTAGATTACTATAAGATTGTTGGTCTGTCTGTAGATGGTTTGCTGAAGAAACTCGAAGAAATGGAGAGAACTGCTACAATGTACAGAGGCCTGATTGGTCAGACTCAGAAACTGCTGAAAGCTATTTTTGATTTGTCCCAGTCACACAAAGGTAAGGTGTTTGTGGGTTATTTTGTGTCACTAGAGGCTGAATGAGAAGTCAAAATGTATTTTCATGTATTGATGATGTATTTTCTATGCCGTGTAGTGATTGTTGATGTATTTCTGTATCTTATGACAATTGTTGATGTATTTTCTATGCCTCTTACAACAATTGTTGATGTATTTTCTGTTACTTGATGCATTTTATTATTTGTCTTGCAGTGATCATTGGTGTATTTCTATGTCCCGCATCAAATTTGCTATATTTATTTGATATTTTATTATATTCCTAGATGTATTTTCTCTGATGTGTTTTGCAGCGTTTGGTGATGTTTTTGTTGATATTGGTGTGAGAGAACCCCAGGCTGCTGCTAGTGAAGCCTTCAGCAAGTTTGGCGATGCCCACCGTAACATGGAGAAGTATGCTATTAGAATGTTGAAGACAGTACGACCCATGATTAGTGACCTCAATACCTTCTTACACAAGGCTGTACCAGACACAAGACTGACAGTCAAGAAGTACTTGGATTCCAAATTTGAGTATCTAGTGAGTGTCATGTCAGTCAATATTCTAATAGTTTATGAATTATTTTGTTTGTTTTCACCCTGATGCTTTACAAGAATTTGAGATGTTTTTCCAAATACAGTGGAGGGTAGAAGATAACGTAGTGGCTAGAAGAAGACATGGCTGGATAATGTCAAGGACTGGACAGAGTGTGAAGTTTCCAAACAGATCATCAGGTTGGTAGAGGATAGAGATGGGTGGAGATCTTTCTGCATCAAATGTCTCAATGTGACACCCCTATGACCTCCGACGGGTTATGGATTTTATTATTATTATTATAACAAGAAATTGATTTCTTGTACCTTCCAAAGATGGATGTGTTTGACCATTCTTACAAATACAATGATGACATAACACATTTTCAATCTCTTGGATTATTCTATGGAGAGCTGTGCGAAGGTAAACGTTCAAGAGGAGGGCAGAAAAGATGCTTCACAGATCACCTATGATCCTAGATCCTGGGGGACTACAGCACTTGATCGCTCAACCTGGCACACCCAGATCACTGCTGGCATTACTAAATTTGAAAAAGAAATAACACTGCAGACAAGAAGCGGAAGGACAATTCCGAAAACTCTCCTACCCTGAACCCTCAGCACTCCTGCATGCACGGCAATAGAACTTTCTGGGCACGAATTGGACTCATCCGGCATCTACGCACTCACAAACCAAATTACCAATTGGTTTTTTTTATTTGAATTTTTTATTTATTTATAACATAACTTGTTCATTGCATTTATTGTTTTTCATGGCATGCTCATCTTTGCTTGCGAAGGAGGAACATCACCATCAATCCCTTGACTACATCCTGCTGGAAATCTAGTAGGACTATTGTCCTGCTGCAAGAAAGAAGCATCAGGAGTTGTGAATGAACGCTGAAGAAGAGTAATTCTTGTACCTTTTTTGTATGTAATATGTAAGTTTCTTCAGAGATTTATTGCATACCCATATCTCTGTAGTGTGCACAGCTTTGAAGTGAAGATAATATATCTCTGTAGTGTGCACAGCTTTGAAATGAAGACAATATATCTCTGTAGTGTGCACAGCTTTGAAATGAAAACAATATATCTCTGTAGTGTGCACAGCTTTGAAATGAAGACAACATATCTCTGTAGTGTGCACAGCTATGAAATGAAGACAATATATCTCTGTAGTGTGCACAGATTTGAAATGAAGACAATATATCTGTAGTGTGCACAGCTTTGAAATGAAGGCAGTATATCTCTAGTGTGCACTTTAAAAAAAATAATCTCCTACTTAGAGAGGGTAAGCCTGTTTGTTTCCAGGGCTGAAAGGGGAGAAAACAAATAGCAGCACTGTTTACCTTCCATGCATGTCATAAGATGCGGCTAAAGAGTTATGGGGTGGAGTTGTCTATCTCATCCCATATGGGATCAAAGTGACCCAGAAACCATGCTGAAGTTGGATGTGTCAGGTTGAAAGCGGCAGATATCACAGCAAAGTTGTAAACATAATGCAATACATTCCTTCTCCGGACTACATCCTGCTAACCTGTAGTAGTTTGAGAACAAACTCAGAAGAAGAAAACGGGGTAAAAACATAATTGTAAAGAAGAAGTGCTGTAGGGTGTTCTCAAGATGAATGTCTCAGTATATCTGCATGTCATCTTCTATGGGTTTACCATTGTGTGATGGTTGATCTGATCAGCCGCTGGAAAGAGCTCAAGACCTTCCCACATGTGGATAAACTATTTTGGAGAGTAGAATGTATTTACCCTCTTCTGCTTCTTCCACCTTCAACAAGCAGTCTAACAATGAAAGTATTTGCAGTAATGCAGGCACTAAACTGGCTGAAATCGCAAGCCTATTCCCATGAATGAATACTAAGTGACACAAAGAATATGATTCAGACAGTCACAACATGTGATGTACATAGGGAATACAACATGTGATGTACATAGGGAATACAACATGTGATGTACATAGGGAATACAACATGTGATGTACATAGGGAATACAACATGTGATGTACATAGGGAATACAACATGTGATGTACGTAGGGAATACAACATGTGATGTACATAGGGAATACAACATGTGATGTACATAGGGAATACAACATGTGATGTACATAGGGAATACAACATGTGATGTACGTAGGGAATACAACATGTGATGTACGTAGGGAATACAACATGTGATGTACGTAGGGAATACAACATGTGATGTACATAGGGAATAGGAGGAGTCATTATAGAGAGCTAAAATGTTGGCCTCACTACAAAAAATCATGCTTGTCTTTGTCCCCCGTTGTGGAGAGAAATGAACGGGCTGACCAATTAGCTAATCTCGATGCCATAACACCATAGCATATGGACTGAGCAGACGTACTCAGTGCTCTTTTTTGAATCTGTATGACCACAGGATTTTGAGATACTTGAGTGTGAATATTGAGACTGCATGATTTGGGGGTGAGGATAGACATGGCTCTTAGGGGACACCTAACACAGATTTTAAAAATAGCAAAGTTGTCTGCCATCAATCTTCTTCTTCTTCTTTCCTTCCTCATTTACCCTTTATAGGTGTCGAGGGAGATACAATGTTCTTGTTTTCGCTTTTCTGGCAGCTTCAGATAATGTTATTTGGTGTTCGTGTAATGTCTCTTTGGTGTTGTCGATCCAGCGTACTCTAGGTCTACCCTTGGCTCTTCTTTTTGCTTCTCCTCTCTTTCATATATACTTTATAAACTAATAATTCACACTGCATTCTTTCCAGATGACCAAACCATTGTATCTGTTGGTTTTGTATGTATTGTAGAATTGATATGACACCCACTCTTTCTCTTAGGACATCTTTTCTAATTCTGTGTCCTCTGGTCACTCTTGTGGCTTTTCTCAGACATGTCATCTCTGTTGTAACCAGTTGTCTCTTATTTTTTGTTGTTACATTGATGTTTTGTTCTGCCATCAATGAGTGGGATTATTGACACAGTCAATGAGTGGGATTATTGACACAGCCAATGACCAGAACGATTACATTTATATTCATGCCAGAACATGCAGATGTTAATGAGCATGCTGATACTCTGGTGAGATTGGAAACAGTGGCAATAGATACATCAATAGATCAATCTGTCTTAGTAAATGCTTTAAGGTCCTCATCTGTTCAAAAAAGATTTTCAAAAGCGTGAAGCATGTCCACTCTAAAGACTGATAGAGATTAGTGTAAAGATCGGAACAGCCTGTAAAGAAAAACATAGTAGATATATGTAAAGTAAAGTAACCCATAACATTTATTAATGCCGTAGGGGTGTGAGATGGTAGCGATCTCACATTTCAGAGGCTCTGCAAATGAGGGTGGTAGCCATCTCTTCTCCCTTACAGTCTTTATTTCCTGGATTAATCCGGTACCCATTTAAGGCTGGATTGACCTGGGAGCCGTTGCGATCTGAAAAAATTATTTCTGCCTCAACTGGGGAATGAAACCAGGACCACTGATATGCGAAGCCAGTATGCTAACCACTGTGCTACGCGGCTCCCAGATATATTTGGAGACTGATAAATCAACATTGAACGCCGCTACACTCTAATGAATTTATTGAATCGGGGATCGGTGCATTTATCCAGTGTGCGCTGATGATAATCTACAGTTATAAGTAAATGTACCTGTATCACAGTTCTAAGATACATCATATTTTCTGTGTGTTTCAGTCTTACTGTTTGAAGGTCAAGGAAATGGATGATGAGGAGTACAGTTATACAGCATTACATGAGCCCTTGTACAGGATAGAGACTGGTAATTATGAGTACAGGTGAATGCTGTCTTCATTTTTAATCATAAGTATTGTCCTCACTTTCCACTTGTATGGTAACCAGTAACCATTTATGAGAATGTGGCCACTCTTTTCTTTCTAGGCATGTTATAAAAGGTGACTAAGGAAGGTATGGGTGATAGTCTGACAAACTGTCACCTGTAAAAAAAAAACCATCATTGAAACCACATTTTTTGTCTCAATTTCTTACATTTGTCTTCTATCACATGATCCCCATGTCTTCTATCACATGATCCCCATGTCTTCTATCACATGATCCCCATAGATGGTGAAGAGATGCAAGCTAGCATACAGTGTACCTGCATGCTCTCTTAAAGGAATGGTGAACTAGTTGGCCAAAAAGTGTATGACTCATGGCAGGATGTGATGATCCTGGGTTGTTGCCGCACTGGAATGCCTCCCTTCGGTGATGAAACATGCATCCATAACAACACCCCCCCCCCCACCATGCCTTCATGACAGAAAACCTTATGCATTTGAGTATCACCTCGGTTACTCAACTGAAGAGGAGCTATGCTTTCGTCAGACAGTCTATAGGTTGTGAAGAACTACCTGCTCACAGTTAAAAAGGGATTATTTCATGATCATCATGTGTTAAGCTACCTGCTCACAGCTGAAGGGATTATTTCAGCATCATCATGTTACCTGCTAACGGCTAAAAGGATTATTTCAGCATCATCATGTGTCGGTCTACCTGCTCACAGCTAAAAGGGATTATTTCAGCATCATCAAAGTGACATAGATTATACTTGTATTAGTTGTCTTTCACCTGAAATATTTTGTTTCTTTGTGTCTGCATAGAAAATTTTGGTCTGAGGACAGAACACAGAGAAACAAAATATTTTAATGATATCTCTTATAGCAGGACAATTGTCCAGAGTACGGAGATGTGCTGTGGCATCATTGTATGTGCCAATAACCTGACAACAGTCGTCTTCTGAGAACTCTCCATTGTGTCCTGTGAGCGTATTACTTAGTACTAGTTCTTACACTGTTAGTCGCTAAACCAGTCACAGTGTCGTTTCAGTGACACCAAATGGTTAAACCATGTTCTAATCTATTTCATTCAGAAAAGAAATCACATAGTCCATCTAGAAAATACTGAATACAAAACACGTAGGTTGATGGCTATTGATCTGCCTAGAATCTGTGATGTCTGTTTAATTACTGTTATGATTATATATCAAAAGGTTTAAACCTTAAGATAACTACTTTTTTTAAATTGGTTCCTAAAGTCCTGAATTAATTTTGAAAAAAAAGAAAAAATCAGACAGCAAACAGGATTCGACCCAGGTCCACTAAGATGGCTTGTTGAAAGTCATGACTAAAATATCATACGTTTTTTAGGGATGCGGTGTGGTTGAAGACGGAAGATGTAGTGACTCAAGGTGCAGGCAATTTGGTGCCAACTGAGCAGGCCTGGTTCAAATCCTGTTTGCTGTATGATTTTTCTTTATTAATAAGTCCTCGATGCTTCTATATTAGATGAATTAATTTTGAAGAAAGAAAAAATTGGGTGCATGCCTTATTTTACATTGAACTTTGTTTTTTTACAATGAGTATTTAATAAAATTTGAATATGTTTTGTATGGATGGATAGACATCTAAAATATCACGCAAACTTGCACAAATTGTTACAGTGACCTAGTTGTTGAGTACATTTGATTTACTTTACAGAAAATTTAAAGTCAATTCACATTGTCTTCCTACTAAAAGCTTTGAAATTAGTCAAAAAAAGGAATGTTGTCCAGGGGTATGGGCAGAGAAGACCAAGAGAAAAGTTGCTTGACAATCTGGCATTGTGGCATGAGAGAACATCGGTATCGGAAATGATTGACAGTACATGAAATGGAATGCTGTGGAAAGATATGATAACCAACTACATGTATCATTAGAAGAAGGATCTTAAGGGCACATCATTATATACCACATTTCTGCATCAAAAATAATAAAGAATCTCATGTGTTTATCTCATGACAAGAAGATAAACCTCATAAAAATAATCCTGGTTGTGTTAATCTCATGACAAGATAAAACTCCATACAAAAATAATCCTGGTTGTGTTAATCTCATGACAAGATAAAACTCCATACAAAAATAATCCTGGTTGTGTTAATCTCATGACAAGAAGATAAACCTCCATACAAAAATAGTCCTGGTTGTGTTAATCTCATGACAAGAGGATAAACCTCCATACAAAAATAATCCTGGTTGTGTTAATCTCATGACAAGAAGATAAATCTCCATACAAAAATAATCCTGGTTGTGTTAATCTCATGACAAGAAGATAAATCTCCATACAAAAATAATCCTGGTTGTGTTAATCTCGTGACAAGAAGTTAAATCTCCATACAAAAATAATCCTGGTTGTGTTAATCTCATGACAAGAAGATAAACCACCATACAAAAACCATTGTTACTTGTTTATTTTAGATTAATTTTAAGATGCAGACAAGAAGCCAGGTCCAGGTTTGCTAAAATGAGGTCAGATGTTCTTGTCAAGATGGAATTGCTGGATCAGAAACATGGTAAATATTTCACTTGTGTCATTTGTTTTTTACTGTTAATTTTGTTTTGTGCTGTCTTTTACATGAGTTGTGCACAATTTCTTCTTGTTGTTCATAGTTTAACAAGTCTATATAACAAGTCTAATTGTCTCAATAAATGTTGCTGTATTTGAAAGTACCTCAGTGCTCCCATACAACTTTCCGTGGATATCAGTCTCTGTAGGCTAGTGTTATTCCTTTAAGTAGTGTAGTGTAAGGCAGTCTTGCAGGATATGTTCTATGGTCTGTGCTGCCTGCCCACATGGACACAGAGGTGATGGAACCAGTTTTAGTCTATGTAAGTGACTGTTTAGTCTGTTCTGTCCTCATGTGGATGATGGTAACTTGCTCAGCTCTGTCAAGATAGTGATAGTTGTCTATTTGGTGGTTGACTTTACTTATAGCTTTGATGAGGGTGCTCTTTTTGTAGATTTCTTTTTGTTCCTGTGTTGCTCCATTTTTTGCTTGCATATCTGCCTTTTCGTTACCTGATATCCACTGTATTATCAACAATATAAGAAAAAGGTAATCTTCTTTTTTTTGGCCGTTTCATGAGACAGGCAGGTTTAGAGAACATAGTCACAACAGGCAAAATTGAAGGCAACAGAGACAGAGGGCGACAACGTGAGAAAATATTAAGACAGTTTGACAGCCTGGCACGGCAAGGAAACAACAACGACCTTGATACATAATACTATGGGGCCAGAGAGCTGTGGAGAGCCATGACCGCCTACGCTAGCAGGCATGGCACCTGATGATGATATCCACTGTAGTACTACCCTTCTTTTGATGCTCACTTCTCGCATGGCTTCCTTCAGGTCTGGCAGTTTATCGCTGTCAAGAGCTTGTAGGACAGACATAGCATCAGTAAGAAACACCACCTGTTGACACCTGTTGTACTTGAGTGATGTACACAATTGTGTGTGTGTGTGCAGATGAGCAACATTGTTGATTCCAGCAACACAAGCTGGGGTAACATTCTCATGTCAGATGTATATGAAGTACAAAGCAAGTAAAACCCTTTATCTGGAAGTATATGGAGGATACAGTATTATGTCTATATTTTTAGGGATGATATGGTCAGTACCTGCTGAATATCTGTGGTATTCCTGACAGATGCAAGGTCAGTGCTTCAAGCTCTCCAGTCTGGAAAACTAACAGACTTACAAAAATTACTTAATCAACTATCTTATGGTAGGGTATCCACTCTCACTGTGGAATACCAGGAAATGAAAAATCAGACAAATTGGCTAAGGAAAGTGCTGCAGAAGATCAACCAGATATACCAATCACCTACCATCAGAAAAAACAGATGATCAAGTCAATAAGAAAGCCACAAACACCAACACAAGATGACTATCATATTATGAACAGATCGGAACAATGTGTAATTCTACATCTCAGAACGGAACACAACCGACTCTCCAGTCACATGTATACAAAGTTCAAGATTGGCAACACAGCCTTGTAGACAGGCAGCACAGAGTACCAACATATACTTCAAGAGTGTTCTGAGTATGAAACGCTGAGGCAGACATATTGGCCAGAGGAAACAACACTGGAATCAAAGCTCTATGGGACACTGTATGAACTACAAAAGACAGTGAGTTTTATTCAGGAGACAGAATTACACATATAGACATGTTTCATATGAACGAAAGAAGAATTTAAAAAAAATTTATAAGCCGTCCATGCTTAGCAGGATTGCTTCTTATTTTTGCTTAATGACCATCTGCGAGACGTAAAAGGCCATACATACACAGTACATGTTTATTTTCTCTGTTCCCAGTGCAAGATATAGTCTTTCAACTTCAGAAATTTGTGACTGCTATGGCAAAATATCACACAGATTGCCACAGTGTCCTGCGGAATGCTGTCGTTTTCCCCATTGAGGTGGAACTGTGTGGAGGCACATTCACCTATGACACAGCCAACAATTTCAATGATGGTGCTGATGATGAGGACGAGGAGGATGAAGATGATGATGAAGAGGTCAGACCAGTAGAAGCACAGAACCCGCATGGTGTTTTGACTGGAGACTTACTAGGGGATTAACAATTTGTCAATATCTCTATGTACAATTGAATGGCTGTGTGTGCTAGAAGACAGTTTAGTGCATGTTTTGGGGGCTATTTTCAACATAGGTACAGTTGACTTGGTGATTGTGTACAACTTTAGTACATGTGACTAGGTAATTGGGTACAGCTTTAGTACAGGTGACTTGGTGATTGTGTACAACTTTAGTACAGGTGACTTGGTGATTGGGTACAACTTTAGTACAGGTGCACTTGGTGATTGTGTACAAGTTTAGTACAGGTGACTTAATGATTGTGTACAACTTTAGTATAGGTCCACTTGGTGATTGTGTACAAATTGCTAACCTGAAATAATTTTTTGGAGGGAGAGGATAAATAATGATAAAACTGACTTTTATTATTTACAAAGTCTTCAATTTATTAACATTAAACTTTGAACTCCCCCTACCCCCCCCAACCCAAAGACAGATGTGTCTGGCCATTGGCGCATATAGAACTGCGACACAATGCATTTTCATTGTCTGAAGTACATCCTGTTGGAAATCTAGTAGGACCATTGTCTCTCTTGTGCTACACAAGAGTTTGAGAATGAATGCTGAAAAAGAATTATTTCCTAAGAATCAGAAATTGTTTATTTCATGTCGGTTTTTTTCCCTGAATATTGATGTGTACCCATATCAACTGAAATGTTGCAGTAGAAGTGTTGAGAAATATTGATTATTGATTCACCAAAGTTATTTATAACTTGTAAACAGATATTAATATTCTATAACAGAAGTCCCAGACGCTTTCTATGCAACCGTTTCTATACAAATATTTATAAATGCAATAATTTTATTGAGGGATGTATTTTTATATTTTGTGAATATTTACATTTTTATGCCTACTGTCTTGTTTTAATTTATGTGACTTGCGGTTAGAATGTTAACATTGCATTGATAGTACGTCACAATTTTGGATTCCAGACTTATGTAAGGACAGCCCGGCCGAGCCCAGTTTACAATAACCTATAATGACAGATATGAACAAATATTGCAGAATTGGGGTGCAGTAAAATCCCATTATAACAACTTGATCTTAACCAACAAAATATGTATGTAATAACAGAAATTTGCTATAACAAAATATGTATGTAATAACAGAAATTTGCTATAACAAAATATGTATATATAATACAGAAATTTGCTATATAATAATAATAAAACCCATAACCTGTCAGGGTTGTAGGGGTGTCACATTAAGACATCAGGGTTGTAGGGGTGTTACATCAAGACATCAGGGTTGTAGTGGTGTCACATTATGATATCAAGGTTGTTGGGGTGTCACATTGAGACATCAGGGTTGTAGTGGTGTCACATTGGGACATCAGGGTTGTAGTGGTGTCACATTATGATATCAAGGTTGTTGGGGTGTCACATTGAGACATCAGGGTTGTAGTGGTGTCACATTATGATATCAAGGTTGTTGGGGTGTCACATTGAGACATCAGGGTTGTAGTGGTGTCACATTATGATATCAAGGTTGTTGGGGTGTCACATTGAGACATCAGGGTTGTAGGGGTGTCATAATTGAGACACCAGAGTTGTAGGGGTGTAACATTGAGACACCAGGGTTGTAGGGGTGTCACATTGAGACACCAGGGTTGTAGGGGTGTCACATTGAGACACCAGGGTTGTAGGGGTGTCACATTGAGACACCAGGGTTGTAGGGGTGTCACATTGAGACATTTGGTGCTGAAAGATCTCAACATATCTTTATCATCTATTGCCTACTGAATTATTGCAATGGATAATTAAAGAGATGAGATGACATCTAGCATGGTTTGGTAATCAGAGAGAAGAGATGACATCTAGCATGGTTTGGTAATCAGAGAGGAGAGATGACATCTAGCATGGTTTGGACATGATATCTTGTGAAAGCAATAAACATTACAGCAGGGAACTGTGGAAGAAGCAGAGTAGGACAAATAACAATTTTCACAGACAACATCAAGGACCAGACAAGATTTTTTTCTCACTCGTTCACATCTTTGAAGATAGAAATCACTGGATGACTGTGTATTGATATAGCCAATGTGATAACCCTATGGCCCTGAGAGGTCATGGGTTTATAGTTGCAGTAATATCAAGTACCATCCTGATGAATTTGTAAACCTCACACCCTGTCCAGTCTTTGATAATATCTAGTCATATCTTCTGGTCACCTCATCTTCTTCCATCCTCCACATTGAAGAACATCTTTTGCCATTTATTAGCGAAAACCATTTATTGGCCAATCATTGGTCATAAATATATTTTTTTAAATAAATACAATACAAACAATAAAGAGTAAATATAATTGAGGATTTTGAATAGTTGTGTTAACCTTAGGCACGCTGTGTTTACAATTATGCAATTTTTCTTGTACCTCTGACTGCTGCGGAATTGTTTTTTGAAATGTTGTGCAATTGCCTGTGGCTGTTTTGAAATCGCGATAACGTCTTTGCTGTTACAGATATTTAAATAATATTTGCACATATAAATAAAGAATTAAATTCTGCATATATTGGTGTAAGGTTTGTTTGTGTGTATGTGTGATACGAGACATGTGAGAAAGTGATAAAGTCAAATTTAGACCTATCTTGATCTAGACCTACCGTATTTTTGGTCGATCGTAAGCTGTGAATTCTGTTGACTATTATATATTTTACATAATGGAAACATGGTAGAATAATTTAATAATCACATATGAAGAACATACCTGTCAACTTTTCCGCTGTTTAATCTGTTGAAAAGATAATTTCACTGAATACAATACTATTGACAGATAGTATAATAAATACGATTCACTGTCTTGTTGATTCGCCATGATGCAGAAGACTAGAAATTGCTTGAATTTCCATCTCAAAATCACTACATATCATTCTCCACACCAATCTGCCATCACAAACAAAATGGTGTCAAATTGTCTTCCCAGTGTTGGCATCACATTCTGTCAAAAAGCTACCGATCTTGATTTTTCAAGATTTTTTGTTCGGTATCAGGTTTACAGAAGCGGGCGGTTGATTTAAACTTCAGCAATCAATATATGCCACAATTCTGGCGAAATGCTTTGCCCCAATTGTAAGCACAGCGTGCTAAAAGGTTAAATAATAAATTTATTGTAAAATGATGCACTATAGAGTGACTGCACTGTGTAAGGTAATGGAGTTGTGAGAAGATGATGATGTGTACTCTGGTTGTGACATGGTAAATAGCACGACCAAGTACATGAATACATGTAGAATAATGTTGTTGATGAGTGGTATCCATGGGAAACTACAACACAATCAATTTTATAGTTCACAAAAAATATAGCTAATAGTTTACACAACAGGCTGAATCATTGTTTCAACCAGTAAGTCTTTCTCAAGAAGAAATACAGGACAGAGAGAACAGACAATACAAATTATAATGCAAATGGATTAAGCAGCTGACCAGGAGTGATCAATGAAGCATGTTAGTAAACATCCGTCATCTAGGTAATGTGCAATATTGGTATTTATTGTCTGTTCTCTGTTTTTCGTGTATTTATTCTTGATAAAGATCTTTTCGTTGAAATGTTAATTCAGCCAACTTTATAAATTATTAACTATATTTTGTCTCTGTTAGCCTATACTTTTTTTTGGTGTTAGTTTATTTTGTGATCTATTAACTATATTTTTTCATCTGTTACTTTATTTTGTGATCTATTAACTATATTTTTTCCTCTGTTACTTTATTTTGTGAACAACAATATCTATTACATTATAATTTCCGTTAATACTTATTGGAAAAAAGATTTACTGTAGTCATGTCTGTTATTGATGGGTGTTTATGTCTGTTGTCTGTTATCATATAAATTCTGATGATTAGTCAGTGTTTATGTCTGTGGTCATATAAATTCTGTTGATTGGTCACTTTTTATGTCTCTTATCATATAAATTCTGATGATTGGTCAGTGTTTGTCTGTGGTCAGTGATCATATATATTCCAATGATTGATAAGTGTTTATGGCTGTGGTCAGTAAATGTATACATTCCAATGATTGGTCAGTGTTTATATTTGTGGTCAGTTGTCATATGCATTCTGATGATTGGTTAGTGGTCAATAATATAGTACAATGGTTGGTCAAAGTGTATGTATGTGAAGAGTGGTCATATATATTCTGATCATTGGTCACTTTTGTATGTCTGTGGTCAAATATATTCTGTTGATTGGTCAATGTTTGTAGTCAGGAGTCATATATATATATATATAAATGATTGGTCAATGTTTGTATGTCTGTGGTCAAATATATTCTGATGATTGGTCAATGTTTGTATGTCTGTGGTCAAATATATTCTGATGATTGGTCAGTATTTATGTATGATAATATACATTGAATGTTTTGTTATATTAATGCAGGGATTATAATAGAATAAAGTGCACTTAAAGTATCATTACTTCTAATTGAATTTATAGCTTTCATTGTGTCCTGTCCTAGATGTTTTAACAATCTCTGAAGAATTGACTCAAGTTAACAATCTCTCAATGAAGAATTGACTCAAGTTAACAATCTCTCAATGAAGAATTGACTCAAGTTAACAATCTCTCAATGAAGAATTGACCCAAGTTAACAATCTCTCAATGAAGAATTGACTCAAGTTAACAATCTCTCAGTGAAGAATTATCAGAGAATTGAATACTCAGAAATTCCTAAAAGAAAATTTAGTATTGGTAACTAATATGTAGTTGAATGGTAGTCAATAAACTATTTTAGCTATACAGTTGACAAAGCCCTACTAGCAGAAAGTGAACAGGAGCTGTAGTCATGTGATGTATTCTATTTAGAATGCTTGAGACTAACGGAAATTGAACCAGTCCGTTCTAACGGCACGGAATCGTCTGGCAACTAGAGTAAATGTGTTTTTCTGTACTTGACTAACCGCATCTCAAAAAAAAAATTAAAAAAAATATTAAATTTTGTCAACATTCAAACTGTGTACTCAAGTCACTGAGAACGGACCAATCAAGACAAGGTGTATTACAAAAACAACAAACATCCCGTACAGGTATTGAAGTATCCTCAGTAACACAAACATATAACATCCATATTAGTACTACAACGGCCAATAGGTCTTTTAACTATAAATAATATAGAGACAGTACAATTTTGCTTCAAATAATAGCTTATACAAGTAAAGTCTTTCTAGAACGTAGCCTTCCTTATGAATCTCCTGAAATCCCCGTTGTCTCTGGCAAGTTGTCCTGCATCCTTTAGCGACATGTGCATGCATTTCTGAATATCTCTTGACGTTTTAGTCGACCGTTGCCTCTTATGCCGTCTATCGTCCCCTCCAATAATACTCTTTCTATGCCATCCTGTCTCTACACATGGCCGAAAAAAACCTAACTTCCTTTTTAATATGCTGTTTAAAAGCCAGCCTTATTGAATGTTGATTTTTTGTAGCCCGTCTTGGTTGGTCTTCGCTGCTGTCCATGGTTCTCTCAGGACTCTCCTATAGCTCTTCATTTTGAAAGTTTATATTCTCTTGACTGTAGAATAAGAGCTACAAATACTAATTTCAACACGTAGTCAAATAAAGTGTGGAATACGGAAAAACATCCATAAATACAACCATTTTTCATCATTAGCAAAACTGAGGAGAAACCATTACATAAAAATATATCAAGTGATACAAGTAGATCATTATCAATATCTTGAATACATAATCACAAATGATGGCAGATGTGAAACAGAAGCTATAAGCAGAATAGGAATGGCTAAAAGCACTTTCAATGGTATTAGGAAAATATTGACATCTAAACAAATTACAAACAAGCTAAAAATGATAATTATAAAATGCTATATCTGGAAAGTGGTAAATTAGAGGCAACAGAGATGTGGTTCTACAGAAGAATGCAGAGAATATCATGGACTGCCAGAAAAACTAATGTGGAGGTGTTGAAAGAATCAAAGGCGAAACGGACCTTAATCAATAAAAGAAAAAGACAATCATCATTTTTTTTTGGCCACTTCATGAAACAAAGATTTTTAGAGAACAGTCACAACAGGCAAGATTGAAGGCAACAGAGACAGAGGGCGACAACATGAGAAAATATTAATACAAGGTAACTGCGTGAAACGTAACAACATTTTGTCAATTTAATTTTTACAAAATTATATTGTAATTTGTATGTTTTCTTGTGTGCACATCATTTCCCACTAGTTTTAGATATAGTCTGTCGTGTCTGATTGAAACGATTATATTAACCTGTATAATATGTGAGAAAATATTAGAAAGTTTGATAACCTGGCACGGCAGGGAAACAACAAGCTTGATACATAACACAGAAGACAGAGAGCTGTGGAGAGCCATGAACGCCTACGCCAGCCTGCATGGCACCTGATGATGATAATGATGATATCTACTTTAAAGTAGGCCTATGGTTCAGAAACATGGACAATGAGCAAACAGCTAGAAAACACATTTGATACCTTTGAGATGTGGATATATAGAAGAATAGGGAGAACATCATGGAAAGAGAAGAAAATGAACAGAAGTTCTTTCAACACTGCCTATGAGAAAAAGAACTATTAAAGGAAATAAGGATCAAACAAATAAAATGTGGACACATTAAAAGATATGACAACTTGTTAAAGATCTTACTTGAGGATAATAATAATAATAATAATAGGACACATAACCCGTCAAAGTAGTAGATGTGCCACACTGGATACATAACCTGCCAGAGCAGTAGATGTGCCACACTGGATACATAACCCGTCAGAGCAGTAGATGTGCCACACTGTATACATAACCCATCCGAGTAGTAGATGTGCCACACTGGATACATAACCCATCCGAGTAGTAGATGTGCCACACTGGATACATAACCCATCAGAGTAGTAGATGTGCCACACTGGATACATAACCCGTCAGAGTAGTAGAAGTGCCACACTGGATACATAACCCGTCAGAGTAGTAGATGTGCCACACTGGATACATAACCCGTCAGAGCAGTAGATGTGCCACACTGGATACATAACCCATCAGAGCAGTAGATGTGCCACACTGGATACATAACCCGTCAGAGCAGTAGATGTGCCACACTGGATACATAACCCATCAGAGTAGTAGATGTGCCACACTGGATACATAACCCGTCAGAGTAGTAGATGTGCCACACTGGATACATAACCCATCAGAGTAGTAGATGTGCCACACTGGATACATAACCCGTCAGAGTAGTAGATGTGCCACACTGGATACATAACCCGTCAGAGTAGTAGATGTGCCACACTGGATACATAACCCGTCAGAGAAGTAGATGTGCCACACTGGATACATAACCCGTCAGAGTAGTAGATGTGCCACACTGGATACATAACCCGTCAGAGCAGTAGATGTGCCACACTGGATACATAACCCGTCAGAGTAGTAGATGTGCCACACTGGATACATAACCCGTCAGAGTAGTAGATGTGCCACACTGGATACATAACCCATCAGAGTAGTAGATGTGCCACACTGGATACATAACCCGTCAGAGTAGTAGATGTGCCACACTGGATACATAACCCGTCAGAGTAGTAGATGTGCCACACTGGATACATAACCCGTCAGAGTAGTAGATGTGCCACACTGGATACATAACTCATTAGAGTAGTAGATGTGCCACACTGGATACATAACCCGTCAGAGCAGTAGATGTGCCACACTGGATACATAACCCGTCAGAGCAGTAGATGTGCCACACTGGATACATAACCCGTCAGAGTAGTAGATGTGCCACACTGGATACATAACCCGTCAGAGTAGTAGATGTGCCACACTGGATACATAACCCGTCAGAGTAGTAGATGTGCCACACTGGATACATAACCCGTCAGAGTAGTAGATGTGCCACACTGGATACATAACCCATCAGAGCAGTAGATGTGCCACACTGGATACATAACCCGCCAGAGCAGTAGATGTGCCACACTGGATACATAACCCGTCAGAGCAGTAGATGTGCCACACTGGATACATAACCCGTCAGAGCAGTAGATGTGCCACACTGGATACATAACCCGTCAGAGCAGTAGATGTGCCACACTGGATACATAACCCGTCAGAGCAGTAGATGTGCCACACTGGATACATAACCCATCAGAGCAGTAGATGTGCCACACTGGATACATAACCCATCAGAGCAGTAGATGTGCCACACTGGATACATAACCCATCAGAGTAGTAGATGTGCCACACTGGATACATAACCCATCAGAGTAGTAGATGTGCCACACTGGATACATAACCCGTCAGAGTAGTAGATGTGCCACACTGGATACATAACCCGTCAGAGTAGATGTGCCACACTGGATACATAACCCGTCAGAGAAGTAGATGTGCCACACTGGATACATAACCCGTCAGAGTAGTAGATGTGCCACACTGGATACATAACCCGTCAGAGTAGTAGATGTGCCACAATGGATACATAACCCATCAGAGTAGTAGATGTGCCACACTGGATACATAACCCATCAGAGCAGTAGATGTGCCACACTGGATACATAACCCATCAGAGTAGTAGATGTGCCACACTGGATACATAACTCATCAGAGTAGTAGATGTGCCACACTGGATACATAACCCATCAGAGTAGTAGATGTGCCACACTGGATACATAACCCATCAGAGTAGTAGATGTGCCACACTGGATACATAACCCATCAGAGTAGTAGATGTGCCACACTGGATACATAACCCATCAGAGCAGTAGATGTTCCACACTGGATACATAACCTATCAGAGTAGTAGATGTGCCACACTGGATACATAACCCATCAGAGTAGTAGATGTGCCACACTGGATACATAACTCATCAGAGTAGTAGATGTGCCACACTGGATACATAACCCATCAGAGTAGTAGATGTGCCACACTGGATACATAACCCATCAGAGTAGTAGAGGTGCCACACTGGATACATAACCCATCAGAGTAGTAGATGTGCCACACTGGATACATAACCCATCCGTGTAGTAGATGTGTCACCTGGATACATCAGCACAAAAAGGCCCCCAAACATCTCTGTCTTCAGCCAACCAGACAAGTAGAACAGTCATGACCAGACCATTCCTTGATATGAATCCAAAATTTGTTTTCTAATGTTTGTCCTTGAATGTTCCTTGCAAAATAATTTTATAGAGTGAGTTGTGTCTCGTGACATATTCAAACCAAACATGTTTATTTGTCTTGTTTTCTATATAACTAATTCTTAACAAACATCTGTAGCACTTGTATTCAAAAGTCTTAATCCTTCTTCCCATTTCTGCATTGAGTATATAACTTTCACATCTGTATAACATATAAATACATGAATATAAACAAAACATGAATATAATATACAATCTTGTAATGAACAAAACATGAATACAATATACTATCTTGTAATGAACAAAACATGAATACAATATACAATCTTGTAATGAACAAAACATGAATACAATATACAATCTTGTAATGAACAAAACATGAATACAATATACAATCTTGTAATGAACAAAACATGAATACAATATACAATCTTGTAATGAACAAAACATGAATACAATATACAATCTTGTAATGAACACAAAAATCAAACACATACATCAAATTCAGGCACATTGTTTCTCTTTCCAAAATATTCATACACTATTACAGAAATAAGGCTAGCATGTATATCATTAAAAACTTGCACAAAAATATGCAAAAAACAAAAATCGCAGAATGATAAGTAGTTTTCAATATAGTGGAATCCCATTATAACGAATTGGTCAGGGCTGTCAGAATTTATATGTAATAACAGAATTTTGTTATACACGGTTATGACAATAATTAACATACATTATGTCACTCAATTACCATGTCCTGTCTCTTGTGCCTGTTACGTCCCATGTTGAATTCCTGTCCATGATGTAATCACTGCGTATAAACTAAGAGAATGATCTATCAATTTTCACATCTCCGCTGTGAAGTATCAGTTGTTTCTTCTGAAACATCAACAGATGCAATCTTTCTGCAAATTACTTTCATTGTAAATTCATGTTGGCCTTTCAACTTCTTTCATCCAGGCCTGACTTAATTTAAGGTCAGTATGCTGGCCTAGGATTTAATTACAAACAAACTAAAAATGAGAATTATAAAATGCTATATCTATTTTATGTAGGCATATGGTTAAGAAACATGGACAATGAGCAAACATTTTATACCTTTGAGATGTGGATATATAGAAGAATAGGGAGAACATCATGGAAAGACAAGAAAATGAACAGAGGTTCTTTCAACACTGCCTATGAGAAAAAGAACTCTTAAAGGACATTTTCTTGCTTTTCAATAAGAATAGGTCCTGAAATAAGAATATTTCTGCTATTTGCTTGCTGGAATTACATTGCTTGCTGGATCATGTTGCTTGAATGTCTTCTTATTTGGGCTTCCTAATGTTTATTTTCTGATGATAGTTAAAGCTTGTAAATGCCAACATTTTGTTGTTGTTTGCCTTCAGGATTGTTAGTGTCTTTCTTTATTTTTTCTTTTTGCTTTATATATACCACTTTGTGCCTTGCAGATTAGGATTAGAAGAGTTCTCTGGAGATTACTTTTTGTGTTCTTCATATGTTTGTTTTAGTTGACCCTTTATTTCTGTAATCCACCATTTGCAAGTTCGGCCCCTGGCTTTGTATCCATCCTGTGTATATATTAATTCTTTTTGAGGGACACTGATGGTAGTATGGAAGCATATGAAAACCACTTATCTGTTGTCTTCTGATGAAATCCAGGATTGGCATTCTGTTTGTTTAGTCTTCTGATTTTTTATTTCTGATCCTATCTCTTAATGTTACTTCGAGGATTCTATGTAGACAAGCCATTTCCACTGTAGCAAGTTTTCATTTGGCTTCTGATGTTAATGTCCATGTTTGACATTGGTAGCACAGTGATAGTATGATTGTATATTACTGTGCAGTTTTGATGTTCATGTTCGCATATATATTTTTGAAAATAGGATACATCTGCCCCCAGATCTGGTATTCTATGTTCGATTTTGTTTGCGTTTTTCCCTTTTCTTTCACCAGTTTAAGTTAATGGTCATCAATAAGAATACTGGTGTTTCCTTGTTTTAGTGATTGACATTCCTTCGGTTTGTGTCTGTGATTATCTTCATGTTACAGTCCGTTGTGTGCAGTCTATTTATATGTTGTTCTTCTTATGTTCATATCTACACAAACAATGTTGTTTCTGGAGATTATTGAATGTCAGCTTCTGAGAACTCTCCATGTTTCATACAAGCGTTTTTTTACAAGCGATTGGTTAGTGTGCTTGATGAAATATCATGTGGGGTGGAAAGGGAACGCAATGCTCTTAGCGAACCCAGGGTTAGCAGATAACCAAGATCCCAAATGTACCTTCTTGTGGTGCACCCTGGAAACAGAAATACAGCGGTTCGTGCTGATTCTGGCCAAATCATTTGGGGATTGTGTCCGAGAATGTGGAGGTAGCAGATGGAAAGAGATTTGGCTGCATAAAAGACAGGCAATATCTCAGACACCGCCAGCACCAACACATGCAGCGGCACTGTCGAGACACAGTGACGCTAGTCAGTCCAGTCTGAACATTGGAGGGGCGGCCAATGAAAAAGGCACCAAAAAAGGTAGATGCATGGTGAGAGACAAATAGATTTCATACTGAGTACAACGAAAGGGCAGAACAGCGCTAAAGTCAGTGCCAACTGCAAATAGAAAGGGAAAACATTTCAAGGAAATGGGAAATACCAGCTTGAGACAGGTTTCTAGTTACCTATGCTCCTTATGGCAGAGACGCCCAATCATGGGCATCCAGCAAAGCAAGAAGACCTGACCTAACTCTAAAGTTGAGCTTTCCTATACCGGAAACATGCTCATGAAGAGAAAGGGTTACATACCTGATGGGCTCAGGAGAAAAAGGCACAACGAAGGCAGTCCTGGCCCAACTCTACTGTCAAGCTTTCCTATACCGGAAATACACTTGCAGAGAGAAAGTGTTCAGTACCCGATGGGTCCAGGCACTATTGGGACAAGGTCGCTCAGCTCGAGAATGTCTTGCTCTCAAACGCGTGGTGTGAGACTCGAACTATGGCGAGGGGTTCACGATGTCGGTAAATGACACCTCGGCTAAGAAGGCGAAAGAGCCAGGGTCCAACTCTTCTGTTGAGTTCTTCCTCATACAGAACCAGGCTCGCGGAAGAGAAACGGTTCAGTACCCGATGGGCACAGGCACAGTATGTCAAATTACATGAGGCATGTTCATAGACGGTGGAACACCTCGTGCGAGATAGACGTGAACAACAATCGTCTTGGCAAAGAGTCACTACACACCTGCGTGCCCGGCGATAGATAGACAGGCTGTCACGGACTAGGGAAGCCTACCCGAATTAAAGGCATGACGAAAATAGATGTGCTGGACCTCGGACGTCCAGACCACAGAGTGGCCAACTGAGGTGCAAATAACAGTTTTACTATGGAACTTGTAGCACAACATACTTCACGCTCCCCGGCGGAAATCATATGATACATTCGTTATGGTTATATGAGAGCGAACGAAGAAGAAGAAGAAATATCATGTGCTTCATATTTCTGCTGTAGATTTTCATGTTTTTATTCATCATCTCTATTAACATTTGTTTAGTTTCAAAAGATAAATACTTACGTTTTATGACAGTAGCAAAACCCATTTTAATAACAAGACGTTTTTCCAACAGGCAAGCAAAGTGAGTGTTGTGTGTTTACTTCAGATTTCTGATGAATCAAATGTGAGGTCACCTGCTTAAAGACCCTATCAATTCTCAGCGTGATTAGTGTGTGTGTGTGACAAAATGACCATCGACAATAACACGGTCAAATTTAATTTAAACATGCATCGTAAGACTTGTAGGCTAAATTAGAAATCATTCAACTTGACTTTTCCTGTGACTTTCATTGTCCGTTGACACAAAGTGACCAATTAAATTACATGAAGAGTCAAATGTCTCACTTTAAAAGTCAAGTTTATTTTACTTGCTATCACATCTTATCTATTTGTACTCCTCACCTTCTTCTGTGCACTTTCCCCTCCTCATTTACCACTACCTTCTTTCCATACCCTCTTCTTCCCTGCTATGTTGCTCCATCTTTGCTTCCTCCACTATCTATTCGCTATCTCTCCTTTTCTTTCCTCCCTATCATAACCATGTTTGTCTCCATGTAAGATTCATTGTACTGTTGTCATTTGTTTGTCCTGATAAAGGCTTTTTAATTGAAACGTCCTCTGTCTCTGTATCTTGTTGTTAGGTTGCTTTATGTTTTATTTTGATAACACTTCTACCTATTTTTGTTTATCTTGATATTTGCACTGTGTTACTCCAACCACCTACTTCCTGTTTAGGGTTGTTACCCTACAATGGAATATTTCTCACTTTAAAAGGATGGATACGATGGAAACTGTATATTCGATGCATGACCCTGGGCATACCTGTACTGAACAGGTCTTTGTCCAAATGAACTGCCATTTAACAATGTGTCATGCTGTTCTGGTTGAATGCCTCAAGGGCACATGATGTTGAAGTCTTTTGTGCAACTTTTCAAACATACACATGGGTCAAATTTAGTGTACTTTTTTTCCAGAAACAAATTGTAATAGTCTATCTATCTATCTATTCGCTAAACCCTTTGCTGCCTGTCAGCGTCAGAAGAGTTTTCTTGAGATGGCCCTTAGTCGTCTCCTGAATACTCTTCATTTTACTACGAGCTATTGTATTCTCACAGACGGTGTGCTAATCCTGTCTCAGTGTTGTATCAGGAAATTCACATGGCTACACCGCAATCTCTAACTAACACATACAGAAAAAAACCCACATATTCCATGTGAATAGTCCTGAAACATTGAACTGGACTACCATTTGTGGTCACAAGAAATAACACAGCTGTTACTTCGCACCATTTTACAGTAATAGTGAACAGAGATAATTGCTATAAATATTTGATATATTATAAATGCTTTATTATATATTTAAAAAAATTAAGACAAAGAGTTAAATAACGGGGATTTTGGAAAGTGTCGTTAAAGAGGGAAATTAGTTTTTAAAAAATGGATTTGTGGAAACGGGATTCCCCCCCTGTAGTTCTAATTCTGTTTAAAAACAAAAAAGTTGTTTCCAATTAAAATAATATTAACAGTGGTTACTGTAAAATAAAACATATTCTGCATTGAGGAATCAACAAATTTGGAAAAATGGAAATAAATAAACATGACATTGTTATTCTCGTGATCAAGTCTTGCATATAATAACATCAACAAAGCACGACCACAAACTCATGTCATCATTTAGTTAGAGACTGACAGTAACAAAATTATAACAGATTAATAACAAAATTGTGATGAAGTAAAAGTCATTTCCTTGAATAAGATATCTTAGAACCTTGTCACTCACGCATGCACAAAGATAATGTCCCTTTAATTAACAGTGATCAATAGGAAATGGCAACATTGAAACTTGTCCAAATAAAAAATCTTTGGTAAGGTACCAGCAGCATAACCAAACTGTATGACCACAACATGCATATTTCCATTGGCAATATACAGATGTGAGTTTTGGTCATTAAATAAAACAATAGCGAAGAGAATCGCTGCTTTCGAAATGAGATGCTACAGAAGAATTTTATGTGATAGCATGGATAGCTAAAAAGATAAATCAAGAAGAGTTAAGATCAGAGGGCTGGCTGCTTAACAACATCACAACAAAAAAGCTTTTTTTGGGGCATATAAAGAGAAATAACAGCATGGAAAGAATACTGGAAGGCAGAGTTAATGGCAACATGGGAAGAGGGTGCCCAAGACGATGCAGTGATATATCAGATTGTTTAAACATGTCTCTAGCTGTGGCCAACTCACCCAGAATCGCGGAGTGTTCAGAGAGTTAGTTAGTTAGTTGTCAGATCATCATCACTACAAACTGGACACATCCATAGTTGTTCCTATCTCTCCTTGAGTGTATCCGCCATTACACTTCTGCTGACAGTACCCGTCCTCTGCTGGTTGACTGACCATCATTCTTCTGCGCCCTCCAAAATGTTAACTTCTAGCAACACTGCATTTCAAACCCTGATCTTTAATCCTGGCCATTGAACCGGAATCATCATCCACACTAGTCTCATTCTTGTATGTTATATCTATTATGGAAGTTCAAAACAACAGTTCGATCCATTGTCCTGTGCCACAATCGTGCATGACACCAGTTAATTTGCTCTTTCATTGCCTCAAACACCCATGTCCTGGCAAGAACATAAATGTAACTACTTTCAACCTCGCCTTTCTCAAGGCTTCAATCCACTGTTTACAAACAAGACCACTTGTACCTTCCTAATCATACTCACTCAAGATTCAGACCTGTGTTACCTTCTGTGTGCCTACCCACTCAAATGTCCTGGTCACTGCCATAATCTCCATGGTCATGCTACTCATAGTCACAGCAACAGCCCCACTCTCCTCCCTAAACATTTTACCTGCGCACTGAACTATGAAGGCCCAAGCACTGGGAATATGTCTAATCACAGATCCATCTATCTATACGCTGTGGCCCTTGCTGCGTCAAGAGTGGAAGAGTTCTCTAGAGATCCATTCATACAGCCTGCACCACTTGCTCCACAACTGTGGGACTCCATTATCTGTATTCCCTGCTAAGTGTTATTACTACTCTCAAACAAGTTTCAAAATCTGTGGGTAGACCTATCCATTCCGCACCTGCTGCCACATCTTGTATTCTGCACACACTTTGTATGACATTCTCAGCACATGTTCAGAGAACCATAAGGAAGACCATGTTCTGGAAAGAATGTCACATGATGATGATAACCAACAGGAATGAATTCTACATTTGAGTAAGACTAAATGGGACAACAGAATTATTAAACTAAAGTGCAAAAATTATGTAATTATTTTTTTATGTGACAAACACAAAATAGAGTCAGTAGATGATCAAGTTTAAGGATCATGTTGAATGTAACCAAATATTTTCTGTTCTAAACTACACTCTCTAAACTACAATGTAACCCTTAAACCTACAACTATATCACACTCTCAAACCTACAACTATATCACACTCTCAAACCTACAACTATATCACACTCTCAAACCTACAACTATATCACACTCTCTAACCTACAACTATACCACACTCTTTATCCTACAACTATATCACACTCTCTAACCTACAACTATACCACACTCTTTATCCTACAACTATATCACACTCTCTAACCTACAACAATACCACACTCTCAAACCTACAACTATACCACACTCTCAAACCTACAACTATATCACACTCTCTAACCTACAACTATATCACACTCTCTAACCTACAACTATATCACACTCTCTAACCTACAACTATATCACACTCTCTAACCTACAACAATACCACACTCTCAAACCTACAACTATACCACACTCTCAAACCTACAACTATATCACACTCTCTAACCTACAACTATATCACACTCTGTAACCTACAACTATATCACACTCTCTAACCTACAACTATATCACACTCTCTAACCTACAACTATATCACACTCTCTAACCTACAACTATATCACACTCTCTAACCTACAACTATATCACACTCTCTAACCTACAATGTAATACATAAAATATTATATAGGAAACAT
Source organism: Meghimatium bilineatum (assembly GCA_034231615.1). Lineage (NCBI taxonomy): Eukaryota > Metazoa > Mollusca > Gastropoda > Stylommatophora > Philomycidae > Meghimatium > Meghimatium bilineatum. The sequence goes on along the minus strand of CM067320.1, from coordinate 3,958,071 downwards.
GAGATCAACAGTTCACATTGTTGTCATATAAATATGATTAAATTTCACAATTTTAAATGTTTACAAAGCACAAATTTGATAAACAAGAAAAAAAAACGTGATATGTTATTTCATAAATACATTTGAAAAAAAGGCATTTATTTGTTCAGTATGAAAGGACTTCACCATTAACATGGCTGCAATAAAAGGCATTTATAATTTAGCTTTATATGTTCACCTCAATACAGAATGTTCAATGAATATTGGAAACAAATATAAGGGTTAAATAGTAGTTCTATGTTCTGTCCCTATCTTGATGAAGACATTTTTGTAAAAACATCGATTCTGTGCATTGTTACACGTACGGTAGATTTTCTTAGTATGATGCAAGTCTTTGAAATGCTGCCCTCCTTATATGGTTATCTTCGAAATACCATCCCCCAAAAATGTATTTTTATTGGTGCTACCTGATGCAGCCGCCTTTCTGCATCATAGCATGGTACAGTCCTGGTTCCACGTAAAACCTTTATATATTTGTTGAAGTTTATTTTTACCAACATTGTGTTATTGATGTCAGTCATGGACACTAGCTAAAGACAAGTGAGAAAACTTAATATGTGTGAAATGTCAAATAAACACAGTGAACTAGACAAGAAGAGATCATGTGAGGAATGAAGAAATTACAAGAACTGTTGGAACAACAATTGTGGTCAAATATATTGAAAAACAGAGACTGAAATGGTTCAGTCCCTTAATTAGAATGAACCCTTACTAGCCAGTGGCAATAGCATACAACATAAAAATGGAATCAGCAAGATAAGAAGAAGTGGACTAAGAAGAATGTTGATTGAAGGAGTTACCAACCTGAATTATTACAATATTACTTCATATCAAGCAAATATGCCATAACCAGAAAACTTATTGTCATTCAATCCTGCAACAACTTACAGCAAAAGCAGAGAAACAACAATAGATATGAGTAGACAGATATATTTTTGTTCCTTCATTTATTCACTTATCATATAAAGACTCCACCACCATTCGAGACTCGGACAGTGGTGGAGTCAGAGATACTCACTCTAACCAATGAAAATTCTAGGGAAGGTGATATGATTGTATATACAGATGGGTCAGTTGAGAGACATATCAGAAGTGCCTGGGCCTTCATGGCTCAAAGGTGGGGGGAACCATCAGAGAGGAAAGTGGTGCATTCACTCAGATGACAAGCAGCATGACAATGGAGATTTTGGCAGTAACCAAAGCTTTGCAATGGGTGTGCTCACAGACTGTCTGCGAGCATGTCTGCATACTCACTGACTCAATGAATATGATTGTGAAAGTTAAAGCAGGATACATTCAGGAATAGTGGCTGGATGCAGTGAAGAATTCCTGTGTGCGTAAAGTGACTTTCATTTTTGTGCCGGGACATGCAGGAGTCCGGGGTAATGAGAGAGTAGATAGGTTGGCAGCACACGCTGCTACTACGGCTATTGGCGGAGCAATGGATCAAGCAGACATTTTGAACACCCTACGAGAAAACTCACGAACAAATGACTATAAGTGATGATGACTCTTGTTCCATGACTAGAATAAGGGAGCTTGGTTTTAAATGTGGTGTCGCAAAAATGAAGTGGTTTTGTGGGCGAGAAAGAATTATGGTCGATCGATGGCGTACTGGGACCATCAGTCAATGTGTAATGGCAGATACACCCAAGGAGAGATCTGAGCACCTACGGACTTGTCCAGAATGCAGTGACAATGATCCAACAACTAACTGCTTCTCACTGATATATTAATTCACATAAATGATAATGTATTGAACAATAAATGATAACAAACTCCATATAAAAATATCCCACATACTTATTTCTGGTCTAATAAATTATAAAACAATTGGACCTAGAATACACATTTCATAAATAAAATGTATTTCAGAATAATGTATTCAAGAATAATGTATTTAAGAACAATGTATTTAAGAATACATTTGCTTATATGTACAGGAGCAACTCCGAGTCACAATATTTCAATTGTCGTGGTCCGTCAAAACTAATTTTCAGCAGAAATTTGGATGTCTTTTATCTACAAAATTAAGTTAAAAATTAAATTTTAACTGTCTTTATCAGTGTCTTTGATGAAACTGAATGTCTGAGGTCTGTAAAATGTGTGTCTATGTATCCTGTAAGAGGACTATGTAAAATGTGTCAATTTATCCTTTGAGAGGTTTATATAAAGTAAAGGTGGGTCCCATGGCAGCAACCTGCTGTCGGGAATGAAGATAACTCTTCATGTACTAAGCCATAAGAACTATTAGGTGGGGTGACCAGTTCCTTCCCATGCTGTTTTTACCTTTCCTAACCAAAGTACTCATTTACAGCTGAGTAGACTGGAGGGGTGGCCATGTCAAGTGAGAAATTACAACCCTGACTTTTTTGGTCAGAATGTGGTTTGGAACCTGGCATGCTGTAACCCGGTGATAACAAGCAAGCTCAGTATCAACTAGGCTACCGTGCTCCTTATAGGTCTATGTAAAATGTGTGTCTATGTATCATGTGAGAGGTCTATGTAAAATGTGTGTCTATGTATCATGTGAGAGGTCTATGTAAAATGTGTGTCTTAATATCCTGTGATAGGTCTATAAAATGTATGTCTGTGTATCCTGTGATAGGTCTATATGAAATATGTATCTATGTATCCTGTGATAGGTCTATATGAAACGTTTGTCTATGTATCCTTTTTGTCAGTCATGTTACTGTCTATGATGTCTCCTGCACACCGTCTCGGGAACCATCCTCGTTTCTGTCTTGAAGCTGAAAAATAAAACAAAATTGTAATTTGTGTGCACTGTGCTATAGGCAGATCTAACTAGTTAGTAACAGATAATCCTCATTGTTTGCACTGTGCTAAGAGGCAGATAGGTAAAATTTCTAGCTCCAACCAGGCAATCACGCAACAAATGCCCCTCAGATACTCTGATATAACCAAAAAGTAATGAGCTCCTAAGTTGAAAGCGACGTGCCTCGACCAAATGAGGTGAATCCGCCAGTCAACAAACAAATTTTCCCAACAAGCACATTGTTGTTCCTTTCTATCACAAATAACTTATCATACATTTGATTCACAAGTTCTCTCATTCAATATTGCAACAATTCACTTATTAACATGTGGTTACTGATGCTAGTTCAGGAGAAGAGACCAAGTTATCAGTAAGTCTCGAGTTTAGGATGGCTGTCATGGCAAGATTGAATATGATTTGGAAAGGTAAGATCAGTATTACAGTATAGATATATCTATAAAATGAGTTATGACAGCAGGTTATCATTACCGCACTCCAGACGAGTCCACAGGTGCGCCGACCCATGTCTCAATGAATCCATCAAGGTGTAGTACCCGACATTTTATTATGATGTTGATATATCACTGGCATATCTAGTATGTTTCTCTTTATGTTGTATCAACGGTGTGTTTCAAAAGCTACTCTTGTCCTACTTTGGCAGGTCCTGTCTTTTGTCCTACCTTAATGGGTCCTGTGTTTTGTTCCACCATGATGGATGCTGTCACAAGTACACAAACTATGTTACATGGACAGGAATCCATATCCATTCCCCATTATCGATTGAATTGATCAGCAGCGATACAGCTCTTCAGCCTGTGAACACCTTAAGTTTTGCTAATGGCAAAATTGTGCATCCACCACCTTGATTTGTTTGCCAAAACAGAATAGATCTATTTTTTCAGAATCCAAGCGTGATATATAATGATATCAACAACAGAGAATCCAGATAACAGGAAAAACAATGACAACAGAGAATTCAGGCACCCAGAAAGACACTGACAACAGAGAATTCAGGCACCCAGAAAGACACTGACAACAGAGAATTCAGGCACCCAGAAAGACACTGACAATAGAGAATTCAGGCACCCAGAAAGACACTGACAGCAGAGAATTCAGGCACCCAGAAAGACACTGACAACAGAGAATTCAGGCACCCAGAAGACAATGCATGGTATGAAACAGCAAGTCATGATCTTCGGCTTCATGGGTCACAACTGACTTTGGCAATATCTGTTTACGGTAAGACCTGTTTAACCGTCTCCACGCCATCAGCGCGAATATAAACCCACACCAAGTTGTACCCCGCTGAATGCCATGGTAGCAGAATTGTGACTGCCGCTAAGCAATTTTGCAACTACGATAAAAAGTTTAATTTGATTTTTTTATTCTAATAAAAAGTGGCACTACTGCAGGTAAACCTAGCTTCCTCTTTTACAAGCTCGTGTGCAAAAAAAGACAGGAAAATTATGAAAATTTGAAAGATGAACAATCAATGTGAATCAAGTTGAAATGAAGCCATTTTTAGTGAAAGTTCTGTAGATGGTTTTTCTAATAATTAGGAATTATTGGGAATTACGTTTATTTTCAAAGATGATATTATGGAACACGTTAGTTAATGACAACGCAACATTAGGTATGAACATCGTTAATTGAATTTACATCATACTGTTTCTGAAGTAAGTCGAGAAATATTCTTAGATCTAGTCAAGATTGAATCACAGGTAAGTGACATCTAAGTATTTTATTTTGGCTAGTTTGGTTATGTAATAACTATAAATTTAATTAGAAATAAGATAGGTTTAGAAATATATAGAAACAATAAATTGGTCAGACAAGAACATGTGAGTTAGTCATTTTCAAAATATTTTTCTAAGCATTTTTTTTTATCATACGTAATTTTTTTTTAAAATCCAGGTGCATGGGGCAAGTTACAAATTTGTATTGAGCATAGTAAAGGTTAAGGTAAGATCTAATTAAGATCAGATCTGTTTGTAGATCTGGAGGATATTCTGCAATAGTGCCCCAGATATGATGAAGCCCCTTCATTTCGGTTACAGCTGGTAGTGGATATCAGAGTGGTTACTGTTACTGTTTTCAGAGTAACACAGTCGTTAGCATTTCATAACTAATTTCAATTTTGTTATTCTACCTCAAATTATCCAATAAATATAACTTGAAGCTGTGTCTGCCTAACAGACAAACCGAGGACGTAGATCAAACATTAGTGATACAGTAATTATCATGGCAGTGATTATCAGATTTGATTGCAATTGTTCAAAGAATGATAAAGAATACCTTTTGCTTCATCAGTTGAACCTTGCAGAATTTTACATCCATATAGCCAGCGTCTGAAGATTAAAAAAATGACATAAATATATCTTCAATTCTACATCCATATAGCCAGCGCCTGAAGATAAAAAATAAGGTTCTTTCCCAGATTGTGTGCTTACCAGAGCTCATAGTTTTAAAATAATTGTCCGGTCATAATTTTTAAGTAGTGCGTGACGTCACTCTGCCAGTTCATTTCTTTGAATGAAATGGCTACCTGATCGATGCCTTCAAATGATAAGGAAGCAACACAGCTTCTGTCTCCCTTGAGACACAGATGTATAGAGTTTGGGGGGGGGGGGGGGGAGGGAATGCTATAGTAAGAATTTGGTCTAACCCTACCGCTAAGACCTCCCTTATTCTGCAATGCAAATTTGTGGCCTTAAATTGTGGCATAATTTAATCTCCTGTAAAATTAGCCATTTTGTTTTTTTCTGGCAACATGGTCTGCTAATGATGTAATTTATTTGAAGGCACATCAACTGTGCACACTATAACACACTGCAAATGAACCTGTGCATAATATTTAACTTCGTTCACATTCCATAAACAGGTTAAATATGTGGTAGGCACCTGATCTGGAAAAGAACCACAGATGACACAGATATATATCTTCAATTTAAAATGGTTTATGGACTTAATATTTAAACAAATTAAAAATGAGAACTATAAAATGCTACAACTATTCTATATTAATGTATGACTCAGAAACATGGACAATAAACAATTAGAAGACAGAATTGATGCCTCTGTGATGTGAATATAGAAGAATAGGGAGAACATCATGGAAAGAGAAGAAAACCAACAAAGATGATCTGACAACACTTTGTATGAAGAAAGAATTGTTAAAGGAAATAAAGATCAAACAAATAACATATTTTGGACACATTAAAATACATGACACTTTGTTGAAGACATTACTTGAGGGTAAAGTTGAGGGGATGTGAACATGAGATAGGCAGAGATACAAGTGGGAGAGTAACATTGCAAGATGGACATGTTAGTCTAGCAGAGTGCACCACCAAGACAAGAGATGCTGGAGGTCGGTTGCCGTAGTCTGGTCGAATGATGGAAGACTCACATACAGTCTTTTGATGGAATGATAGTAGACCACCCCCCCCCCCTACAGTTTTTGGTGGAATAACTGGAAGATCCCATACAGTTTTAAACCTTTCCATCCTTGCTGATAAAGTTTGAGTATTTCCATCCTTGCTGATAAAGTTTGAGTATTTCCATCCTTGCTGATAAAGTTTGAGTATTTCCATCCTTGCTGATAAAGTTTGAGTATTTCCATCCTTGCTGATAAAGTTTGAGTATTTCCATCCTTGCTGATAACGTTTGAGTATTTCCATCCTTGCTGATAGAACAGACCTGGTTCAATTCCCGTCAGCTGTAAGAATTATTTTCATTTATTCTCATGCTTCCTACTTGAATTTATTTGTATAAGATATTATTTGAAGCAACATTGTTCTGTCTCTATGTTAATTATGTTTACAAGAAGGCCTTTAGGTCCTTGTGTACGAATATGCATGTTCTGTGTTTGTGTTCCTGAGGATACTTTAATACTTGTACGGGATGTTCGTTAATGTTGTAATAGTCCTTGTTTCGATTGTTCTGTTCTCAGTGACTTGAGTACACAGGCTGAAAGTCTTGACCGCGCCACATCTTTTTTTGGGGGATGTGGTTGGTCAAGTACGGAAAACCTGTTTACTTGTGTTAGTCGGTGCTGCTAGAACAGACCTGGTTCAATTCCCGTCAGCTGTAAGAATTATTTTCATTTATCCTCATGCTTCCTACTTGAATTTATTTGCATACAGTTTTAATAGACTGAATGTAGTTCCCAGCACAGTTCTTGATGGATTGATTGGAGTACTACATACAGTCCTTGATGGATTGATTGGAGCACTACATACAGTCCTTGTGGAATTTGAGAGCTATCGACTTCCCAATCTTGAAACATCAATTCCAATGGAAACTAAAAAAGTGGTAAAACATAAATTCAATCTTTATACCAACACTGTGTTATCAGTGTCCGACATGAACAATACTGAAGAAATAAAAGGAACTGTCTATATGACTAAACAATGAGACTTGAGACTGAAGTTTAGATTATAAACAACAAGATTTATTTAGGTAAAACATAAAAACTATAGTCAAAGAAATAAATGAACTTTTTTTAAGAATCAGTAGGAGGGGTAAAAGATACAAATTTGTGCAAAAATGAGGGCCAGTACGGGTTGAAAAGGTTGGAAAACATTGCTCTAGATAGTTCAAAATCCTGATAAGAAAAGACACCAATAACTGAACTGACATCCTGATGAGAAAAGGCACTAATAACTGAACTGACATCCTGATGAGAAAAGGCACCAATAACTGAACTGACATCCTGATGAGAAAAGGCACCAATAACTGAACTGACATCCTGATGAGAAAAGGCACCAATAACTGAACTGACATCCTGATGAGAAAAGGCACCAATAACTGAACTGACATCCTGATGAGAAAAGGCACCAATAACTGAACTGACATCCTGATGAGAAAAGGCACCAATAACTGAACTGAAAATAAACACTGTAATGTTATAAGCTTTCTGGAAATACACTATCAGCAAGGATGGAAATACTCACACTTTATCAGCAAGGATGGAAATACACTTTATCAGCAAGGATGGAAATACTCACACTTTATCAGCAAGGATGGAAATACTCACACTTTATCAGCAAGGATGGTAATGCACTTTATCAGCAAGGATGGGGTGCAAAGGGAACGCATTGCTCTAGGCGGACCCAGGGTTAGCAGATAACCAAGATCCCAAATGTACCTCCACGCGGTGCACCCCGGAAACAGAAATACAGCAGCTCGAGCTGATTCTGGCCAAATCATTTGGGGATCGTGTCCGAAAATGTGGAGGTAGCAGATGGAAAGAGATTTGCCTGCACACGGACAGACATATCTCCGACACCACCAGCATCACCACATATAGCGACACTGTCGACATACAGTGAAGCTAGTCAGTCCAGTCCGAACATTGGAGGGGCGGCCAATGTAAAATGCACGTAAAGGTAGATACATGGCGAGAGACATAGATTTCATACCGAGTACAATTAAACAATGAAAGGGCAGAACAGCGCTAGAGGGCAGCGCGAACTGCAAATAGAAAGTGAAAAGTCCCTAGGAAAGGGAGAGCTACAAGCTCCGTCAGCTCGAGACGGCTTCTAGCTACCAGAGTTCCTTACAGGCAGAGACCCAGACCCATCCAATGGCGTTTGGTAAAGCAAGAAGACCTAACCCAACTCTAATGTCGAGCCTTCCTAAACCGGAAATATGCTCGCGAAGAGAAAGGGTTCTGTACCCAATGGGCTTAGGCAAGAAAGGGACAACGATGGTAGTCCTGGCCCAACTCTACTGTCAATGTTTCCTATACCGGAAGTACACTTGCAGAGAGAAAGGGTTCCGTACTCGATTCGCTCAGGCACAAAAGGGACAACGATTTAGCCCTGGCCCAACTCTACTGTCAAGTTTTCCTACACCGGAAATACACTTGAAGAGAGAAAGGGTTCAGTACCTGATGGGCCCAGGCGCTATTGGGACAAGGACGCTCAGCTCGAGAACGCCTTGCTCTCAAACGCGTGGTGTAAGACTCAAACTTGGACAAGGGGTACACGATGTCGGTGAATGACACCTCGGCTAAGAGGGCGAAAGAGCCATGGTCCAACTCCTCTGTTGAGTTCTTCCCCTTAAGGAACCAGGCTCACGGATGAGAAACGGTTCAGTACCCAATGGGCACAGGCACAGCACGTCCAATTACACGAGGCAAGTTCATAGACAGTGGAACACCTCGTTTGAGTCAGACTAAGAGCAAGAAAATCGTCTGGGCGAAGAGTCTCCACTACGCGTGCCTGGAGACAGATATAGAGGTTGTCACAGGCTAAGGGTAGCCCACCCGAATTGTCAAGGCATGCCAAAATCGGATGTGCTAGGCCTACAAGGCGCATAACGGTGGCACAACGTAATCACGCTCCCGGCGGAAATCGCACGGATATCCGTGATGGTTACAATGGAGCGAACGAAAAACAAACAAACATCAGCAAGGATGGAAATACTCACACTTTATTAGCAAGGATTGAAATACTCACACTTTATCAGCAAGGATGGAAATACTCATACTTTATCAGCAAGGATGGAAATACACTTTATCAGCAAGGATGGAACTAAAGACAAGCAAGAAAAAAAAACAGCACACAATGCAGCAGAATTAATGTGTACTTACTTCTTCCAACGAGTCACTAAAACCCGATCACCAACATTCACCCGGATACGAGGTTCATCCGTGCAGGGTACACAGCAGCCTACACGTAGACCCTTAGATACTGGAAACATAGCTCCAGAATAGCTTTCTTTTACAATGTACTCAAGAGTTCTGTCCCTCTTCTCTCTTTTCTGTAACAACTGTTCATTCTGAATGGGGAGTAAATGACAGAAATTTCCATGAACGAGAAATGGTTATTTGTATTATTTTATTTCATTCGTTCTCACAGCTCCCATCAGATATCTCTTATAGCAAGACAATAGTCCAACAAGATTTCCAGCAGCATGTAGAAAAGAGAACAGAAATTTTGGTGTGTCGCCATTTTATTTGAGCCTATGGCCCAATGCATCTGACTTCAGCATAGAAATGTTTATGATTTTCATTACATATTAAAAAGAAAAACTATCATGTTCTTTTAGATTCTTCTTTTGTGTTCATTCTCAAACTCCTGCAGATTAACAGGATACTGAGAATGAAATATATTATGCCATGGTTTATAGCTTGGTTGTGATATCTCTACCTTTCAGTCTGACACATCATACGTCAGCATGGCATGGTTTCTGGGTCACTTTGACCAAATAGTGGACACAGCAGTCAACTTCAACCCCCCATAACTCATGGGTCACTTTGACCCACTATTGGACACAGCAGTCAACTTCAACCCCCCCCCCCCCCCCCGATAACTCATAGTGGACTAAGCGACAACCTATTTGTTATTTTTTCCTATTTGCTGGTTTTGTCGCTGTTCCACTAAGTGTTAATTTCCACATACAATGTGCATGGCATGTAACAGAGTTGCTATTCTTTGCTTCCCTTTCGGGCTCTGGCAACACATAGATGGCTATTTTGGAGTAAAGTCCTTTTTTGAAACAGTGAGGTGATTGGGAGCACAGTATTAGGCCAGTATTTTTCTATGCTTGCAGGCTATTAGGGGTGATGAAGTCAGTCTCACTCTTGTCAACCGTAGCCATGTGTAATTAAGACGTTTGAGGAAAGCTATAAATAAAACCAGAAGAAACAGACGGAGAAATGAAGATATCAGGAAAGAAATAATGACCATCTCAAGTCAAGACTAATTCAAGAGACAGCAAACCAGGTGGTTTAACCACATTGTGAGAATGGAACCAATCCAACCAGCCCTTCGTGTATACAACAACAGAAGATCAGACTACAAGGAACAAGGAAGACCAAGAACTAGATTGGTGAAGACAATCAAAGAAACCTTAAAGTGACACAGGCTGACCATAGAAATTTGACCCAAATAACGAAGGACAGGTAGCTCCAACTTCCTGCCACGGCACTTGAAGCTAAAAGAGAAAATGACAATAGAAATATAGATTGATAATTGAGGTCAATCCTTAAGAACTAAAAATTGATCCTGTCCTACAGGATCACATAGCCAGTGCACACACAACTGAACCACATCCTTTCTGTGTCTAATTAAACTGGTGATTGATTTCTTCAGCAGCCACCGTCTCAACATTTCAGCTTACTGAATTCTCAGTTTTCCCTTAAAATTATGTTATGTTATCGCAGATGAAGAGGGCTGAAAAATGAATAGAGAACTGACTTCATTGTACATGGGTTACCTTCATACCTCTCATTGAAGTAGCTCTCAGCCTACCAAGAGTACCACTCATAGCACGTAACTCCGTCACTTCAAGCTATAATCCACAGGGATCTCTGAATAGACCCACTTTTTAATCAGGACATCATGAGAGGGATTCAAACGCATGATGTCTTAGGCTCAAAATGAACTGTTTAGCACTACACAAGGAAGATCCTATACTTGTCTTTGATATGATCATGCAATGAATTAACTATACTTGTTTTTTATTTGACCCTCAATGTGGGTATAGGAAGGACGTATTGCCATGAGAGAGACAGTATTCTGGTCTGGAGGGAACATTGCAATGAGAGAGACAGTATTCTGGTCTGGAGGGGACATTGCCATGAGAGAGACAGTATTCTGGTCTGTAGGGGACATTGCCATGAGAGAGACAGTATTCTGGTCTGTAGGGGACATTGCCATGAGAGAGACAGTATTCTGGTCTGGAGGGGACATTGCCATGAGAGAGACAGTATTCTGGTCTGTAGGGGACATTGCCATGAGAGAGACAGTATTCTGGTCTGTAGGGGACATTGCCATGAGAGAGACAGTATTCTGGTCTGGAGGTGACATTGCCATGAGAGAGACAGTATTCTGGTCTGTAGGGGACATTGCCATGAGAGAGACAGTATTCTGGTCTGGAGGGGACATTGCCATGAGAGAGACAGTATTCTGGTCTGGAGGGGACATTGCCACGAGAGAGACAGTATTCTGGTCTGGAGGGGACATTGCCACGAGAGAGAGAGAGACAGTATTCTGGTCTGGAGGGGACATTGCCATGAGAGAGACAGTATTCTGGTCTGTAGGGGACATTGCCATGAGAGAGACAGTATTCTGGTCTGGATGGGACATTGCCACGAGAGAGACAGTATTCTGGTCTGGAGGGGACATTGCCATGAGAGAGACAGTATTCTGGTCTGGAGGGGACATTGCCACGAGAGAGACAGTATTCTGGTCTGGAGGGGACATTGCCATGAGAGAGACAGTATTCTGGTCTGGAGGGGACATTGCCACGAGAGAGAGAGAGACAGTATTCTGGTCTGGAGGGGACATTGCCATGAGAGAGACAGTATTCTGGTCTGTAGGGGACATTGCCATGAGAGAGACAGTATTCTGGTCTGGAGGGGACATTGCCACGAGAGAGAGAGAGACAGTATTCTGGTCTGGAGGGGACATTGCCATGAGAGAGACAGTATTCTGGTCTGGAGGGGACATTGCCACGAGAGAGACAGTATTCTGGTCTGGAGGGGACATTGCCATGAGAGAGACAGTATTCTGGTCTGGAGGGGACATTGCCACGAGAGACAGTATTCTGGTCTGGAGGGGACATTGCCATGAGAGAGACAGTATTCTGGTCTGGAGGGGACATTGCCATGAGAGACAGTATTCTGGTCTGTAGGGGACATTGCCATGAGAGAGACAGTATTCTGGTCTGTAGGGGACATTGCCATGAGAGAGACAGTATTCTGGTCTGGAGGTGACATTGCCATGAGAGAGACAGTATTCTGGTCTGTAGGGGACATTGCCATGAGAGAGACAGTATTCTGGTCTGGAGGGGACATTGCCATGAGAGAGACAGTATTCTGGTCTGGAGGGGACATTGCCACGAGAGAGACAGTATTCTGGTCTGGAGGGGACATTGCCACGAGAGAGAGAGAGACAGTATTCTGGTCTGGAGGGGACATTGCCATGAGAGAGACAGTATTCTGGTCTGTAGGGGACATTGCCATGAGAGAGACAGTATTCTGGTCTGGATGGGACATTGCCACGAGAGAGACAGTATTCTGGTCTGGAGGGGACATTGCCATGAGAGAGACAGTATTCTGGTCTGGAGGGGACATTGCCACGAGAGAGACAGTATTCTGGTCTGGAGGGGACATTGCCATGAGAGAGACAGTATTCTGGTCTGGAGGGGACATTGTCACGAGAGAGACAGTATTCTGGTCTGGAGTGGACATTGCCTTGAGAGAGACAGTATTCTGGTCTGGAGTGGACATTGCCTTGACAGAGACAGTATTCTGGTCTGGAGTGGACATTGCCACGAGAGAGACAGTATTCTGGTCTGGAGGGGACATTGCCACGAGAGAGACAGTATTCTGGTCTGGAGGGGACATTGCCATGAGAGAGACAGTATTCTGGTCTGGAGGGGACATTGCCACGAGAGAGACAGTATTCTGGTCTGGAGGGGACATTGCCATGAGAGAGACAGTATTCTTGTCTGGAGGGGACATTGCCACGAGAGAGAGAGAGACAGTATTCTGGTCTGGAGGGGACATTGCCATGAGAGAGACAGTATTCTGGTCTGTAGGGGACATTGCCATGAGAGAGACAGTATTCTGGTCTGGAGGGGACATTGCCACGAGAGAGAGAGAGACAGTATTCTGGTCTGGAGGGGACATTGCCATGAGAGAGACAGTATTCTGGTCTGGAGGGGACATTGCCACGAAAGAGACAGTATTCTGGTCTGGAGGGGACATTGCCACGAGAGAGACAGTATTCTGGTCTGGAGGGGACATTGCCACGAGAGAGACAGTATTCTGGTCTGGAGGGGACATTGCCATGAGAGAGACAGTATTCTGGTCTGGAGGGGACATTGCCACGAGAGAGAGAGAGACAGTATTCTGGTCTGGAGGGGACATTGCCATGAGAGAGACAGTATTCTGGTCTGGAGGGGACATTGCCACGAGAGAGACAGTATTCTGGTCTGGAGGGGACATTGCCAGGAGAGAGACAGTATTCTGGTCTGGAGGGGACATTGCCATGAGAGAGACAGTATTCTGGTCTGGAGGGGACATTGTCACGAGAGAGACAGTATTCTGGTCTGGAGTGGACATTGCCTTGAGAGAGACAGTATTCTGGTCTGGAGTGGACATTGCCTTGACAGAGACAGTATTCTGGTCTGGAGTGGACATTGCCACGAGAGAGACAGTATTCTGGTCTGGAGGGGACATTGCCATGAGAGAGACAGTATTCTGGTCTGGAGGGGACATTGCCATGACTTTCTTACAATCTTGAGGCATACTGAAAATAAAAGACTTGATTCCTTCCCAGCTGTTCAGGCATAGGATCTCAGCAGGTTAAACCTTCAGTGAAAATCATTGGGTGATTTTTATTTGGGGGTATGTCATCTAAGGTACCATGTAGTGGTAATAAAATTTGACATACACCGGATAAGTAAAAAAATGAGGTAGGGAAATCATTCCCACACTCAACCTCCTTATTAGTCTACTACAACATGCATAGCAGGAGATATCATTACAATTATTTGCTGTGGACCTCGATACAAATACTACTATAATGACACATTTACAATATCATGCACAGAAAAGTAATGTTCTAAATATAGCATACACGATACCAATTCCTTCACAACAAAACTCACCGTCAGTGTAAATTGATTGCATCCTGTAACAACATCCCAGGTGTAACCGTCTGACTTTGGTTTGCCAGTCCAGGTGAACACTTGTTTCAAGTTTTCCTTCCAGCCCAAATTGTAAGGGTATACAAACTCACCTTCACCTTCCTCACGGTCTCTGTCTAATGCCTAAACAAGCAGAAACATTAAGTATTAGTCCCTGTCTAAAACAGAGGTTCTTAACCTATTCAGACAGCGATCACTGCACACATGTAATCATTAGTGCTCCCACGAGAGTGCCAGGTTGAAAATGTCTGGTCTAAGGCCTGAACAAGCAGAAACATTATTCAATATTAGTGTATTCTGAAGTTGAAGAATCTCCAGTTAATGGCACAACATCTTACAGACACACTGAGTCATGTGGGAGTTTAAAATAAATTATAATCAGTTATTGTTTCAAACTCCCAGTCCATTACTGCGAAAGACACCCTCCCCCCAACCAAAAACAAAATTAAAAATAAATAAAATAAAAATAAAATAGTTTAATATCAAGATAAGAGTGAATGGCATCATTCAAGATAACAAGAGAGCAGACAGATTTTGTGCACAAATAGATAGGGTGTTGACAATGGATAATGGGGATGTGTTGAAACTGTTTTACACACACCTGCTAGATGAGGATACAGCGATTGATGAAACATCGAGTTTTACACACACCAGCTAGATGAGGATACAGCGATTGATGAAACATCGAGTTTTACACACACCAGCTAGATGAGGATACAGCGATTGATGAAACATCGAGTTTTACACACACCTGCTAGATGAGGATACAGCGATTGATGAAACATTGAGTTTTACACACACCTGCTAGATGAGGATACAGCGATTGATGAAACATCGAGTTTTACACACACCTGCTAGATGAGGATACAGCGATTGATGAAACATCAAGTTTTACAAACACCAGCTAGATGAGGATACAGCGATTGATGAAACATCGGGTTTTACACACACCTGCTAGATGAGGATACAGCGATTGATGAAACATTGGGTTTTACACACACCTGCTAGATGAGGATACAGCGATTGATGAAACATTGGATTTTACACACACCTGCTAGATGAGGATACAGCGATTGATGAAACATTGGGTTTTACACACACCTGCTAGATGAGGATACAGCGATTGATGAAACATTGGGTTTTACACACACCTGCTAGATGAGGATACAGCGATTGATGAAACATTGGGTTTTACACACACCTGCTAGATGAGGATACAGCGATTGATGAAACATCGAGTTTTACACACACCAGCTAGATGAGGATACAGCGATTGATGAAACATCGAGTTTTACACACACCTGCTAGATGAGGATACAGCGATTGATGAAACATCGAGTTTTACACACACCAGCTAGATGAGGATACAGCGATTGATGAAACATCGAGTTTTACAAACACCAGCTAGATGAGGATACAGCGATTGATGAAACATCGAGGCTGAGATTTGAGGAACTCTGTATTAAATGTGGAACTAGTAGATCTATATTCCTGCATGGCAGAATAAGGTGCGTAGTCAACCAGTAAGCAATAGAACCAACAGCATGCATACCCTACATCATCTGCTAGGGAAGACTGCGCACCAATGGGTCTGCCCAGAGAGCAATGACATCAGTTCCTAACTAATAACCAATAACCCACAAATAAAATAAATCTTTGAAGAATCTCAATAGCAACGGGATGGCTTTTGTCATCATCATCCTGTACATATGGCATCTCATCCTCTGTCTCCCTTTGTCACACTAATTTGTTTTGTCTTCAATGATTCACATTTACTCTTTAATTCTTTGTTTTATGTTGTCTTTGACTTCTAACTTCAACTATTTCCTGTCATGATGTTTGTGCCTCATTTCGCCTTTCGTGTCAAGAAATGACACATTTCGGGCTAAATCCTTCGCCCGGTTTGCCAACACAGCGTGCTAAAGATTAAATGGTTTGTTTTCATAATTTGCAAAAATATATTATTTTATAATCTTCATACTGTGTTCAATGGTATACAGATTTACTGTATTGTAAAGTGTAAATGTCTTC
The DNA here is from genome assembly GCA_034231615.1 of Meghimatium bilineatum. Classification (NCBI taxonomy): domain Eukaryota; kingdom Metazoa; phylum Mollusca; class Gastropoda; order Stylommatophora; family Philomycidae; genus Meghimatium; species Meghimatium bilineatum. The sequence continues at coordinate 3,941,558 of CM067320.1, read as the reverse complement.
AGTAGAATCAATCTGTAGCCAATATTGAAAAGGTGTAACTCTATTCAGTAGAATCAATCTGTAGTTAATATTGAAAAGGTGTAACTGTATTCAGTAGAATCAATATGTAGCCAATATTGAAAAGGTGTAACTATATTCAGTAGAATCAATCTGTAGTTAATATTGTAAAGTGTAACTGCCATGACATCACACTTACCTTTTCTACTATCCATGTCTCAATCCCAGACTCATTTTTTAAAACACTACGAATCTGGAAAAAATAAAAAATAGTATTCGATAGGTTAATATACTATAAATGGCACCTAAGTGCAATATTCATGGTTATGATATACAGGTCACCAGACTGGACAAGTTTGAGAATGAAGCTATAAGTATCATCTTGGGATGTTCTAAGGATAAACCCTGCGTAATGATAAGATTTCTTCTTGATTTCCTGACTGTAGCTGACAGAATCAAGATGTGGTTAGATCTGGCTTGTTTTAAAAATCAGTGCTGATACACTTCACCCATTACATCTGGATCTCGAGTGCATATAGACTGTCTCAGTCAAATGTTAATTACGTGATCTTCGGTTCTTTATAAAAAAAGAGTACATTTTCTTCCCTCTCCTCTAATCACTTCCATTTCTGTTCTTCCATTTCAATTCAACATACCATTACCTCTCATAATCACTTCTAGAGAAATAAATAACATACCATCGCCATTCAAAATCACTTCTAGAGAAATAAATAACATACCATTACCTCTCATAATCACTTCTAGAGAAATAAATAACATACCATCGCCATTCAAAATCACTTCTAGAGAGATGAATAACATACCATTACTTCTCATAATCACTTCTAGAGAAATAAATAACATACCATCACCTTTCATAATCATTTCTATAGAAATAAATAACATACCATTACCTCTGATAATCACTTGTAAAGAAATAAATAACATACCATTACCTCTGATAATCACTTGTAGAGAAAAGAATATCATGGTGATAATGACTTGATTATTAGTCAATACTGACCTGGATATAAAACAGTAACCCAACAGCAATAATAACTCCTATGGCAAGCCCTATTGCAAACATGGTTGCAATGAAACCCATGACCCCCAAGTAGACAAGAGGTTCATCTGGATGTCTGTGATAAAAATAATGCTGAAATATAACATGGGAGAAAAGATCATGAAACTGTGCAGCTCTCATTCAACCTCTTCAGACTCTAAGCTCTTATTCAACCTCTTTAGACTCTAATCTCTCATTCAACCTCTTCAGACTCTAAGCTCTCATTCAACCTCTTAAGACTCTAATCTCTTATTCAACCTCTTCAGACTCTAAGCTCTTATTCAACCTCTTCAGACTCTAAGCTCTCATTCAACCTCTTCAGACTCTCATTCAACCTCTTCAGACTCTAAGCTCTCATTCAACCTCTTCAGACTCTAATCTCTCATTCAACCTCTTCAGACTCTAAGCTCTTGTTCAACCTCTCCAGACTCTAATCTCTCATTCCACCTCTTTAGACTTTAAGCTTTCATTCAGACTCGAAGCTCTCATTCAACCTCTTCAGACTCTAAGCTCTCATTAAACCTCTTCAAACTCTAAGCTCTCATTCCACCTCTTAGACTTTAAGCTCTCATTCAGCCTCTTCAGACTCTAAGCTCTCATTCAACCTCTTCAGATTCTAATCTCTCATTCAATCTCTTCAGACTCTAAGCTCTCATTCCGCCTCTTCAGACTCTAAGCTCTCATTCAACCTATTCAGACTCTCATTCAATCTCTTCTGATTCTAAGCTCTCATTCAACCTCTTCAGACTAAGAATCTTTGCCACGTAGGTTTATTCAATCTATTCTGATTCTAAGCTCTCATTCAACCTCTTCAGACTAAGAATCTTTGCCACATGTAGGTAGTAGTCGAGATTTGAACCAGGTCCATTCAGCTTACACTTATTCATATTGCAACTTGAGTCAACACAATTTCCAAATTTTAGGCAAATTGATGTCAGCTGAATGAACCTAGTTCACATCTCCATGCTACCTTGTAATTTTTCAATAATATCTCATTGCATCCTAATATTATGAAACCTCTGATAGATGTAAGAACTTTAATCAATTGTTTCCTTTTATTGATAATTCATCTTTATTTGTCTACCGGTATTATTGTCATGTTTCTTCTATATTTCTGTTTACATTTTTTTTTTTTTAAATCAGAAAAATTGGGTACACATTTTCTTCTGTCTAGACAGAAGGATTTATTGCAATATAGTTTGAACCTCTGCACTGAATAGCAGCACTGTTTACTTTCCATGCATGTTGTAAGAGGTGACTAAGGAGGTTATGGTGGTGGATTTGACTGTACATCACATATAGGGTCAATGTGACACAGAAGCCATGCTGGAGTTGAATGTGCCAGGTAAAAAAAGCACACATATTGCAGCAAAGCTGTAAAGCATGACAAAACACACTACATTCTCCGGACTACATTCTGCTAATTTGTAGGAATTTGAGAATGAACGCAGAACCTATGTAAGCTTGGTGCTAGACTTCAGCACACAAACCAGTGAGCAAATGAATGGCACAATAATAGTAAAAAAAAATCATAAATAGCAACTTTGTTACACATTTAAATTATTAACACTTTACAGACCAGTTTCGGTGGCCATCGAATTTCTGTTATAGAACCTTGATGATCAATTTCGACGATCATTGAAACCTCTATGATACTTCTGAAATACGGTAACCAAAGCAATACTGTTACTAAAAATAGCTCATATGGGAAAGTACTTTGTTCCAAAATGGCTGCACCCATTAAATACAGTATATGGACATCATTCATGAGTATTAATCATGAATTAATCTTGGAGTTTCCAGATGGTGAGATTATATGATATATAGAAAATAATGTAAATCTAGGCCTAGCATTATCTTCTTCTGCGTTCGTTCTTAAACTCCTGCAGATCAGCAGGATGCAATCAGGAGAACGGAATGTGTTGTGTCATGGTTTACAGCATTGCTGCGATATCTGCGCCTTTCGGCCTGCAACATCCAACTTCAGCATGGCTTAGGATCATTGACCCTATATGGGATGGGACAGCCAACTCCATCCCATAACCTCCTTAGTTGCCTCTTACGACATGCATGGAAGATAAACAGTGTAGCTATTCCTTGCTCCCCTTTCGGGCCTCGGAAACACACGGGCGGGCCTAGCATTATAATAAGTAGGACTTTACACTTGAAATAACTCTAAGGCTTGCAAAATTCATTCAGAAAATGTAAACATTCATTATGACATAGAACTTTTGAAGACTTTCTCTAGCAAGTTTGATGTTATACAGATACAGATTTTTAAAGACTGCGATGTCAATGTCTACAAAATTTGCATACACTTTTGGAAATGGGAGATAAGTACACTCTGGATTGCTGGTCAATAAAGTGTTAAAAGTCATGGTAAAATGTCAATGTTGCAAATTTAAATGATTAAAACTCATGTTAAAATGTCACTCTTCTTCAGCGTTAATTCTCAAACCCCCACTGATTCTCTCTTTTAGCAGGACATAGCCCTACTAGATTTCCAGCAGGATGTAGTCCAGAGAAAAGAAATGTGTTGTCACCATGTTATTCATGCCAATGTTCGATACATCCATCTTCAGCAGTAAAATCTAAATCAACATTTAATGTTTCAGAAAGCACTTACAAAATTAAGAGCTCGATAAATGGATGGAACAATGATGACAAGAGCATGGAGACAGCCAACTGGTGCAAACAACAAGAACCAACAGAAATTGGCATGGTTGAAATGTCCACAACAAGTGTTGATCCATGGGCAATGATGGTCCATCTTCATGACACACCTATTGGATGAATAAATAACAGACACATTACACTTGCATTCAATAATACAGGGTGTCTAGATAGTTGCTGTGTACTTATTCAATAATACAGGGTGTCTAGATAGTTGCTGTGTACTTATTCAATAATACAGGGTGTCTAGATAGTTGCTGTGTACTTATTCAATAATACAGGGTGTCTAGATAGTTGCTGTGTACTTATTCAATAATACAGGGTGTCTAGATAGTTGCTGTGTACTTATTCAATAATACAGTGTAACAATGTGTAACAATGTCTAGATAGTTGCTGTGTACTTATTCAATAATACAGGGTGTCTAGATAGTTGCTGTGTACTTATTTACATTGCTGGTGACACTATATCACATGAATTGTGGGTATTTAGTGGAGAAGTCTGTGTGACATCATTGAAACTGCGACATTTATGAAATAAACACTACCGGTCATGTCAATCAAATATTGGGTAAAGTGGTGAGCAGCAGAACAAAGTTATTCCTTGGTCAGTGAATGTTTACTCTGCAGCTAACAGCAGTCTGCTGAGTTACTGCGTGCACTGGAGCATGGAAGTACACAGGTTTCAATGATGTCATATTGAGCATATTTACAGCAGAACCTTCCTGATATCACATCATTTTATAACACATCTCCCTATTCAAGACTTTTCAAATTAATCAATTATATTTATATTTTATTGTTTGTAGTGTATATATATATATATATATATATATATATATATATCTCGCATTTCTATTATTATATATATATTTCATTCGTTTCTGTTATTATATAAATATTTCATCATGTTTCTGTTATTACATACATATTTCATCATAAATATTTCAACAAGTTGTTGACACAGACTTCATGTGAAATTTCTGCATTAAGATGTGGTGGACCCTCAAAAGAGTTGTCTTGACATTGACCCCCTTTCCGACAAACATCAGATTGTGAACTAAGGGTGAAATGGTGAAAAGAGCAGAGGTTGAGATGAAGGCTGTGTACAAAATTTGGGCATGTTTCATAGGGATCTTGTTGTCTGAGAAAGGAAGAGTTGGTTGTGACTTTTGTGGTCACAACATAACAAGCGTGTAAACGACACGTCCACTAGGGTGTACTGCATGAGATAACAGAATATGCCCTGCTTGAGCTGTGAACAAACCAGTGGTAGTTGTCTGCTATAGAGGAAACTAAATCTGAGAGAGTTAAGAGCACAAGAGGAAAAACCCCAGTTCACAGAAGTTTGTCTCATAATTACCCGGAGTGTATTGTGGTTGTATTCTGTTCAGGTGATTGCTAAGTTGTACATTTTGTGTGTGCAGTCGGAAGATGATAATCTGGTCTGTCCTTCCCTGGGGGTTGATGTTGTCGTTAGGATTTGGGTTGGTCATATATTTATAGATTTCCCTCCCAGTGTTTCCCATGGCCCATCTGTTCATCCAATTTTCTTTGCTTACATATTTCAAAATCATTTCAACTTTGTGCATGGTTGTTTGTGTATGTGACTATTCTTGTTGTGCTCCCTTTTTTGCTAGTCTATCTGCCTTGTCATTGCCACGTGTGGTGTTTGAGTGGCCAGGAATCCACTATATAACAATGCTGACTTCATAAGATGTAAGATTCAGATGCTGGTTGGCATGGTGATATATTTTAACTAGCTCAGGTTTACAATGTCCATCAAATTCTAGTGCTTGAAGAGCGGACATATATTCTGTAAAAAACACAATGTTGTGGACTTTTGATGGAAAGGCATTAAATATGGTCTTTGGATGGTACAAGGCAGCTTCTAGTGCTGTTATTTCAGCTTCATAGTTAGAACATATCGCCCAACAGGCATCAAACAACTCATCAGACATTTTGTTTGGATATTCTATATAGACACATGCTGTCTCACCGCAAAACATTTCCAAGTGAAGACACGTTAAGCATATCTAGCAAATGATGACTTACGTGCGTTCAATATGTGTACACATGTGTACACATTATTGATAGACAGACATAGCAATAGATCAATGGACAATTGCCAGGGTGATAAAATAATAGGTAATATATCAGATCAAGTGGAAGTCAAATGTAAATGATGAAAAATGTAAAAGCAGAATTGGGGGCCACCAATGAGCAATGTCAAGATTGGGGGGAGGGGGATGGAGAAAAAATAAAGGGGGAGGAAAAGAGAATATGAAAACATTTGAAATATGATGCATGAAGTTGGTAGATGGGGGTTACCAATAGACGTAGAAACTATAGAAATGAGTAGGGAGGATCTTGTAGTTCACAGCGTCTGGAATAGATGATACATTAAAATATACACATATTCACATACAATTATACAACTAAATATATATATATATATACACACACATATGTCATCTACTAGAAGTATAATGTAGCATGATGGTTTGTCTGATATACCACTGGTAAGATCTGCAGACTTCCGCACTTAAGGTAACAAAATATAAACTATATTCCATTATTACAATTGAAAAGATGAATTTCAAAAACACAAACCTGCCACATTTTCTACAATGATGTGATCTTGGAGTTTTATAACCATCGCAAGATTCACAGTACTGAAGGAATTTCATATCTTCAATATTTGTCTGAAAATACAAGTACCGGTACCATTAATTTATATATATATATACACACAGAGACAAAATCTATGTGTTCATATACCTGCTTTCTTCAAATGTTTCTCCAGAATTAGTACATTAGCGGGTCAACATGAATCCCTGTTGACAGTCAGGAATCCCTGCTGACAGTCAGGAATCCCTGTTGACAGTCATGAATCTGTGTTGACAATCATGAATCCTTAGTGACAGTCAGGAATCCCTGTTGACAATCATGAATCCCTGGCGACAGTCATGAAGCTTCATAAACTCCGGTGGTATGGGCATGTGTCAAGACATTCTTCAATGTCAAAGGCTGTTCCTCAGGGTATGGTCGAAGGAGGAAGACGATGTCGTGGCAAGAAGAATACTTGGTTTGACAATATCAAGTAATTGACATGGTCTGAAGTTTCCAATTCATCAGGAAAGGTCATCTGGAGATCTTGATGACCAATATTGATCTTTCTCTGTTGATTGTTCTGTGTAGTTTGTTTTGGGTGAACTACCTGGTAATTTTTTCTTACCCTCTACCCTCCACATAATGGTTTGTTTAGAAAGCCTGTTTTCATTTATTCTAAGTAAGTACATGCTGATGTAATTCAAACATCTTATATAACTTGGACACAAATTCCTGGTTTGTTACCTTCTTCAGTGAATCACTTGTTTTAAAATCTGTCTCTTCTATGTTCAATATTCTTGGAAGTCACCTGTTTTCAAAGTCAATTACTTCAGTATCTATTGTTAGTGTGGATTTCAAGCTTTCACAAATATATGTCAATACAGGTAGCTAGCAATCAAAGTTTTGTAAGTTTATTAAACTCTTAGCAGTGCTGTATATTTGAAAACCTGTTAAATGCACCTGTTGCTATAGCTATGTGCGTTGATATCTTTTTGCTTGAATCACTAGATAACTTGCTTCCCACATGGTTGAAGGTTACAACTTAATCTAGAACGCATGATGCATGTGGTTGCTTCTGTGGGTCTCACCAATGGCCCACTAGACATACCACCCATGCAACAGAAAACCTTAGTGGATGACATGCCGTTATATTGAGGTTATCTTCTTAGAGAAGCTTCATGGCACGTCATCTATACAATTATGCTTTTATTTTGTTGTTGAAATGTGTTTCATGTTTACCTGAATATATATGTATGCACCCTTTGTGGTTGGGAGGGAGCTAGAGATGTACTGTGCAGCACTGGGGAGGAGGAAACTGACAGCACTGTTTTTTCCTATGGCTGAAACCCATCATAGAGGCACAGTAACTCAGGACGTGACAATCCTTTTGACTTGAACATTTGGTTGCATGCCTGGAGCAATAGAGAAATTCGGCATAAACAGTAGTCAATTGGTGGCGGGGAATGAGCACAGTGAACCCTATCTTGGCTACAGTGGCTAGGAGCAGTGCATAGGTTGAAACCTACCTTCCTGGAGGTGTGATAGTTATTCTCTGGCTCTTTCCTGGGGTGGGCTGAAAATCCACAGACTTCCCAGCAATATAATGCCATTTAACGGCATTAGGTCAAAGGGCATGAACCCATGGACCTCTGGATCAGCAACCAACCAAACCAATCTAGAACACATTCATTGAGTTTGACATCTGTTATTTCACGTGTGCTACTGTTCCTGTAACAAAGAATGTTTCCCAGTCATGACTCACCACACTGCCATAGAAAGAGAATAAGTATACAAGAACTCCATCTTGAACCAGACACAGAAAACCGGTTTTATAAAAAACTACATTAAAATACTTTTCAAGACATAGGTTCACCAGAATATTGATATGCCTGTTAAGATATTCATCACACAATTCATCACAGCAAAAAAATAGAATCAGAAAAATAAATTGATAGAAGAAAAGTAAACCTGTATAATATGTGTACGAGATGAAAAGGTGATATAACATAAATAATGCACATAAACAGGTGTACTGGATTCTTACATATGCATGTTCAATTAGTTGTAATTATGCAGAGCAGCTGTAAGTTTGGCTTAGATTTTATTATTGCATTTGAAGCAGAAACCTTCTGGCCACTTTGATGCCAAGTACCCATAAAGTAAACAGGAAATGCATTGATAATTAATCATTACACATGTTTTCTCATTTCTAGTAGCTTAAAAAACTTAGCTACCATTTTCTAATTTCTTCTTCTTTGTCTCCAGATCAGAGCTGATGTCCTAAAGTTTTTGCCTAGTTCAGTTCAGTTTTGCCATGTCTTGCCTTGCAGTTCTCATTTATAATAATAACACTGTAGCGCATACAATGTTCTTTGATATATCTGTACAACATCAAATTAAGGTGTAGAGGATTAACTAAACTATACTTGGGTTACCCCATATGTACTCTGTCTCTCTATAATAAGTGGCATGCCACCTGCTGAGAGTACTCGTAGCACGTAACTCCGTAGTGTCAAGCGATAATCTCTGATCTCACAAAAACACTTCATAAACAAATAATCATACTCAGGATTCAAACCCTCCAACCTCTTGCAAACATTGTGAACAGCATAACCCCTATAGCAATATTACACAGACATGTATGAATGCACTATTTTGAGAACAGTCCTGCTATATAAACTGACAGGAAAGGATGAATGTCTGGAAAACGTAAACTCATGACAGGAAAACTTAAGCTCATGACAGGAAAACTTAAGCTCATGGCAGGAAAACTTAAGCTTATGACAGGAAAACGTAATCTGATGACTCCAACTCTGCATATTGCAGAAATGTAAAAAAGTAACAAGAATTCTTAAAATATATCCTGACTGGGAGGCACTGAATACTGAATGCGAGGCAATGAACATTTCTATGAGTTTGGAGTGATTTGAAATCAAGCTTTGGAGAAACTTTCCTATTTCACAAAAGGATATTTCTTCTCCCACTTGATCTCTCTTGTAGCAGGACACATTCTCAAACTCCCACTGGATCTCTCTTGTAGCAGGACACATTCTCAAACTCCCACTGGATCTCTCTTGTAGCAGGACACATTCTCAAACTCCCACTAGATCTCTCTTGTAGCAGGACACATTCTCAAACTCCCACTGGATATCTCTTGTAGCAAGTCACATTCTCAAACTCCCACTGGATCTCTCTTGTAGCAGGATAATGGTCTTTCTATATTTTCATCAGATGTAGTTCAGAGAATGGAAATGCATTGTGTTGCCATTTTAGTTGCACCAATAGCCTGACACATCTGTCTTCGTTGATAAAAGGATACAATAGCTCTATTACTCTCACTCCCAGGATCAAAGCACACAAACACTTGAACAGTGATTCTCAACTATAGGGCCTTGGTACCGAGTGGGGTCACTGAAACATGTCTATCAAGCCGCTGTAGTTTCTCCATGAACTGTAAAGTGATATATGAGCATATCAATGCATTTGGATCGAGCCTTGGCCTTAATCATTGATTTTTTAACTGGCCCTGGTCTTATTAAAAAAATTTTTTTTATCATAGACTCATGGATCATAGATTTAGACATAGTGATTTAAATTACATTGATCTTTGTTCCATTATTGACACACGTTACTCCACAATTATTAATCTATGCACATTTGTTACATTATTGACACACGTTACTCCACAATTATTAATCTATGCACATTTGTTACATTATTGACACACGTTACTCCACAATTATTAATCTATGCACATTTGTTACATTATTGACACACGTTACTCCACAATTATTAATCTATGCACATTTGTTACATTATTGACACACGTTACTCCACAATTATTAATCTATGCACATTTGTTACATTATTGACACATGTTACTCCACAATTATTAATCTATGCACATTTGTTGCATGGCAGAAATAAGGAAGAAATTGGCAATGGCATATTGCAAAATAACACAGTTGAAAAACATATGGAAAAACAACAAAATAGAAACAAAAGTGCTAATGTTACAAACTTTTATTTTTCCGGTTGCAACATACGGCTGTGAAACATGGACTCTAAGTAAAACAGCGGCAAAGAGGATCAACGCCTTCGAGCTGAAATGCTACAGGAAGATACTTAGAATATCATGGAAGGATAAAATCAGAAACTCAGATATTATACACACATTGAATATTCCAGAGTGTTGGTTACTAAACACAATAACAAAAAGAAAACTACGCCTGTTTGGTCATATAAAGAGACATACCGGTAACTGTTTAGAAAGACAAATAATGGAGGGAAGAGTACCCGGGAAGAGGAGAAAGGGCAGACCAAGAAGACGATGGACTGACGATATTAAAGATAACATGAATACATCGCTAGAAAATGCAAACCACATCGCCCAAGACAGAGAGAGGTTCAGAGAGTTCATTGGGAAGACAACGTTCTGGAAGGAATACATGACACATTTGTTACATTATTGAATCATGTTACTCCACGATTATTAATCTATGCACATTTAAATTACATACCGGTTTCCAGTTGAATGGTACAAATCCAGGTCCTTTTATACAAGCAGCGAAATAGTTGTAGAGGGTCAGAGTGACCCAAAACAAGAACACAGCGATATTAGTAAATGCGCCAAGGCTTATGAATGGTGGCCACCACATCAAATGGCATTTTAATGTAACCCAAGCGATAGTGAAAATAATAGTCAAGGCAATAATAGGTCCCCAGTGAGCAAACTGTTTCCATGTTCCAACACGCTCATAGCCCATGCTCAGATGGGAACTGTGACGAGGTATGTAATTGGGACCAAGAGATCTGGACCCGGTTGTTTCTAGTCTGGACAAGAGAACTGGACCCGGTTGTTTCTAGTCTGGACAAGAGAACTGGACCCGGTTGTTTCTAGTCTGGACAAGAGAACTGGACCCGGTTGTTTCTAGTCTGGACAAGAGAACTGGACCCGGTTGTTTCTAGTCTGGACAAGAGAACTGGACCCGGTTGTTTCTAGTCTGGACAAGAGAACTGGACCCGGTTGTTTCTAGTCTGGACAAGAGTATTTTGTATATACAGCTACTGTAACATATCTTCTGTTAATTTATTGCACCTGAAAGTATAAAGCAGACAGGATGAGTAACTACTAAATATCTCAAGTAGTACATGAGCATAAAATCATTTACACACTCATCATCATCATCAGGTGCTATCTCCACAATGAAGGTTGATGCAACGGACCTCAAATTGTCTTTTGCTTTGCTGGTGCACTCTGCTAGACTGTAACCTGTACATCTCATGTTTCTGTCTCACCTGTATCCCTGCTTACCTCTTGCTCAACTCTACCTTCAAGTAAGGTCTTATATCTTTTATATGTCTAAAATATTTTGTTTGTTTGATCTTTATTTCTTTTCATAATTCTTTTTTTATCTGAAGTGTTTTTTTAACCTCTAGGTTAATCTCTTTCTATGAAATTCTCTCTATTCTTCTATATTCTTCCAAATCACACAGACATCAATTCTGTCTTCTAGTTGTTTGTTCATTGTCCATGTTTCTGAGCCAAGATCAATATAGAATAGATTTAGCATTTTATAATTCTCATTTTTAACTTGTTCGTAATTTGTTTAGATGTTACTATTTTCCTCATGTCATTGAAAGTACTTTTTGCCATTCCTATTCTCCTTTTAACTTCTGTTTTACATCTGCCATCATTTGTAAGCAAAAGAATAATATTAAAAAAGTCAATATATATTACAAATACTTACCACTACTAATACAAATATTTAGACTTACGTAAAACATAGGTTTATATATCGCTTCAATGAGACACGACAGACTATAGCTCCTGCCGAAGACAGATTTGTTGGGCCAATGATGCAAATTAAACGGCGACACAACACATTTCCATTCTCTGGACTACATCCTGCTGGAAATCTAGTAGGACTATGGTCCTGCTACAAGGGAGATCCAGCAGGAGGTTGAGAATGAACGCTGAAGAAGAAGACTATAGCTAAAACTAGTAGGTAATGATGGGCAATGATGAGCACACAAGAAATCATAACATTACAATACACAAATCACATTCAACGTTTCAACCAAAAGGTCTTTATCAAGACACAAACAAAACATCAAAATACGACTAATGGAAAAATTATCACAACATCCAACAGAAATATGGAAAACATATTGATTTTCCATATTTCCGTTGGATGTTGTGATAATTTTTCAATTCATAGTCTTTTGATGTTTTGTTTGTGTCTTGATAAAGACCTTTTGGTTGAAACATTGAATGTGATTTGTGTATTGTAATTTTTATGATTTCTTGTGTGCGCATCATTGCCCATCATTACCTACTAGTTTTAGCTATAGTCTGTTGTGTCCCATGAAACGAAATGTAAACCTGTGTTTTACGTAAGTCTAATTGTTGTTACGTTTCACGTAGTTACCTTGTATTGATTGTCATAATAAAAATATGAAGGAAATAAAAAGAATTTTAAAAAATAAAGACAAAAACAGTTGATGTTTCGATCATAAGTCTTTGTTGGGATAGACATAATATAACAGCAAATAACACAACAAAAATACTATTTTTGAAACATATCTAAGAAAATAATAAAAACTGTCTGTGTAACAGCCAGAAGATTGAGGAAGTGAATGTATGCCAATTGGTGCTGTATGTCCAAGAGTGAATTAGTTCATGCTATGAAATTGTGAACCATGAAGAGATGTTGGATGACTAAGACACGAAATCAAGCAGAAATCCAAACACAAGAGAGACTGCTGTGTCATCTCCATACATAATTTCTGGAATATTCTCTGATGTTAAGGGGTTGAAAATTTTCAGAATGTGGGTCTTCTGGTACATTTTACATATTTTTTGCATATATGTTGAAAAGATTATTAATATATATGACTGAATGAATTAAGTTTATTTGAGAACAAATAGGGGGCCTCAAGAGATGCCCCAACTCTCAACTTCTCATCATCATCATCATCAAGTGCCGTCTCCGCAACGGAAGTTGGCTGCAACAGATCTCCAACATCACCTGTCTCTTGTTTTAGTGGTGCACTCTTCTAGACTGTAACTTGTCTAATATGTTGCTTCCTAATCTTTAGATGTTGTTGATCCGTTGCTTGGCTTTGGGGTGTGTGTGGTAAGGTCCAAGTCTTTTCCATGGTGGCCAGCCAACCTTTGTTCTTATGCCCTGAACTTGCCTCTTGTGTGCCACACACTTTGCTGGTTTGCAGTTTGAGCCAGATGATCAAGTCAACAAGAAAGCCATAAACTCTAACACAAGATGACTATCACATTATGAACAGATCAGAACAAGTTATAATTCTACGTCTCAGAACAGGACACAACCGACTCCACAGTCACATGTATACAAAGTTCAAGATTGGTAAAACTGCCACGTGTACAGGCAGCAGAGAGTGCCAAACATATACTTCAAGAGTGTTCTGAGCATGAAATGCTGAGGCAGACATATTGGCCAGAGGAAACAACACTGGAATCAAAGCTCTATGGGACACTGTATGAACTACAAAAAACAATGAGTTTTATTCAGGAGTCAGAATTACAGATATAGACATGTTTCAAGTGAATGAAAGAAGAAGAAGAGGTTTGAGCCATTGATCCATTAGGATTCCTCCGCCTTTCGCGCTGTCACAGACTTTTTGTAACTTCTCAACTATGTCTCAAATTCTCAACTAGTTAAGAATGTTAACTATGTTAAGAACAAATAGGGGACCTCAAGAGATGTTAACAACTATGTGTGAGTAGAAATTCAACATTGAAATAATATTTGGTAAAGAAGGGTTAGCAGAAACATGAACATAGAACTGTGAAACAATCAATGGTTACGCCTAAATAAATATGGGATCGTGGACAAAAAATTAATAGCAAATAAAGAAATTTTAATTTCCTAACTCTTCCGCGATAAATTGTTAAACATCCAGTCCAATATTGGTCATGTATAGAGTGGTTTGTTTTAGGTTATCTTAGGATCCTCACATCTTGTATTGCAGAGAAGCTCCTGTATGCAAGATTGTCGTTCTGGGAACAGCGAAACTGGGACAATTCTATAGTATACGTTCTGGTGTCTGTGGTGATTCTCTGCAGATGCAGGGTACAGAGTGACTGATACCAATTCGGTGTAGGTGTGCCTTCAGATGGCAATGCCACATTCTCAGTCGAAATATCGTGACCTGCTTATTTCTGTTAATGTTGCCTTGCTCAGTTTTATTATCTCGGTTTAGTTCTCTCCACTGAAGTCGCATAGATTGTCGGTACTTGGACATCCTGTCTGCACATGTATGGAAAATATTGCTTTAGGCTTTAAATAACCTGCGACAAGTATTTCCTAACCTATGCTCAGTGTTCAAAAATAAATTTTGAGAATAAATGTGTCTATGCCAATATAAGGGTGTATGATTCAGGACAGGACATCTTTGCTATACATGGTGATCATTGATTCTGACAAAAATATTATCTCATATTGAAGTAGTACAGGATTAACCTTCACCGAGCCGATATGATATCCAGCCGCCGAAAAACAAAATGGCCGCGCGTGCTGATGGCGGGCCGTCCCACCCAGCGAGATTATCGTGAGATTTACACGTACCACAGTCCGTACACATAGCTGGGGACATGCGCAATCGAAGCCGGTACATCCCCCACTTCCGACATGATCGTTTTTGAGAATGGCTGGCTATTCGTAAAAGTTTAAGAGCAATTAATCTGACCACATCTGTACACCGGTACGATGCCATGATGATGGATCGGTTTTACAGACCTTTATTTCATCGTATTTCGAATAAAATAACATTGAATCGTGGATTGAATCATGGATTATTAGGTTATTTAGTTTCACAGCAGTGAATATACAGAATGCCGTGCTGGTTTGGGGACTTGTACGTTTGATATCGAATATTTTGAAGTGGCAGAAAAAATAACTCTAGGCCTAAGCTCAAAGAACGATTTTACTGCAAATCTACATGTTTTATACAGTTCCCCCGGCTATATTTTGATAATTTCGCAGTTAAAGAACATAAATACAACAGATTTACGTGATTTAGTTGACAGTGTTGCCAAGGAATTCGATATGTAAGGTAAGTTATTTTTTTCCTTATTTTTTCCCTCTTTATTTGTTATAAAATATATGTTTTTTGTGAAAAACGTCTTTACCACTTTCTCATACGTCTGGTATCACACACACACGTACATAAATTACACCAATATATGCATAATTCAATTCTTTATTTATATGTGCAAATATTATTTAAATATCTCTAACAACCAAAAAATTATCACATTTTCAAAACAGTCACCATCAATAACGCAAATTTTCAAAAAAGAATCCGGTGGCAGGGAGACATTTCGTATTTTTTAATCTGGCTTGCTAAAGGTTAAGTGCTTCAAGATATGTTAAATCCACTTCACTTTTTTAAGTTTATTAAAGTACTGCAGGGTTATAAGATTGATTATATTCTTTAACAATTTTTATTTTTTTTATAAGCAATGTTTAAAAATGTTATTCATGGCTGAAAATGACTGCAAATTTTTAAAGTTAGTGACATTCATTTTAATTAGGTTTATGTTAATTAGCAACCATTGTGAATATTAACTAGTCTGCATGTGTTTGAAAATTACAGCACTGCGATCAACACATGTGTAATGTCTCTGCGACCATACAAATATAGTTTTTATAGTATTTTATCATAAATGGAATGGTCGTATATTTTGTAGTTAGAACTTTAATTAGAAGCTATGCAAATTATCCACCATTATTAATATTAATTAGACTGCATGAATCTGAAAATTACAGCAGTGTGATCAACTGATACATCTTGTCTTCGCAAACACAAAAATGTATAGTTTGTGTTGTTTTATTGAAAATAACTAACATAATTCGGAAATTATCAGCTACCCTCTATTGTGTGGTCACAAGTTAAGTTTATATTTTCCTATATCTTTCATATAAATTATTTGGATGCCTAATTAATTTGAAAACATTCATAGTATCATAGCTTTCTGATTGGCGCGGTACAGCCTTGGTTGAGGTATCATTCATTGCAAATTTTAAGAGCTACTTAGCTGCAGTAATTTTAATGATATTCCCTATAATAATATAGTACTTCTTAACTCAGTACTATTTTGAAAATTGTGTCCCAGTCCCAATCAATTGTTTTAGTGCAGAGATTTTACTTCCCTGACGCTTTTTTGAAGACTTCAAATGAAGTTAATGAACTTGTCTTAGGCCCTATTTAATGGGATCGTCTGTGGAAGGTTGCCTCTTGTTTTTGCTGATTCATCTGTTTGTTTGTTTTTTTTTGTTACCAGGGATGACACAATGAGCTGATATTCACTGATTGTAGCACTAATACTAATTTTTGTCCATGAACCCACGTCAATTTAGACGTTGTCACATGACTGGTAAACTGAGTGTGTTACTCAGTTAACACAGTGACACTACAATCTACCTACAGTCTACAGTCAATATCGAGATGGAGAAGACAAATCATAGTCCTGTGAGATACAGCAAATAATAAGCAATAGTCGTATTTAGATAACGGAGCTTTAATTCTTTGTAACTCATTAAAACAATAGGTTTTTAACTTTGCATAATGACAATTAAAAAAAATGACAGATAGATTGACTTGAAAACAAATACCGAATATATTGTAACATTGTAATGACTTCCCCTTTCATGTATTTTTTAATATAGTTTTATCAACGAATAAATCCTTTCTAGAACGTTGCATAAAATAAATAATCAAAGCTAGCAATTCTAAAAAATTATTAGTAGCAAATAATTAATATTTAAAATTAATAGAATGCATTTAATATATATTTATTGATATTATACAATATCTTAAAACATATTTGTTTTAGTGACTTTTAATCTTGGTTGCAGTTTTGTATTATATTTCGGCTAAATCAACACAGTTACTTAATCGTCCGATAGTTGTTTAATGCTCCGATCTCTCCCTTAGTGTAACTTCCATTACACCTCAGCTGACAGTTTCGGTTCTATGTTACTTGACCATCATTCTTCTGCTCCCCTCTGGCGATTCCACATGCAAATGCTAGCTCCCGTAGGGAATTCAACACGATCCATTGCTCCTCCCCGGGGTGTATCAAAAGCACCTGACGCCAGCAAATCAGCTCTCTCATTGCCCTGAACGCCAACAGGCGCGAAAATAAGTCACCATCTTCAAACTCGACCCTCACAATATCTCAGTCTATTGCTCACGAACGAAAACTTTTGTACTTTCATAATCATACTCATCGAGTCACTCAGGTACAGGCACGTACAGTACTATGTGAGCTGATGCATTCTAATGCCGTAGTCACCGCCATGATCTCTATAGTCATACTACTTGTAGTCACAGCAATAATCTCCATAGCCATACTACTTGTAGTCATTGCAAAAGATCCACTCTCTTCCCAAATACTTTTCCCTGCTCACTTAGCTGTGAAAACCCACGCACTACGAACATGTCTAACCTCCGATCCATCTGTGTATATAATCACATCTCCTTCACCAGAGTTCTCATTGGCCAACGCCTGCACCTCAGCTTCCATCGCAGCTTCCACCGCCACTTGCCTCCATTCCTTGCTTGCCCTATCAAATGTTATTATAACGTTGAAAGAAGTTTTGCAATCCATGGATGGGCGTATCCATTTCTTACCTGCAGCTACATCCGGTAACCTACACACGCTTTGTATGACATCCTCTGCCCGTCCCATCCACGATTGTCCTCTCTTCAGTCTACTACATTTGACTTAGATTATGAAGCAGCATATTAGACAAGTTACAGTCTAGAAGAGTGCACCACCAAAACAAGAGACAGGGAATGGTGGAGATCTGTTGCCGCCAGCCTCCGTTGCGGAGACGGCACTTGATGATGATGAGAAGTTGAGAGTTGGGCATCTCTTGAGGCCCCCTATTTGTTCTCAAATAGACTTAATTCACTCAGTCATACATATTAATAATCTCTTCAACATATATGTAAAAAATAGGCAAAAAAAATGAGAAGACCCGCATTATGAAAATTTTCAAACCCTTAACATCAGAGAACATTCCAGAAATTATGTATGGAGATGACACATCACTCTCTCCTGTGTTTAGATTTCGGCTTGATTTCGTGTCTTAGTTGTTCTCTTCATGGTTCACAATTTCATAACATGAACTTTTGTAGCAAATGTTACACCTGTGTATATGTCACATTGACCCGTTCAGTCACATTTCCTAAAACCACTTCCCCATTGAAGAATGTATCACACGTGTATCCAGTAACGCCATCTAGACCTAGATTATCATTTGCAAACATTGAACCATGACGTACATAGGTGGTTGGGTAAGATGCTTAGGAATCAATTTGTCAACATCTGTGCCATGTAGGCCTACCCACCAGTCTGTAACTACTATCACTGACCACTTTAACAGCATAGTACATTGAGGTGCCAGGATGTCCATGCGGCTGCTATTAAATCATTTTCCAAGTATGACCGAATTCAGTATGTGCTTGAGAACCGGTACAGTCACCAATTCCATTTTCAATTCAATTTCTTATTTTCTATTCTTATTTTGTGTGTGTGTGTGTGTGTGTGTGTGTGTGTGTGTGTGTGTGTGTGTGTGTGTGTGTGTGTGTGTGTGTGTGTGTGTGTGTGTGTGTGAATATCCTGTTGTATTGTCAATTTTTCGTTCTGTTTGACCTCTATCTTCTAGTTTTACATCATTCATACTCTTCTAAACTTCCGGTATTTATCCTCTTGGTTTTATGATGATGTGATCGTGGGCAGTGCTGTTCCTTAGTCCTCGTGTGTTATAGTAAGTTATTGATAAAGGATTTTTAATCGAAACGTCGATTTATGTGCGCTATCTTGTGTATTTCCAATGCAAAGCAAAACTTGCATTACTCTGTTTCCAAGGTCGTTTCATGAAGATGACACAAGCATTCTGAATCGCAAGAGTTTACAAAATGAAATTTGAAATAGATAGACGATGAACACCACCAAAGACGGCTGTATCGGGCGATTAGCGCAAAAAAAAAAAAAAACAAACAAAAACAACGACGATGCAACGCATTTCCGTTCTCTAGACTACAATGTGCTGGAAATCTAGTAGGACCATTGTCCTGCTATAAGAAAAGATTGAGGAGGAGTTTGAGGGTGAACGCTGAAGAAGAAGAATATGAAGATTGATAAAAAAATATTATTAAGACACAATTCTTGCCTAAACCTATCAGTCAAGTTTTACTATTCTGTCTCGCACAACCAGCACTGGGGAAAAAGGACATTTCCCCCATTTGTGACCACAATGTTCTATCACAACTGTCGAGATTGAGAGAACTTCGCTGTCTGCTTAATTACTGCAATATGTTTTTAACCCACTCTCCAAAATTAACATTTAAATTCAAGTAGGAAGCATGAGGATAAAGGAAATAATTCTTACAGCTGACGGGAATTGAACCAGGTCTGTTCTAGCAGCACCGAATCGCTTTGCAACACAAGTAAACAGGTTTTCCGTACTTGACAACCACATCCTAAAAAAAATATGTGGCGCGGTCAAGACTTTAAGCCTGTGTACTCAAGTCACTGAGAACAGACCAATCGAAACAAGGACTATTACAACATTAGCGAACATCCCGTACAAGTATTAAAGTATTCTCAGGAACACTAACACAGAACATGCATATTCGTACACAAGGACCTAAAGGCCTTTTTTTGGGGATGTGGTTGGTCAAGTACGGAAAACCTGTTTACTTGTGTTGCAAAGCGATTCGGTGCTGCTAGAACAGACCTGGTTCAATTCCCGTCAGCTGTAAGAAAAATTAACATTGAAAGTAGGAAACAACTACATGATTTATTTGGCATTCTTTAAAAATAAACTATTTCAAATTCCTACATAAAAATCGAATAATTATATGTAATGGTAAAATACACACATGCAAGTAATACAATTTGAAATTTAATTTAGAAAGTTAATTGGTTCCATAAGGCAGCAAATAAGATTGAGGTCAAGTTAAATGCACCCTCACCCCCCCCCCAAATAAGATTTACTATATATAATACATCGTAAGCAATTATTTCAGTAGGTAAAAAGTAAAAGATTGCAGCAACCTGCCGTCGGAGGGGAAGAGAGATAAAAGCTCCAGTGTCGGGAAAACCACCCAAAAATTGGAAATGGGGGGGGGGGGTGGAGAAGCAAATTGGGATGACAACTCATCAAGTAATAAGTCGCAACACCCACAACTATTAGATGAGGTGGCCAGTTCCCTTTCCTGTCGTATTTACCTTCCCCAATTCGTGCGTCAGCAGCTAGGTCGACTGGGCTATTTCGATTCGTTGCTGCCCGGACTTGATTTTGAACCTGGCACGCTGCAACCCGGTGACAGTAAGAAAACTCTTATTGCAGGACAGTGGCCCTACAAGATGTTCAGCAGAATGTTTTCAAGAGAACGGAAATGTGTTGTATTACAGTTTTATTTACGCCAATGACCCGACACATCAGACTTCAGTGTTCTTCTTTGTATAAGTTGCAAGAAAGATTCATCCAAAGTTCTTTGTCTTCAATAGCAGCATTCATTTAATCTCGGCCTACACTATCCAGAGAACATACATAAAGTGCTAACAACATTGTTTCGTACGAGCCTCGACTCATTCTTTTTCCAGGGTGCACCAAGAGAATGTCCTTTTTAGTATCTAAGTTATCTGCTAACTTTCTAGGCGTGAGTACTGTATTTACCTAGAAAGCTATATGAGACGCCAGCATGCATTACCATCGACATTGAGCTGAATGAGAGATCGTGGCTTGTTGCTGAATCAGATATCCTGTAAAATCAAGTGGGAAGCCAGAGGATAATTTAAAAGTTCTTCAGACTAATGGGAATTGAATCAGTCCGTTCAACGGCACCAAATCGCCTAGCAACTATCGTACACGCGTTTTTCCGTACTTGACCAACCTCATCTCCAAAATAGATGAGATTTGTCAAGACATTCAAACTGTGCACTCAAGTCACAGAGAACGGACCAATTGAGACAATGATTATGACAACAGCAACAAACATTCCATACAGAAATTGAAGTGTTCTCAGTAACAACAAACAAATAACATATAACATTTGTATTAGTCCTACAAGGGCAAATATGTCTTCTTGTAAACATGGATAATACCTGTACGGGATGTTTGTTGTTGTAATAGTCATTGTATTGATTGTTATTTATTTTTCATTATTATTTTTTGCATTATAAATATTTTTACATTTTTAGATTTATTATTATTATATTTTTGCATTATTCGATTGTTACATTATTAGATTGTTATATTATTAGATTGTTATATTATTAGATTGTTAAATTATTACATTTTTATTTATTACATTATTAGATTGTTACATTACTACATTATTAGATTGTTACACTATTACATTATTACATTTTTACATTATTATATTTTTACATTATTACACTTTACATTACAATTTACGGTGAAACACAGTATATAACACACGTGATATTAAAAGAACACAGTGATGTGGAAAGTTGCTTTGAGAAATGTTTAAGCTGGTAGAAGAATCGTGCAGCGCAGGTAAGAACGCAGAGATTTTTTAAAATGTGTTTTTCCTGTGGAATAAGTGAAAACAAAAATTGTTTAAAATGGATTCTTGTAGATAAGAGAAATCGTTCTTGTATTGTAGAAGGACATTCTAAACTTAGAAGAAAACTGTTGTGCAAACACGCAGTCTACATCACTGCCTATCTCTTGCATCACACACGCGCACATATAGTGAGACAAGACATCTCCTTTTCAAGATTGTCATCTTAATACTTCTTGATTTTGTTTTTATTAGAAATTAGCAGCACAACACGCGGGACACTCCCATAAGTTCTCCGTTCCAGCAGTCATTCCAGTGTATGTAGACTCAAGAGTCCCAATCAGGTGTTGAGATATAACAGCTGAGGGTGGGAGAAGAATAAGGGGTAAGAAAAGTATTTCATCTTTTCTCTTTTCTCTTTATACCCATTTATGCCTTGCAGCGTCAGGGGTAGGAGAGTTCTCTGGCCTTCTTTGTGTGCTTCATATATGTTTGTTTTTGTTGACCCTATTATTTATGCAATTCTTCTTTTGCATGGTCTGTTCCAAGCTTTGTATCCATCGTTTTTGTATAGCAATGCTTTGTGAGGAAAGAAAAGTGTATGGGGAAGTTAAGCAGACCCATTCTGCAGGAAAGCGGCTAAAACGTATATTTTTATAGTTACTTCTAAATAGGCCTACTTCATTATGGCAGGGCAGAAAAACCCTTCTCGGAAATAAATAGTTCTGATCAAAATTAAGTTTCTCCGTACTCATATGCAGTTGTGAGGACAGAGAGGAATAGCAGACTTTATGTGTTAATGTCTGCAAATGACCCTCAAACGACGATGAATCCATATGACTGTATAACTTACGAAAGACTCGCACCAGCAAATGATAAAACAATCGAACATATATGACAAATGCATGACCTGGACTCAAAACATAACAGTAGAAGCTGTTGCTACGTTACGTACGAGCAAACGATACTCAAAGGGAAAGAATTGTGAAAAATGTATATATGTGAGAAAGAAAAAGTGAGAGAGTGAGAGAAACAGAAAAAAAGACATAAACATTGCTAGAAAAGGTGGAGTGGGAAAAATTGTCTAGTTAAATAAAAACAACATATGTCTGTGTGAAAAATTATGCACATTTCCAGAATATTTGCCGAGTTCGGGAATTGTGTTTTACGTGTATTATTTCCTGCAATGTTTGTGTTGGTGTATTGGCCAGGTAAACCGTGTTTTTTTGTTACCTTTCATTCTGTGCAACATATTTCAATAAAACAGAAGACTTATTGGCTGTTTGTTACAACAGATTTCATAGAACACAACGCTTCATTGGATGTTTGTTTCAAAGATTTCATAGAACAGAAGGCTCGTTGGTTATTTGTTTCAAAATATTTCATAGAGCAGAAGGCTCATTTATGTGCTTGTTTCAACAGATTTCATGGAACAGAAGGCTCATTGGTTGTTTGTTTTTACTTCTCGGATGCTTAATTGTTATTTGACACCCGTATATAACGGGATTGGGGGGGGGGGGGGGAGTTGGTTGGAAAAAGGAAGGAGTGTAGAAGAATTAAAACATTATATTTATCCCTATTAAGAAAGCAAAATAATGTGCCCCCCCCCCACATCATGCGGTGTACAATACAACTAAGAAAAATTGCGGTGTCCCCAAAGAAAGATATCTCATAACTTCTTCAGCGTTCATTCTCAAATTCCCACTGGAACTCTCTTGTAGAAGAAAAATGGCCATACTAGGTTTCATTCTCAAACTCCCACTGGAACTCTCTTGTAGCAGAAAAATGGCCATACTAGGTTTCATTCTCAAACTCCCACTGGAACTACTTATATCTAACTAGGTTGTCGTTTTATTTGTGCATTTGGCTCAATACATCCGTCTTCGATTGGTCTCAAAACTAACTGAACAACCTTTTGGCTACATTATTCCGTTTAACACCGATGTATCTGAGTTCCTGTGTTTATTCTTTTCATTGTTATGTTTGTGTGTGTTTTTTGTATATTTGCTTGCTGTCTATTGGTGTATTGGGGCGTAAAATGGTCTAAACAGTTTTTTGACATAATTAAGCATGGGGGTGGGGGTGGAGAGCTCTGTATTTTTGACAAGTTGTTGACAAGAAAAGTAGGGGAGGGGGTGAAAATTGACAAAACTTGTTATCGTAATTTATAGACAGCTCTTTATTTGTATGTTTGGTGTCTATTTGTATGTTTGTTGTCTATTTGTATGTGTATTGTCTATTTGTATGTTTGTTGTCTATTTGTATGTTTGTTGCCTATTTGTATGTTTGTTGCCTATTTGTATGTTTGTTGCCTATTTGGATGCGCCTATGACGTGTCTGGTATACACAATATTCATGTGTCAGGTAGTATAGTTGTTACTCCATTGTAGTGTCCCTCTTGACAAATATTCCTGTTGAGATAGTTGTCGAATTCTGTGTTTGTTTGTCCCTATCTTGGTAGAAAACCTTTTGGTCGAAACGTCGGTTGTGTGTATTTGTTTCACGTGAAACTATTATTTAATCAATAACATGCTTATTTGCAATTTATTTATTTGACAGAATTCTCTTTCGAGTCTCTGACAACTTATTTTACTGTGTGTTGGTGGGGTCCAGAAAGGGAGCAAAAAACAGCTACATGTCCACGCAGCCTTCAATGCATGTCGTAAGAGACGAGTAAGGATCATTTGGTGGTGGAGTTTTCTGTCCAATCCCATACAGGGTTAAAGTAATGCAGAGTCATGTTGAAATCGAGTGTGTCAAGCCGAAAGGCGAAGATATCGCAGCAAAGCTGTAAACATTGACACTATGCATTTCGTTCTCTAGATTACACCCTGATAATATTTAGAGCTTGAGAACGAATGCAAAAGAAGAAGCAAAGATTGCTCGACTCAATGTAACATTATGGTGTAATATCACTCGCTATGCCGACCTCAACATCAAAGTGTAATACCACTCGCTATGCAGAGAAGGGTGTATGGGAAGGAGAACATTTAGATCGATAAGAGACAGATTGAGAAATTTGGACATTAGGCAAAGAACCGACACCGCCCTAATCTTGGAATATATTAAGAGACAATCGATCAAATGGTTTGCCCACACCAGCAGACTACTATCTGACAGCATACCACAGTAAGCTATGTTACACAGATACAGTGAAGGCAGACCTAGAGGCCGACCACGAAAACGATGGACCACCGAAATAAAAGAGGCGACAAATTCCACAATATACTCAGCACACACGAGGGCCATCGCCAGAAAACTCTTCTACTCCTGACGCTGAAAGGCATTCAAGGGTTTAGCGAACAGATAGAGATACATGGATAGATAGATTAAGATATATATATATATATATATATATATATATATATATATATATATATATATATATATATATATATATATATATATATATATATATAGATAGATAGATAGATAGATAGATAGATAGATAGATAGATAGATAGATAGATAGATAGATAGATAGATAGATAGATAGATAGATAGATAGATTAGATAGATGTATCTTTTACATTGGCGCCACCTTACTGGATCTTCATCATAATCAAGTGACGTCTTCGCAACGTAGGTTGGCTGCAACGGATCTCCAGCATTCCTTGTCTCTAGCTTTTGTGGTGCACTCTGTAGACTGTAGCATGTCCATCTCGTTACGTTACTCTCCCACTTGTATCTCTGCCTACCCCTTGTTTGCCTCGCCTCAACTTTACCCTCAAGTAACGTCTTAAACAAGGTAGCATATATTTTAATACGCACAAAATACTTTACATATATGTTTGATATTTATTTCCTTTAATAGTTTTGTTTTTCATGCGAAATGTTGTTAGAATCTCTTTCTTCTCTCCCCATGAAGTTCTCCGTGCGAAATGTTGTTAGAATCTCTTTCTTCTCTCCCCATGAAGTTCTCCGTATTCGTATATATAGGCATATCCACATCTAATATGCATTGATTCTGTCTTCTAATTATTTGTTTATTGTCCATGTTTCTGAGGCATACATCAATATAGAATAAATATAGCCTTTTATAATTTGAACTTTTAGTGAGTAATTTTTTAGATGTCAATATTTCCCTCATCACTGAAAGTACTTTTAGCCATTCATATTCTCATTTTAACGTCATTTTGCCTATTGGATAAGTTACTATAAGACTGTGAGCTAACGTCCCAACTGAAAAAATGGAAGTTACTATAAGACTGTGAGCTAACGTTCCAACTGAAAAAATGGAAGTTACTATAAGACTGTGAGCTAACGTCCCAACTGAAAAAATGGAAGGTTAGATGAGGAAGATAAAATGAGTGAGCATATTAGAAAAGGGTAGAAACACTGAACCGGGTGGGAACAGCGATTAGTTATGGCGTTTCACGAGATCGTTTCTAAGAAGAGGAGAATCGTGGATAAGATGGCTGCGTTGGCGGAAAAGAAACTGCGCATGCGCTCCAACGTTGCTTACCTTTTATGGAGTGAGTCTTGGTTACCTGCAGTTGTGTACTTGGGATGAGTTAGAAAACATGTTTTTAGGGGGAAAAGAGTAGAGAGGAAGCGAGAGAGCGAGAGAGAGAAGGAGAGAGGCTCAAGCGAGATAAACTCACCTACACAGTGTATGTAATATACTGTGTTTGAAGGTTTCTAGTCGAGGAATTGTGTGTAGTTGCAAGTATGGTATCCAGGTTTTTTACGGGGAGACAGAAACATTTGGAGAGATCAAATATGAACAGGTAAGATCACAGGTAGAACAGACTGGATGTGAAATTGAGATGCTATTTCTTAAAGAAACATAATTCTTAAAGAATAAAGCCAGGATCTCATTAAAGGAAATAAATAGTCCATTATTCGTTGATTGAAAATACAGTCCAATAATCTGTACTTGATTCACCAGTCAATGAAGGGATTAAACAGTCCAATAATCTGTATTTGATTCACCAGTCAATGAAGGGATTAAACAGTCCAATAATATGTATTTGATTCACCAGTCAATGAAGGGATTAAACAGTCCAATAATATGTATTTGATTCACCAGTCAATGAAGGGATTAAACAGTCCAATAATCTGTACTTGATTCACCAGTCAATGAAGGGGTTAAACAGTCCAATAATCTGTACTTGATTCACCTATCAACCAAGCACAAGAACATCACCTCAGATATGCGTCTTTTAACAATCAGCAAGCTCGCTGATCCAGCCATCAACAAAGTAGCCATGCCCCACATCCATTATTGCTTAAAATTACGACTTCAAAATCCATATCGATATATACACACATTAAATCTAAACGCACATGTAACCCCCGCCCACATATACACTCTTTCATTCATCCATCAACATAATTAATCTATTCACCTCATCCATTCATTAATCTACAACAATCCTTGACTCCTGAATCATTTACTCATCCATTCATTAATCTACAACAATCCTTGACTCCTGAATCATTTACTCATCCCTTCATTAATCTACAACAATTCTTGACTCCTGAATCATTTACTCATCCCTTCATTAATCTACAACAATCCTTGACTCCTGAATCATTTACTCATCCATTCATTAATCTACAACAATCCTTGACTCCTGAATCATTTACTCATCCATTCATTAATCTACAACAATCCTTGACTCCTGAATCATTTACTCATCCCTTCATTAATCTACAACAATCCTTGACTCCTGAATCATTTACTCATCCCTTCATTAATCTACAACAATCCTTGACTCCTGAATCATTTACTCATCCATTCATTAATCTACAACAATCCTTGACTCCTGAATCATTTACTCATCCATTCATTAATCTACAACAATCCTTGACTCCTGAATCATTTACTCATCCATTCATTAATCTACAACAATCCTTGACTCCTGAATCATTTACTCATCCCTTCATTAATCTACAACAATCCTTGACTCCTGAATCATTTACTCATCCCTTCATTAATCTACAACAATTCTTGACTCCTGAATCATTTACTCATCCCTTCATTAATCTACAACAATCCTTGACTCCTGAATCATTTACTCATCCATTCATTAATCTACAACAATCCTTGACTCCTGAATCATTTACTCATCCATTCATTAATCTACAACAATCCTTGACTCCTGAATCATTTACTCATCCATTCACGCATACGCACCATTGATTTATCCACTCATTCATCCACTCTTTTACCCATCTATCCACTAATCAATCCATGAATGTATGTCATGAAACCATTCTTTAATCCAAGTAAATATAAGTAGGAAGCCAGAGGACAATTTAAAAGAAAAATTCTTGAGACTAACGGGTATTGAACCAGTCCGTTCAACGGCACCAAACCGCCTAGTAACTATTGAACACGCGTCTTTTCGGTACTTGACTAACCACATCTCCAAAAAAATATGCGATTTCATAATGACAAGCCTTTCAAACCGTGCGTTTCTATTCTTATCGTGCCTGGTTATACACTTAGAGCGACTTCCCAACTTACATATCTCCCTGGAATTAATATCTTCTAGGAAAAGAAGCTGCATCCACCGAAGACGGATGTGTCGGGTCAGTGGCTTAAAAAAAACGTAGACACAACGAATTCCATACACTAGACTACATTCTGCTGGAAATCTAGTAAGATCTTTGTCCTGCCCCAAGAGAGATACAGCGGGAGTTTGAGAATGAACGCCAAAGCAGCTATAATTTATAAATCCTGCATAAAAAGGTTGAAATTCAACAAGGGGCTAGTAGCAATTTTTCTTGAAAAAAGGTGCAATTTTATTTTCCACAAACAAGAGGCAGTAAATAATACCTGTAAATAACATAACGTTGAAACCAATGTATCCTCTAAGACAAAAGTGTCTGTGTGCAACCAATGTTCCCTCTAAGAGAAGAATATCTGCGTGCAACCAATGTTCCCTCTAAGAGAAGAATATCTGTGTGCAACCAATGTTCCCTCTAAGAGAAGAATATCTGTGTGCAACCAATGTTCCCTCTAAGAGAAGAATATATGTGTGCAACCAATGTTCCCTCTAAGAGAAGAATATCTGTGACAAGAATGTATGTGAGCAAATATATAATTCGGTGGGCTGTTGAATTACGAACACTACTTTTCTGCGCAAAACGTCTGTCTAAAAAATGAAAACTGGTTTTCTTCAGCGTATTCTATTTACATTATTCTATTTTATTTTAAAAAAGAACTTTTACACAAATGTAAATACGTAAGTGTTATTTGCCAAGACTAAACTATGCGCTCCAAATCTAAACTATGAGCTCCAAGTCTAAACTATGAGCTCCAAGTCTAAACTATGCGCTCCAAATCTAAACTGTGCACTCTAAGTCTAAACTGTGCACTCTAAGTCTAAACTGTGCACTCTAAGTCTAAACTGTGCACTCCATTTCTAAACTATGCGCTCCAAGTCTAAACTATACGCTGCATGGGATAAAAAGGTGAGAACATTTTGTCGGATTACCGTAAGACTATCGCTTTAGAGTAGAGAGCTCCGTGCTATGAGTTACACCACCGGAAGGGGGCATGTCGCTTTATTGAAATGGGCAGAATATAGTGCCTATATGGGGAACTGTAAGTACAATCAAGCCAATCATATACAACCTTTCATGTGTACAATCAAGCCGAAAGGTAACAAGGGTTGCAGCGAATAGAAAGGAATCAAGCCAATCATATACAACCTTTCGTATATCTGCTAAAAGAAAGCTGAAATAAAATAGGAGGAAATTATTCATATTTGCATAAATGGAGGCAATAATTCATTGTTACAC
This sequence comes from Meghimatium bilineatum, assembly GCA_034231615.1. Taxonomy (NCBI): domain Eukaryota; kingdom Metazoa; phylum Mollusca; class Gastropoda; order Stylommatophora; family Philomycidae; genus Meghimatium; species Meghimatium bilineatum. The sequence continues at coordinate 3,911,875 of CM067320.1, read as the reverse complement.
CAACAATAGAAGGTAATACTTTATCTTTACACCAACAATAGAAGAAAATAATTCATTTTTACACCAAAAATAGAAGGCAATAATTCATCTTTGCACAAAAAACTAGAAGAAAATAATTCAGTTTTATTAAAAAAAAAAAAAAAAAAAAAAAGGAGGAAGGATATAATTAATATCTACAATAATTGAACACAGTAATTCATATCTATTTTGCTGCAGATATTATTTCCGTTTCTGAATATACTCCCAAACGCTACCTTCGATGAATATTGTTAAATTGCTATTGTTCACTCACTTTACACTTACACTACTTTCTTCTTTTGGTGTACAATACTCATACCTAGAAGTAGACTGCAGCTTTCGTTAGACCCGGAAGAAATGCATACACAGTGGTATAGTGGAGCTTTCGTTAGACCCGGAAGAAATGCATACACAGTGGTATAGTGGAGCTTTCGTTAGACCCGGAAGAAATGCATACATATAAAGTTTATCTAAATCTTCTATGTACAAAAAGTATTACAAAGATTGGGATGACTGGAGTGCCAGAACCTGTACCTCCGCCATATTTTGATAGTTGTACATCTCTGATATAACGAAATTGGACTAGCGTTCTTGGTCAAAAGCAGAGTGTTTCACTATAATCTTTGGCCTGTGATGCATTCGGTCTCACCATCAGCACCGCGAAGACTTTAGTAATGTATCAACCAGCACCAGATGTCCCCTACACAGAACCAGTGATCACAGTAAAGGGACAAAAACTTAATACTGTCAATACGTTTGTATATCTTGGCAGCAACCTATCACAAACTTCGACAATTGACGAGGATATTGCTCTGTGTATTGATCGTGCCAGTGCAGCATTCGGGAGCCGTCGTGACAACGTCTGGATCAGTCTGACAACTAAGTTGGACGTGTACCGCGAAGGGTTCCACCAACACTGCTTTATTCTGCGTCTTGCTGGGCTGTTTATGCGAGACACTCTCGACAGCTTAACTCTTTTCACCTTCGGTGCCTACGATATCTCATGGGAGTACGTTCACTTGTTTACACTTACACTTACACGTGTATGCAATATAATTCATATTTTCACCATACGAGGTACAATTTACATCACTAAAATCTTACATGTATTGTTGTTAGAAAAGGTGATATGCACAGCCAATATATTAGTTAATGTTTGGGTAGTTTAGTACTTTCTGATGTTCCATTTGTTCAGTACAAAACTAGTATTCTTCCATAAAGGTATTTCTCTAGTTGAGTGAGTTGTAGAATGGTATACATTCTGAAAGTGGCTAATTAAAGCGCTACAAGGTGGTTAACAGAAACGCTACAAATGCTCGTTAAAGGGTCTCACTGAAAGTCTTTGAAATAGACCAATATACATGACATACGCTACACGAACTAGACCAATATACATGACATACGCTACACGAACTAGACCAATATACATGACAGACGCTACACGAACTAGACCAATATACATGACAGACGCTACACGAACTAGACCAATATACACGACAGACGCTACACGAACTAGACCAATATACACGACAGACGCTACACGAACTAGACCAATATACACGACAGACGCTACACGAACTAGACCAATATACATGACAGACGCTACACGAAATAGAGCTACGTGATTTTCTATAATTTAAAAAAAAGTTTTGCACCTTGTGAAAAGATGAGAAGTGCAGCAGCGCAACAGCAGGGAGTAGCTAGAAAGTCACGGGTAGAACAAATACCATCTATAGTGGTCACTCCATTCCGGAACTGTTCAAGGACAGTTACGGTCAGAATATGTCTTGTTAGCATTGTACCAGCTATTGGCCAAGTGCATAGCTCTCAAATGGTCATCATCATCATGTGATGGACAGCAAATAATATTATTCATCTTGTGATGAAATATTTAATTTAACCAACATTTTATATTTCAATAATATTTCATTTGGAAATTTTCCAAGGTTGTTTCATTTATATTATTCTTCATCTTCTGCGTTCGTTCTTAAACAACTGCATATAAGCAGGGTGTAGTCCGGAGAATGAAATGCTTGTGCCATGGTTTACAACCTGCCTGCGATATCTCAACCTATTTGCCTAACAGTCGACATATTATGGCTTTTGGGAAATTTGACCCATTATTTGATGGTAAGAAACTCAACCCCGAACCTTCCTTAGTCTCTCCGTATATATGCATGGCAGGTTAACATTGTTCCTATTTTTTTTTCCCCTTTCGAGCCAAGATAGCACAACGTTGCTCATTTGCGTTGATTTCTGTTGTAATCAAATGATTATGTTTCTCTGTGAGCCGGCATGCTAAAGGG